>JASUUJ010000123.1:0-99748 GCA_030449895.1 Citrus mangshanensis | reverse complement strand
CGCTACTTCGTTCAGTTACGTATTGCTTTAGGCGGCCTTGATGCGCCAAAAACGGAGCCATGGCACAACCCGCGCCCAAAAATTGGGCCACGGGCACACCCGTGCCCAAAATGGCGCGAAGGTCGGGGTACAAAACCACAAATGGCCAAAAAAGCGGGTGGGCTATAGCCTTAGTGGGGCGTTAGCCCGAATTTTGTCGCGGACTGGAATAGCCCGAGACTTTGGGGGCGTCCCTCGGTGTTTTCAAAAAATAGGCCCACGGGCATAATAAACCCAAAATTAGCGCCCGAAGGTCAGGTGCCCAAAACCCCCAGCGGAAAAATGGCCAAAAATCGGGTGGGCTATAGCCTTGGTGGGGGCGTGGGCGGATTCGTCCGCCCGGACTCAGAATGGCGAAGCTCACAGGCGACCTCCTGTAAAGAGCCAAAAAATAGGCCACGGGCTCAGCAGCATAAAAATTAGAGCCGAAGGTCGGGGTGCCAAAACCCCCAAATGGCCAAAAGCCAGGTGGGCTATAGCCTTGGTGGGGCGTGAGGCGAGATTAGATCGCCCGGACAAAGGAATGGCCAGAGACTCTGGGCGGCCTCCGTGTGTGCAAAATAGGCCGCAGGCTGTGCTTGCAAAAATTAGCGCCCAGGTCGAGGTGCCAAGCCCCCTCACGAGACGGCCGGCTCGGGTGGGCTATAGCCTTGGTGGGGCGTGGCAGAAAGTTCGTCCGTCGGACTGGAATAGCCCGAGACTGCGCGGAGTGGCCTCATGTACCAAAAAATAGGCCACGAGGTACAGCCGCCTTAAAAATTAGCACCCGAAGGTCGGAGTGCCAAAAACCCCCAAATGGCCAAAAGAGGTGGGCTATAGCCTTTGTGGGGGCGTGGGCGAGATTCAAATCCCGCCAGACTGGAATGGCCCGAGACAGCGGCGGCTTCCTCCGTGTGCCAAAAATATGCCACGGGCACAGCCGCACCCAATAATTAGAGCCCGAAGGTTGGGGTGCCGGAAAACCCCCAAATGGCCAAAAGCGGGTGGGCTATAGCCACGGTGGCGTGGGAGGATTCGTCCCGCCCCGGACTGGAATGGCCAGACTTTGCAGAGGCGGCCGTGGGCCAAAAATGAGCCACTGACCATGGCCCTTAAAAGAATGCTTGAAAGGCGAGTACCGGCTCCCCCAGCGGAAAAATGGCCATCAGGTGAGCTATAGCGAAGTGGCGGGCATGGCGAAAGTTCGTCCGCCCGGACTTGGAATAGCCCGAGACTGCGGCCCGGCCTCGATGTGCGTACGCATCGGCCTGGTCGCCAGCGCGCCAGGTCAGTGCCATCCCAAAATGGCCAAAAATGGGTGGGCTATAGCCTTGGTGGGGGCGTGGGCGAATTTCGTCCGCGGACTCGGAATATTGAACTTTAGAAGCGACTCAGTGGGTTTCAAAATGACCTGACCTAGCCTAACCAAATGGCTTGTTGGATGCCATCTGACAGAATATTCATCAGGTGACTATAGCACAAGCATGAAAACATGAAGAAATTCTTCGCAGAATCTCAGACAAATCCACAAGCATGTTTAATGTTCTCGTTGTAAGCAAAACAAATCTCTCTGGCTGCCATATCAAATGGCTTGGCTTCAGTGCCAAATATGTTGGCAGCAGAGTTGGTTGCCAACTCACCCAAATAGCCATGGGTAGGCTACCTGCTTCGGAAGTGGGGCGTGGCGGGTCGTCCGCCAGGGCTTCATGTCTTGAACTTTGAGGTAACTCCGTCTACTAAAATAGTGCAAACATAACCCGCGCAAAATTAAGCGCCCCAAAGTCGGGGTGCCAGCCCCAAGCGGAAAAATGGCCATCCGGGTAGGCTCAGCGTAATTGGGGCGTGGGGCGAAGTTCGTCCGCGAGACTCGGAATGGCAGAGACTTTGCGGGGCGGCCTCCATTTATTGCCAAATAGAGCCCGCAGTCACGGCCGCGCCAACGTGAAATTAATCCCAAATGGCCAAAAATACAGGTAGGCTATGTGCTTAGTGGGCGTGGGCAGGCCCCGTCCGCGGACTGGAATAGCCCCGAGACTGGGAGGCGGCCTCCGTGTTTCAAAAAATAGGCCGCAGTATAGCCTAGCCCAAAAATTAGTGCCGAAGGTGGGGTGCGAAACCCCCAAGCGGAAAAATGGCCGTCCCGGTGGGCTATAGCCTTGGTGGGGGCATGGCGGTCGTCCGCCCGGACTAAGTAGTCGAGACTTCAGGCAGCCTTAAATCACGCCAAAAACAGGCCATGGGCACAGCCGCGCAAAATTAGGCACGGGCACACCCATACCCAAATATTAGCGCCCGGGTAGGTGCAAAACCCCCAAATGGCCAAAAGCGGGTGGGCTATAGCCTTGGTGGGCGTGGGAAGTTGTCCATGAACTCGTAATGGCCCGAGACTTTGGGGTGGCCTCAAGTGTGTGTCAGCCAGGCCCGCGGGCACTGCGCACCCCCAAAGTGGCGCCCGAAGGTGTTCGGGGTGCCAAAGCCCCAGCGGAAAAATGGCCAAAAATCGGGTAGGCTATAGCCTTGGTAGGACGTGTGCAAGATTTGTCCGCGGACTCAGGCTGAGAAAACTTTGAGGCACTCTCCATTAATGTAAAAGGAGGCCCACGGGCACAGCAGCTCCCAAAAATTAGCGCCCGAAGGTCGAGGTGCCAAACCCCAAGCGGAAAAATGGCCAAATCGAATTAGAGCTCTGCTTGGTAGGCGTGTCTGAAGTTTATCCGCCCGGACTGGAATAGTCGAAGACTTTGTGGGCTGACCTCCGTTAATGCCAAAAAAAGGCAATGGGCACAGCGCGCTTAAAAAATTAGGTCGGCCATACCGCGCCCAAAAATTTACCTTGAAAGATACAGGTGCAAAACCCCAAATGGCCAAAAGAAAGCGGTGGGCTATAGCCTTGGTGGGGCGTGGGCGAGACAAATCCGCTGGACACGGAATGGCGAGACTGGGCGGCCTCCGTGTTCAAAATAGGCCACGGGCATGTAGCGCCCAACAATTGGCGCCCGAGTCGGGGGTGCAAAACCCCGAATAGCCAAAAAGCAGGTAGGCTATAGCGAGTGGGGCGTGGCGAGATTGTCCGCGAGACTTCAGAATGGCCAGACTTTCAAAGGAAGCTGACCTCCGTGGGCAAAAAATAGGCCACTGACCATGCTTGGCATGAAATTACCCAGTGGTGCAAAACCCAATGGAAAAATGGCCAAAATCGGGTGGGCTATAACTGAGGCGGGAGGCGAGCATGGGAAATTAGCCGCCCGGACTTGGAATGGCCGAGACTGCGGGTGGCCTCCGTGTACCAAAAATAGGCCAGGCGCCGCGCCAAATAGCGTCAGAAGGTCAGGGTGCAAAACCCCAGCGGAAAAATGGCCATCCCGGGTGGGCTATAGCCTTGGTGGGGCGTGGCGAGTTCGTCCCGCGGACAGAATGGCCGAGACTGCGAGGCCAGCCTCCAATGTGCCAAAAGCCGTGCCCAGTCACGGCAGCGCCCGAAGGTCAGTGCCAAAATCCCCCAAATGGCCAAAATGGGTGAGCTATAGCCTTGAGTAGGCGTGGCGTTTCGTCGCCCGGACTCGGAATGGCCCGAGACTTTGGTGACCACTCATCAGCTCAAAAATAGGCCGCAGGCATAGCCTAGCCAAATTAGCACCCGAAGGTGGTGCAAAAAAACCCCAGCGGAAAAATGGCCAAAAATCGGGTGACTACCAGCGCCCAGGTAGAGGCATGGTAATTCTCCTTGGACTCAGATAGTCCGAGACACCGGAGTGGCAACCGTGCGCCAAACAAACCATAGGCTGTAGCGCAAAAAATTAGGCATGGGCACACCGTTACCCAAATAATGGCACTCCAGTGGGGTGCAAAACCCCAAATGGCCAAAAAGCGGGTGGGCTATAGCCTTGGTGGGGAGGCGTGGCGAGATTCGTCCGCCAGACTCGTAATGGCCGGACTGGGGAGTGGCCTCGTGTGTCAAAAATGAGCCACGGGCATAGCCGCACCAAAAATTAGCGCCCCAAGGTCGGGGTGCAAAGCCCCAGCGGAAAAATGGCCATGTCCCGGGTGGAGCTGCAGCTTTGAGTGGGGCGTGGGCGAGTTCGTCGCGGACTCAGAATGGCCCGGGGCGGTGACCTCCGTGTGCCAAAAAAATGGAGGCCACGGTCACGAAGAGGCGCGCCCGAGGCTCGGAGATGCCAAAATCCCAAATGGCCAAAAATGGGTGGGCTATAGCCTTGGTGGGCGTGGCGAATTTGATCGCCGGACTGGAATAGCCCGAAGAGTTTGGGGCGGCCTCCGTGTTTCAAACCGACCCACGGGCATAGCCTAGCCCAAAAATTAGCACCCAGTCGGGTGCCAAAACCCCAAGCGGAAAAATGGCCAAAAGCTCGGGTGGGCTATGGCAGCCTTGGTGGGTGGCGTGGGCGAGTTCGTCCGTGGACTCAGAATGGCGAGACTACAGGCGGCCACCGTGTGCAAAAAAATTGGCCACAGGCACAACCGCGCCAAAAGTGAAGTACCCGATGGTCGGGGAGTGCCAAAACCCCCAAATGGCCAAAAGCGGGTGGGCTATAGCCCACGTGGGGGCGTGGGCGAGATTCGTCGCGGACTCGTAATGGCCTGAGACTTTGGGGCGGCCTCCGTGTGCAAAAATAGGCCTGGGCATAGCTGCGCCAAAATTGGCCCGAAGGTCGGTGCCAAAACCCCAGCGGAAAAATTGCAAAAATCGGGTGGCTATAGCCTTGGTGGGGCGTGGGTGATCCGCCGGACTGGAATGGCCCGAGACCTTGGGGCGGCCTCCGTGTGCCAAAAATAGGCCACAGGCATGGCATGGCAAAAATTAGCGGCGAAGAGTCGGTGCCAAAACCCCAAGCGGAAAAATGGCCATCCCGGGTGGGCGATAGCCTTGATGGGCGTGCGAGCGAAGTTCGTCCGCCGGACTCGGAATAGCCCACGAGACTATGCGGGGCGGCCTCCGTGGAGCAAAAATAGGCCGCAGGCACAGCCGCGTCAAAAATTAGCACCCGAAGGTCAGGGTGCCAAAAACCCCAAATGGCCACGGGTGGGCTATAGCCTTGGTGGGCGTGGGCGAGACAAATCCGCCGGACTGGAATAGCCGGACTTTGGGGCGCAGCCTCCGTGTGCAAAAATAGGCCATGGACAGTAGCGGCGCAAAATTAACTCACGAAGGTGGGTACAAAACCCCAGTGGAAAAAATGGCCAAAATCGGGAATTGGGCTATAGCCTTGGTGAAGGCGTGGCGAGATTCGTCCGCCCGGAGTTGGAATGGCCAGAGACCTTGGGGCGGCCTCCGTGCGCAAAAATAAGCCCACAGGCATGGCGCGCCCAAAAATTAGTACCCGATGGTCGGGGTGCCAAAACCCCAAATGGCCAAAAGCGGGTGGGCTATAGCCGCAGTAGAGGGCGTGGCGAGTTCGTCCGCCGGACTCGTAATAGCCTGAGACACAGGCGGCCTCCGCGTATGCCAAAAATGAGCCACGAGGCATGGCAGCGCCCAAAATTAGCGCCCGAAGGTCGGGAGGTGCCAAAACCCCCCAGCGGAAAAATTGCCAAAAACCGTCGGGTGGGCTATAGCCTTGGTGGGGCGTGGCGAAGTTCGTCCGCCCGGACTCGGAATAGCCCGGGGACCTTGGCAGGCGGACTCCGTGTACTCCAAAAATAGGCCACAGGCATAGCGCGCCCAAAATTAAATTAGAGGTCGGGGTGCCAAAACCACCCAGCGGAAAAATGGCCAAAAGCGGGTGGGCGATAGCCTTGGTGGGGCGTGTCTCGAAGTTCGTCCGCGGACTCGGAATGGCCGAGACTTTGCGGGCGGCCTCCTTAATGCAAAATAGGCCCGCCAGGCACAACTGCCGCGCTTAAATTAGCGCCCGAAGGTCGGGGGTGCAAAACCCCCAAATGGCCGAAATCGGTGGGCTATAGCCTTGGTGGGGCGTGGCGAAGTTCGTCCGCGGACTCGGAATGGCCGAGACTTTGTGCGGCCTCCGTGTGCCAAAAATAGGCCACGGGCATATCGTGGCAAAAAAATTAGCGCCCGAGGTCAAGGTGCCAAAACCCCAAATGGCCAAAAAAGCAGGTGGGCTATATCCTTGGTTGGGGCGTGGGCGAGATTCGTCCGCGGACTTGGAATGGCCCGAGACTTTGCGTTCGGCCTCAAATGTGTGCCAAAAATGAGGCCCGCAGGCACAGCACCACAAAAATTAGCGCCCGAAGGTGAGTGCCAAAACCCCAAATGGCCAAAAGCAGGTGGGCTATAGCCTTGGTTGGGCGTGGGCGAGTTGCGTCCCGCCCCGGACTCAGAATAGCCGAGACTGGCCCGTGTGGCGGCCTCATGTGCAAAAATAGGCCACCCAGGCACAGCCGCGTCCCAAAACATAGCACCCGAAGGTCGGGGTGACAAAACCCCCAAATGGCCAAAAATCATGGGCTATAGCCTTGGTGGGGCGTGGCGAGATTCGTCCACCGGACTCGAATGAATAGCCCAAGACTGTTGTGAATGTGGCCTCCGTGTACCAAATAGGCTATGGGAATATCTGCGCCCAAAAATTAGTAGAAGGTGGAGTGCCAAAACCCCTGGCAAAAAGCGGGTGGGCTATAGCCTTGGTGGGGCGTGGGCGAATTCATCCGCGGCCTCGGAATGGCCCGAGACTGCAGGCGGCCTCCGTGTGCCAAAAATAGCCAGGCCACCAGGCACAACTGCGCCAAAAATTAGCACCCGAAGGTCGGGGTGCCAAAACCCCCTGGAAAAATGGCCAAAAAATCGGGTGCGCTATAGCCTTGGTGGGGCGTGAGGCGAGGTTCGTCCGCCATGGACTAGGAATGGCACGAGACTTTGCGGGTGGCCTCCGTGTACCAAAAATAGGCCACGGGCACAGCCGCAGCAAAAATTAGTGCCAGGTCAGGTGCAAAACCCCAAAATGGCAAAAATCGAGGTGGGCTATAGCCTTGGTGGGGCGTGGGGCGAGATTCGTCCGCGGACCGGACCGGAATGGCCGAGACTTTTGTGCAGCCTCCGTGTGCCAAAAATAGGCCATGGGCATATCTGCGCCCAAAAAAATTAGCGCCCGTAGAGTCGGGGGGGTGCCAAACGGCCCCAAATGGGCTTAAAAAAGCGGGTGGGCTATAGCCTTGGTGGGCGTTAGCGAGATTCGTCCGGACTCCTGGAATGGCAAGAGACTTTGCGTGCGGACTCCGTGTGCCATTAATAAAATAGGCCACAGGCACAGCAAAAATTAGGCGCCCGAAGGTCGGGGTGCAAAACCCCAAATAAAAACAGGGTGGGCTATAGCCACGGAGGTGGGTCGTAAGGCGAGATTCGATCCGCGGACTCGGAATAGCCCGAGAGTTTGCGGGCGGCCTCCGTGTGCGAAAAATAGGCCCGCAGGCTTGGCAAATTGCGCCCGAAGGTCAGGGTGCCAAAACCCCAAGCGGAAAAATGACCAAAAATCGGGTGGGCTATAGCCTTGGTAGGGCGTGGGCGAAGGCGTCCGGACTCAAAGAATGGCCTGAGACATTAAAGGCGGCCTCCGTGTGCAAAACTAGGCCACGGGCAAAGCCGCGACAAAAATTAGCGCCAGTCGGGTGCCAAAACCCCCAAATGGCCAAAAACGGGTGGGCTATAGCCTTGGTGGGCGTAGGCGAGTCGTCCGCGGACTCGGAATAACCGAGAATTTGGTGCGTGCGGCCTCCGTGTGCCAAAAATAGGCCACAGGCACAGCGGCACCCAAAAATTAGCGCCCGAAGGTCGGTGCAAAACCCCCAAATGGCCAAGCGGGTGGGCTATAGCCACGGTGGGCGTGGCGAGTTCGTCCGCGGACTCGGAATAGCCCGAGACTGCGGGCGGCCTCCGTGTAGCAAAAATAGGCCACGGGCATAGCAGCCCAAAAATTAGCGCCGAAGTGGTGCCAAAAGCCCCATCGGAAAAATGGCGCGGGTGGGGCCAGGGCGTGGCGAGTTCGTCCGCCAGACTGGAATGGCCCGAGACAGTGCGAGGCGGCCTCCGTGTGCAAAACTAGGCCACGGCAAAGGTGACAAAAATTAGCACCGAAGGTCGGGGTGCGAAACCCCCAAATGGAAAAATCAGGTGGGCTATAACCTTGGTGGGGCGTGGCGAAGTTCGTCCGCCGGACTCAGAATGGCCGAGACTGCGGGCGCAGCCTCCGTGTCACGAAAAATAGGCCACGAGCACAGGCGCCCAAAAATTAGCGCCCGAAGGTCAGGGTGCCAAAACCCCAGCGGAAAAATGACCAAATCGGGTGGGCTATAGCCTTGGTGGGGCGTGGTTGAAATTTCGTCGCCGGACTCGGATGGCCTGAGACATTAGGCGGCCTCCGTGTGCCAAACTGGAAGGCGCAGGCAAAAACCCGACAAAAATTAGCGCCCGAAGGTCGGGGTGCCAAAACCCCAAATGGCCGCGGTAGGCTATAGCCTTGGTAGAGCGTTAGCGAGATTAAATCCGCGGACTCGGAATGGCACGAGACTGCGTACGGCCTCGTGTGCAAAAATAGGCCCACAGGCACAAAATTAGCGCCCGAAGGTCGGTGCCAAAACCCCCAAAATGGCCAAAGCGGGTGGGCTATAGCCGGTGGGCGTGGGCGAGATTCGTCCGCGGACTCGGAATAGCCGAGACTTTGCGGGCGGCCTCCGTGTAAAAATAGGCCACGGGCACAGCCGCGCCAAAAATTAGCGCCAGTTGGTGCCAAAACCCCAAATGGCCAAAACGGGTGGGCTATAGCCTTGGTGGGGCGTGGCGAGATTTCGCCGGACTCCGAATGGCCGAGACTTTGCGGGCAGCCTCCGTGTGCCAAAAATAGGACACGGGCACAGCCGCGCCAAAAATTAGCGCCCGAAGGTCAGGTGCCAAAACCCCAGCGGAAAAATGGCCAAAATCGGGTGGGCTATAGCCTTGGTAGGCGCGGGCGAGATTCGTCCGCGGACTCGGAATAGCCGAGACTTTGCGGGCGGCCTCCGTGTGCCAAAAATAGGCCACGGGCATAGCAGCGCCCAAAAATTAGCGCCGAAGGTCGGTGCCAAAACCCCAGCGGAAAAATGGCCAAAAATCGGGTGGGCTATAGCCTTGCTGGGGCGTAGAGATTCGTCCGCCGGACTCCGAATAGCCCGAGACTTTTGCGGGGCGGCCTCCGTGTGCAAAAATAGGCCACAGGCACAGCGCCAAAAAATTAGCGCCCGAAGGTCGGGGTGGCGAAACCCCCCATATGGCCAAAATCGGGTGGGCTATAGCCTTGGTGGGGGCGGGGAAGTGTGGCCGTGAAGGTCGTCCGCCGGACTGGAATGGCCCGAGACTTTGCGGGGCGGCCTCCGTGTGCCAAAAATTAGACCCAGGCACAGCAGCGCCCAAAAAGTAGCGCCCCTAGGTTGGGGTGCCAAAACCCCCAGCGGAAAAATGGCCAAAAATCGGGTGGGCTATAGCCTTGGTGGGGCGTGGCGAGATTCGTCCGCCGGACTCGGAATGGCCGAGACTGCAGGCGGCCTCCGTGTGCCAAAAAAATAGGCCACGGGCATAGCCGCCACAAAATTAGCGCCCGAAGGTCGGGGTGCCAAAACCCCCGATCGGAAAAATGGCCAAAAATCGGGTGGGCTATAGCCTTGGTGGGGCGTGGCGCACAAAGTTCGTCGCGGACTCGGAATGGCCCGAGACAGCGGGCCGGCCTCCGTGTGCCAAAAATAGGCCACAGGCACCGCCACCTTAAAAGTGGCGCCCCAGGTGCAAAACCCCAAATGGCCAAAAGCAGGTGGGCTATAGCCTTGGTGGGGGCGTGGGCGAAGTTTGTCCGCGGACTCGGAAAGGCCCGAGACTTTGCGGGCGGCCTCCGTGTGCCAAATATAAGCACCAGGCACAGCCGCGCCCAAAGTAGCGCCGAAGGTCGGGGTGCCAAAACCCCAAATTGGCCAAAAACGGGTGGGCTATAGCCTTGGTGGGGGCGTGGCGAGTTCGTCCGCGGACTAGGAATGGCCCGAGACTGTGCGGCAGCTCCGTGTGGGCCAGTCCCAAAAATTAGTGCCGAAGGGTGCCCGGATAAATGGAAAAAAGCTATGGCGAATGATGCCAAAATTACGAGATTGGCCAAAATGGCCAAAAGCGGGTGGGCTATAGCCTTGGTGGGGCGCGACGGACGGGTCGGAATGGCCCGAGACTTTGCGGGGGCCTCCGTGTGCCAAAAATAGGCCACGGGCATAGCCGCAAAAATTGGCGCCCGAAGGTGGGGTGCCAAAACCCCCAGCGGAAATGGCCAAAAATCGGGTGGGCTATAGCCTTGGTGGGGGCGTGGGCGAGTTCGTCCGCCGGACTGGGAATGGCCCGAACTTTGTGTGGCGGCCTCCGTGTGCAAAAATAGGCGCAGGCACAGCCGCCAAAAATTAGCGCCCGAAGGTCGGGGTGCCAAAACCCCAGCAAATGGCCCGGGTGGGCTATAGCCTTGGTGGGCGTGGTCGTCCGCCGGACTCGGGAATGGCGAGACTTTGCGGGCGGCCTCCGTGTGCCAAAAATAGGCAGGCACAGCCGCAAAAATTAGCGCCCGAAGTGCCAAAACCCCAAATGGCCAAAAAGCGGGTGGGCTATAGCCTTGGTGGGGCGTGGGGCGAGACTTCATCCGCCGGACTCGGAATGGCCCGAGACTGCGGGCGGCCTCCGTGTGCCTTCGTGCCAAAACCCGAGAGCAGAAAACCCCAAATGGCCGAAAAGCGGGTGGGCTATAGCCTTGGTGGGGCGTGGGCGAGGGTTCGTCCGCCGGACTCGGAATAGCCGAGACTGCGGGCAGCCTCCGTGTGCCAAAAATAGGCCGCAGGCGCGCCCTTAAAAATTAGCGCCCGAAGGTCGGGGTGCCAAAACCCAGCGGAAAAATGGCCAAAAATCGGGTGGGCTATAGCCTTGGTGCGTGGCGAGATCGTCCGCCCGGACTCAGAATAGCCGAGACTTTGCGGGCGGCCTCCGTGTGCCAAAAATAGGCCCGCAGGCACACAGCCGCTCCCAAAATTAGCGCCCGAAGGTCGGGGTGCCAAAACCCCAGCGGAAAAATGGCCTCGGGTGGGCTATAGCCTTGGTGAGTTCGTGACTGGGAATATCCGTGTAGGCCCGCAGGCGCACCAAAATTAGCGCCCGAAGGTCTGCCAAAACCCCAAATGGCAAAAAGCGGGTGGGCTATAGCCTTGGTAGGCGTTTCATCCGCGGACTCGGAATGGCCCGAGACTTCTGGGCGGCCTCCGTGTGCAAAAATAGGCCCCGCAGGCACAGCGCGCCCAAAAAGAGTGCCAAAACCCCAAATGGAGCAGGTGGGCTATAGCCAGTGGGGCGTGGGCGAAGTTCGTCCGCGGACTCGGAGGCCCGAGACTGCGGGCAGCCTCCGTGTGCCAAAAATAGGACACGGGCACAGCCGCGCCCAAAAATTAGCGCCCGAAGGTCGGGGGTGCCAAAACCCCAGCGGAAAATGGCCAAAAATCGGGTGGGCTATAGCCTTGGTGGTGTGCGAGTCTGTCCCGGACTCGGAATGGCCCGAGACTGCGGGCGGCCTCCGTGTGCCAAAAAATAGAGCCACGGGCACAGCCCAAAATTAGCACCAGTTCGTGGTGCCAAAACCCCCAAATGGCAAAATCGGGTCAGGCTATAGCCTTGGTGGAGGCGTTGGCGATCCGCGGACCTGGAATGGCACGAGACTTTGCGTACGGCCTCCGTGTGCCAAAAATAGGCCACGGGCACAGCCGCAAAAATTAGCGCCCGAAGGTCGGTGCCAAAACCCCCAGCGGAAAAATGGCCAAAAATCGGGTGGGCTATAGCCTTGGTGGGGCGTGGCGGGTTCGTCCGCGGACTGAATGGCCCAAGACATTGCGGGCAGCCTCCGTGTGCCAAAACTAGACCCACGGGCACAGGCGCCTAAAATTAGCGCCAGGTCAGGTGCCAAAACCCCAAATGGCCAAAAGCGGGTGGGCTATAGCCTTGGTGGGGGCGTGGCGAGGCGGACTGAATAGCGAGACTGCGGGCGGCCTCCGTGTGCCGGAGCCGCCTTAAAAGTGTGCGAAGGTCGGGCCCAAATGGCCAAAAGCGGGTGGGCTATAGCCTTGAGTAAGGCGTGGCGATGTTCGTCCGCCGGACTAGGAATGGCACGAGACTGCGGCGGCATCCGTGTGCCAAAAATAGGCCACGGGCAAAGCCGCGCCCAAAAAGCGAAGGTCAGGTGACAAAACCCCCAAATGGCCAAGCAGGAGCCTTGGTGGGGCGTGGGGCGAATGTCGTCCGCCTGACTCGGAATGGCCCGAGACTGCGGGCGGCCTCCTGCCAAAGATAGGCCACAGGCATATGCGCCCAAAAATTAGCGCCCGAAGTCGGGGTGCCAAAACCCCAGCGGAAAAATGGCCATCGGGTAGGCTATAGCCTTGGTAGGCGTGGGCGAAGTTAGTCCGCCGGACTCGGAATGGCCCAAGACATTGCGGGCGGCATCCGTGAGCCAAAAATAGGCCACGGGCACAGCCGCGCGCAAAATTAGCGCCCGAAGGTCGGGGTGCCAAAACCCCAAATGGCCAAAAGCGGGTGGGCTATAGCCTTGGTGGGGCGTGGGCGAGATCCGCGGACTCGGAATGGGCCGAGACTTTGCGGGCAGCCTCTGTGTGCAAAAAATAGGCCATGGGCACGGCCGCGCCCAAAAATTAGCGCCCTAGGGTCGGGGTGCCAAAACCCCCCTGCGGAAAAATGGCCAAAAATCGGGTGGGCTATAGCCTTGGTGGGGGGAGTGGGCGAAGTTCGTCCGCCGGACTCGGAATGGCCCTAGACATTGCGGGCGGCCTCCGTGTGCCAAAAATAGGCCACGGGCATAGCCGCGCCCAAAAATTAGCGCCCGAAGGTCGGGGTTCCAAAACCCCCCAGCGGAAAAATGGCCAAAAATCGGGTGGGCTACAGCCTTGGTGGGGGGCGTGGGCGAAGTTCGTCCGCCGGACTCGGAATGGCCCGAGACTTTGCGGGCGGCCTCCGTGTGCCAAAAATATGCCACGGGCACAGCCGCACCCAAAAATTAGCACCCGAAGATCGGGGTGCCAAAACCCCCCAAATGGCCAAAAAACGGGTGGGCTATAGCCTTGGTGGGGGGCGTGGGCGAAGTTCGTCCACCGGACACGGAATGGCCCGAGAATTTGCGGGCGGCCTCCGTGTGCCAAAAATAGGCCACGGGCACAGCCGCGCCCAAAAATTAGCGCCCAGGGTGCAAAACCCCAAATGGCCAAAAGCGGGTGGGCTATAGCCTTGAGTGGGCGTGGCGAGTTCGTCCACGGACTCGGAATGGGCCGAGACTTTGCGGGGCGGCCTCCGTGTGCCAAAAATATCACAGCCGCACCCAAAAATTAGCGCCCGAAGGTCGGGGTGCCAAAACCTAAATGGCCAAAAAGCGGGTGGGCTATAGCCCTGAGTGGCGTGGCGATGTTCGATCCGCCCCGGACTCGGAAGGCCTAGAATTTGGGCGGCCTCCGTCTGCCAAAAATAGGCCACAGGCACAGCGCCCAAAAATTAGCACCAGGCAGGTGCCAAAACCCCAGCGGAAAAATGGCCAAAATCGGTTGGGCTATAGCCTTGGTGGGCGTGGCGAGATTCGTCCCGGACTCGGAATGGCCCGAGACTTTGCGGGCGGCCTCCGTGTGCCAAAAATATGCCACGGGCACAGCCGCACCCAAATTAGCACCCGAAGATGGTGCCAAAACCCCAAATGGCCCGGGTGGGCTATAGCCTTGGTGGGGCGTGGCGAGATTCGTCCAAGAATTTGCGGGCGGCCTCCGTGTGCCAAAAATGGCACAGCCGCGCAAAAATTAGCACCCAGGGGTGCCAAAACCCCCCAGCGGAAAAATGGCCAAAAATAGGTTGGGCTATAGCCTTGGTGGGGGGCGTGGGCGAAGTTCGTCCGCCGGACTCGGAATGGCCCGAGACTTTGCGGGCGGCCTCCGTGTACCAAAAACAGGCCACGGCCACAGCCGCGCCCAAAAATTAGCGCCCGAAGGTCGGGGTACCAAAACCCCCCAAATGGCCAAAAAACGGGTGGGCTATAGCCTTGGTGGGGGGCGTGGGCGATGTTCGTCTGCCGGACTAGGAATGGCACGAGACTTTGCGGGCGGCATCCGTGTGCCAAAAATAGGCCACGGGCAAAGCCGCGCCCAAAATTAGCACACGAAGGTCGGGGTGACAAAACCCCCCAAATGGCCAAAAAACGGGTGGGCTATAGCCTTGGTGGGGGGCGTGGGCGAATGTCGTCCGCCTGACTCGGAATGGCCCGAGACTTTGCGGGCGGCCTCCATATGCCAAAGATAGGCCACGGGCATACCAAAAATTAGCGCCCGAAGGTCGGGGTGCCAAAACCCCCCAGCGGAAAAATGGCCAAAAATCGGGTGGGCTATAGCCTTGGTGGGGGGCGTGGGCTAAGTTCGTCCGCCGGACTCGGAATGGCCCAAGACATTGCGGGCGGCCTCCGTGTGCCAAAACTAGACCACGGGCACAGACGCGCCCAAAAATTAGCGCCCGAAGGTCGGGGTGCCAAAACCCCCCAAATGGCCAAAAAACGGGTGGGCTATAGCCTTGGTGGGGGGCGTGGGCGAAGTTCGTCCGCCGGACTCGGAATGGGCCGAGACTTTGCGGGCAGCCTCTGTGTGCAAAAAATAGGCCATGGGCACGGCCGCGCCCAAAAATTTGCGCCCTAGGGTCGGGGTGCCAAAACCCCCCTGCGGAAAAATGGCCAAAAATCGGGTGGGCTATAGCCTTGGTGGGGGGAGTGGGCGAAGTTCGTCCGCCGGACTCGGAATGGCCCTAGACATTGCTGGCGGCCTCCGTGTGGCAAAGATAGGCGACGGGCACAGCCGCGCCCAAAATTAGCGCCCGAAGTGGGGTTCCAAAACCCCAGCGGAAAAATGGCCAAAAATCGGGTGGGCTACAGCCTTGGTGGGGCGTGGCGAGTTCGTCCGCCGGACACGGAATGGCCCGAGACTTTGCGGGCTGCCTCCGTGTGCCAAAAATATGCCACGGGCACAGCCGCACCAAAAATTAGCACCCGAAGATCGGGGTGCAAAACCCCCAAATGGCCAAAAGGTGGGCTATAGCCTTGGTGGGCGTGGCGAGATTCGTCCACCGGACTCGGAAAGGCCCGAGACTTTGCGGACGGCCTCCGTGTGCCAAATATAGGCCACGGGCACAGCCGCGCCCAAAATTAGCGCCAGAAGGTCGGGGTGCCAAAACCCCCCAAATGGCCAAAAAACGGGTGGGCTATAGCCATGGTGGGGGGCGTGGCGAGTTCGTCCACCGGACTCGGAATAGGCCGAGACTGCGGGCGGCCTCCGTGTGCAAAAATATGCCACGGTCACAGCCGCACCCAAAAATTAGCACCGAAGATCGGGGTGCCAAAACCCCAAATGGCCAAAATGGGCTATAGCCTTGGTGGGGCGTGGCGAAGCTTCGTCTGCGGACTCGGAATGGCCTGAGACTTTGCGGGCAGCCTCCGTGTGCCAAAAATACAAAAATTAGCACCCGAAGGTCGGGCGCCAAAACCCCCAAATGGCCAAAAGCGGGTGGGCTATAGCCTTGGTGGGGGGCGTGGGCGAAGTTCGTCCGTCGGACTCGGAATGGCCCGAGACATTGCTGGCGGACTCCGTGTGCAAAATAAAGGCCAATGGGTCAGCCGTACATAAAAATTAGCACCCGAAGTTCGGGGTGCCTAAACCCCCCAGATGGCCAAAAGCAGGTGGATTATAGCCTTGAGTGGGCGTGGCGAGATTCGCCCGCGGACTCGGAATGGCCCGAGACTGCGGGCGGCCTCCGTGTGCAAAAATAGGCCACGGGCGCAGCCACGCCCGAAGGTCGGGGTGCCAAAACCCCCCAGCGGAAAAATGGCCAAAAATCAGGGGGGCTATAGCCTTGGTGGGGGGCGTGGGCGAAGTTCGCCCGCCGGACTCGGAATGGCCCTAGACATTGCAGGCGGCCTCCGTGTGCCAAAAATAGGCCACGGGCATAGCCGCGCCCAAAAATTAGCGCCCGAAGGTCGGGGTTCCAAAACCCCCCAGCGGAAAAATGGCCAAAAATCGGGTGGGCTACAGCCTTGGTGGGGGGCGTGGGCGAAGTTCGTCCGCCGGACTCGGAATGGCCCGAGACTTTGCGGGCGGCCTCCGTGTGCCAAAAATATGCCACGGGCACAGCCGCGCCCATAAATTAGCACCCGAAGGTCGGGGTGCCAAAATCCCCCAAATGGCCAAAAAACGGGTGGGCTATAGCCTTGGTGGGGGGCATGGGCGAAGTTCGTCCGCCGGACTCGGAATGGCCCGAGACTTTGCGGGCAGCCTCCATTAATAAAAATAGTGCCCAGGAAATAAAAATTAGCGCCCGAAGGTCGGGGTGCCAAAACCACCCAGCGGAAAAATGGCCAAAAAAGGGTGCCAAAATAGCCTTGGTGGGGGGCGTGGGCGAAGTTTGTCCGCCGGACTCGGAATGGCCCGAGACTTTGGGGGCGGCCTCCGTGTGACAAAAATAAGCCACGGGCATAGCCGTGCCCAAAAATTAGTGCCCGAAGGTCGGGGTGCCAAAGCCCCCCAGCAGAAAAATGGCAAAAAATCGGGTGGGCTATAGCCTTGGTGGGGGGCGTGGGCGAAGTTCGTCCGCCGGACTCCGAATGGCCCGAGACTTTGCGGGCGGCCTCCGTGTGCCAAAAATAGGCCACGGGCACAGCCGCGCACAAAAATTAGCACCCGAAGGTCGGGGAGCCAAAACCCCCCAAATGGCCAAAAAACGGGTGGGCTATAGCCTTGGTGGGGGGCGTGGGCGAAGTTCGTCCGCCGGACTCGGAATGGCCCGAGACATTGCGGGCGGCCTCCGTGTGCCAAAAATAGGCCATGGGCACAGCCGCGCCCAAAAATTAGCACCCGAAGGTGGGGGTGCCAAAACCCCCCAGCGGAAAAATGGCCAAAAATCGGGTGGGCTATAGCCTTGGTGGGGGGCGTGGGCGAAGTTCGTCCGCCGGACTCGGAATGGCCCGAGACTTTGTGGGCGGCCTCCGTGTGCCAAAAAGTAGGCCACGGGCACAGCCACGCCCAAAACTTAGCGCCCGAAGGGCAGGTTACCAAAACCACCCAAATGGCCAAAAAACGGGTGGGCTATAGCCTTGGTTGGGGGCGTGGGTGAGTTCGTCCGCCGGACTCGGAATGGCCCGAGACTTTGCGGGCGGCCTCCGTGTGCCAAAAACAGGTAACGCGCACAGCCGCGCCCAAAAATTAGCGCCCGAAGGTCGGGGTGCCAAAACCCCCCAAATGGCCAAAAAACGGGTGGGCTATAGCCTTGGTGGGGGGCGTGGGCGAAGTTCGTCCGCCGGCCTCGGAATGGCCCGAGACTTTGCGGGCGGCCTCCGTGTGCCAAAAATAGGCCACGGGCACAGCCACGCCCAAAAATTAGCACCCGAAGGTCGGGGTGCCAAAACCCCCCAAATGGCCAAAAAACGGGTGGGCTATAGCCTTGGTGGGGGGCGTGCGCGACGTTCGTCCGCCGTACTCGGAATAGCCCGAGACTTTGCGGGCGGCCTCCGTGTGCCAAAAATATGCCACGGGCACAGCCGCGTCCAAAAATTAGCGCCCGAAGGTCGGGGTGCCAAAACCTCCCAAATGGCCAAAAAACGGGTGGGCTATAGCCTTGGTGGGGGGCGTGGGCAAAGTTCGTCCGCCGGTCTCGGAATGGCCCGAGACTTTGCGGGCGGGCTCCGTGTGCCAAAAATAGGCCACGGGCACAGCCGCGCCCAAAAATTTGGCCCCGAAGGTCGGGGTGCCAAAACCCCCGAAATGGCCAAAAATCGGGTGGGCTATAGCCTTGGTGGGGGGCGTGGGCGAAGTTCGTCCGCCGGACTCGGAATTGCCCGAGACTTTGCAGGCGGCCTCTGTGTACAAAAAATAGGCCACGGGCACAGCCGCGCCCAAAAATTAGCAACCGAAGGTCGGGGTGCCAAAACCCCCCAAATGGCCAAAAAACGGGTGGGCTATAGCCTTGGTGGGGGGCGTGGGCGAAGTTCGTCCGCCGGACTCGGAATGGCCCGAGACTATGCAGGCGGCCTCCGTGTGCCAAAAATAGGCCACGGGCACAGCCGTACCCAAAAATTAGCAACCGAAGGTCGGGGTGCCAAAACCCCCCAAATGGCCAAAAAACGGGTGGGCTATAGCCTTGGTGGGGGGCGTAGGCGAAGTTCGTCCGCAAAACTCGGAATGGCCCGAGACATTACGGGCGGCCTCCATGTGTAAAAAATAGGCCACGGGCACAGCCGCGCCCAAAAATTAGCCCCCGAAGGTCGGGGTGCCAAAACCCCCCAAATGGCCAAAAAACGGGTGGGCTATAGCCTTGGTGGGGGGCGTGGGCGAAGTTCGTCCGCCGGACTCGGAATGGCCCGAGACATTGCGGGCGGCCTCCGTGTGCCAAAAATAGGCCACGGGCACAGCCGCGCCCAAAAATTAGGCCCCGAAGGTCGGGGTGCCAAAACCCCCCAGCGGAAAAATGGCCAAAAAACGGGTGGGCTATAGCCTTGGTGGGGGGCGTGGGCGAAGTTCGTCCGCCGGATTCGGAATGGCCCGAGACTTTGCGGGCGGCCTCCGTGTGCCAAAAGTAGGCCACGGGCACAGCCGTTCCCAAAAATTAGCGCCCGAAGGTCGGGGTGCCAAAACCCCCCAAATGGCCAAAATCGGGTGGGATATAGCCTTGGTGGGGGGCGTGGGCGAAGTTCGTCCGCCGGACTCGGAATGGCCCGAGACTTTGCGGGCGGCCTCCGTGTGCCAAAAATAGGCCACGGGCACAGCCGCGCCCAAAAATTAGCGCCCGAAGGTCGGGGTGCCAAAACCCCCCAAATGGCCAAAAAACGGGTAGGCTATAGCCTAGGTGGGGGGCGTGGGCGAAGTTCGTCCGCCGGACTCGGAATGGCCCGAGACTTTGCGGGCGGCCTCCATGTGCCAAAAATAGGACACGGGAACAGCCGCGCCCAAAAATTAGCACCCGAAGTTCGGGGTGCCAAAACCCCCCAAATGGCCAAAAAACGGGTGGGCTATAGCCTTGGTGGGGGGCGTGGGCGAAGTTCGTCTGCCGGACTCGGAATGGCCCGAGCCTATGCGGGCGGCCTCCGTGTGGGAAAAATAGGCCATGGGCACAGCCGCGCCCAAAAATTAGCACCCGAAGTTCGGGGTGCCAAAATCCCCCAGCGGAAAAATGGCCAAAAATCGGGTGGGCTATAGCCTTGGTGGGGGGCGTGGGCGAAGTTCGTCCGCCGGACTCGTAATGGCCCGAGACTTTGCGGGCGGCCTCCGTGTGGCAAAAATAGGCCACGGGCACAGCCGCGCCAAAAAATTAGCACCCGAAGGTCGGGGTGACAAAACCCCCCAAATGGCCAAAAAACGGGTGGGCTATAGCCTTGGTGGGGGGCGTGGGCGAAGTTCGCCCACAGGACACGGAATGGCCCGAGACTTTGCAGGCGGCCTCCGTGTGCCAAAAATAGGCCACGGGCACAGCCGCGCCCAAAAATTAGTACCCGAAGGTCGGGGTGCCAAAACCCCCCAGCGGAAAAATGGCCAAAAAACGGGTGGGCTATAGCCTTGGTGGGGGGCGTGGGCGAAGTTCGTCCGCCCAGGAATGGCCCGAGACTTTCACAGGCGGCCTCCGTGTTCCAAAAATATGCCACAGGCACAGCCGCGCCCAAAATAGGCGCCCGAAGGTCAGGTGCCAAAACCTCCCAAATGGCCAAAATCGGTTGGGCTAGAGCCTTGGTGGGGCGTGGGCGAAGTTTTCCGCGGACTCAGAATGGCCCGAGACTTTGCAGGCGGCCTCCGTGTGCCAAAAATAGGCGGGCACAGCCGCATCCAAATTGCCCGAAGGTCAGGTGCCAAAACCCCCCATATGGCCAAAAAATTGGTGGGCTATAGCCTTGGTGGGGTCGTGGCGAGATTCGTCCGCCGGACTCAGAATGGCCGAGACTTTGCGACCGGCCTCCGTGTGCCAAAAATAGACCACGGGCACAGCCGCGCCCAAAAATTAGCGCCCGAAGTTCGGGGTGCAAAACCATCAAATGGCCAAAAGCGGGTGGGCTATAGCCTTGGTGGGCGTGGCGAGATTCGTCCGCCGGACTCGGAATGGCCCGAGACTGCGGGCGGCCTCCGTGTACACAAACTAGGCCACGGGCACAGCCGCACCCAAAAATTAGCGCCCGAAGGTCGGGGTGCCAAAACCATCCAAATGGCCAAAAAACGGGTGGGCTATAGCCTTGGTGGGGGGCGTGGGCGAAGATCGTCCGCCGGACTCGGAATGGCCCGAGACTTTGCGGGCGACCTCAGTGTGCCAAAAATAGGCCACGGGCACAGCCGCGCCCAAAAATTAGCTCCCGAAGGTCGGGGTGCCAAAACCCCCCAAATGGCCAAAAAACGGGTGGGCCATAGCCTTGGTGGGGGGCGTAGGCAAAGTTCGTCCGCCGGTCTCGGAATGGCCCGAGACTTTGCGGGCGGGCTCCGTGTGCCAAAAATAGGCCACGGGCACAGCCGCGCCCAAAAATTTGGCCCCGAAGGTCGGGGTGCCAAAACCCCCGAAATGGCCAAAAATCGGGTGGGCTATAGCCTTGGTGGGGGGCGTGGGCGAAGTTCGTCCGCCGGACTCGGAATTGCCCGAGACTTTGCAGGCGGCCTCTGTGTACAAAAAATAGGCCACGGGCACAGCCGCGCCCAAAAATTAGCAACCGAAGGTCGGGGTGCCAAAACCCCCCAAATGGCCAAAAGCGGGTGGGCTATAGCCTTGGGGCGTGGGCGAGATTCGTCCGCCCGGACTCGGAATAGCCCGAGACTTTGCGGGCGGCCTCCGTGTGCAAAAATAGGCCACAGGCACAGCACCCAAAAATTAGCAACCGAAGGTCGGGGTGCCAAAACCCCAAATGGCCAAAAGCAGGTGGGCTATAGCCTTGGTGGGGCGTGGCGGATTCGTCCGCCAAACTCGGAATGGCCCGAGACTTTGCAGGCGGCCTCCATGTGCAAAAAATAGGCCACAGGCACAGCCGAGCCAAAAAATTAGCACCCGAAGGTCGGGGTCCCAAAACCCCCAAATGGCCAAAAGCGGGTGGGCTATAGCCTTGGTAGGGCGTGGCGAGATTCGTCCGCGGACTCGGAATAGCCGAGACATTGCGGGCGGCCTCCGTGTGCCAAAAATACAGGCACAGGCACGCCAAAATTAGGCCCCGAAGGTCGGAGTGCCAAAACCCCAGCGGAAAAATGGCCAAAAGCGGGTGGGCAATAGCCTTGGTGGGCGTGGCGAAGATCGTCCGCGGATTCGAATGGCCCGAGACTTTGCGGGCGGCCTCCGTGTGCCAAAAGTAGGCCACAGGCAGAGCCGTTCCCAAAAATTAGCCCCCGAAGGTCGGGTGCCAAAACCCCAAATGGCCAGCAGGTAGGCTATAGCCTAGGTGGGGCGTGGCGAGTTCGTCCGCGGACTCGGAATAGCCCGAGACTTTGCAGGCGGCCTCCATGTGCCAAAAATAGGCCACAGGCACAGCCGCGCCCAAAAATTAGCCGAAGGGAGTGCAAAAACCCCCAAATGGCCAATAAGCGGGTGGGCTATAGCCTTGGTGGGGCGTGGGCGAGATTCGTCCGCCCGGACTCGGAGTGGCCCGAGACTTTGTGGCGGCCTCCGGGTGCCAAAAATAGGCCACAGGCACAGCCGCGCCTAAAAATTAGCACCCGGGTCGGGTGCCAAAACCCCAAATGGCCAAAAAGCGGGTGGGCTATAGCCTTGGTGGGCGTGGGCGAGTTCGTCCGCGGACTCGGAATGGGCCGAGACTGCGGGCAGCCTTCGTGTGCCAAAATTAGGCAGGCACAGGCGCCCAAAAATTAGCACCCAGGTCGGGTACCAAAACCCCAGCGGAAAAATGGCCAAAAATCAGGTGGTCTATAGCCTTGGTGGGCGTGGCGAAGTTCGTCCGCCGGACTCGGAATGGCCCGAGACTTTGCGGGCGGCCTCCGTGTGACAAAATTAGGCCACGGGCACAGCCGCGCCCAAAAATTAGCGCCCGAAGGTCGGGGTGCCAAAACCCCCCAGCGGAAAAATGGCCAAAAATCGGGTGGGCTATAGCCTTGGTGGGGGGCGTGGGCGAAGTTCGTCCGCCGGACTCGGAATAGCCGAGACTGCGGCCGGCCTCCGTGTGCCAAAAAAGGCCACGGGCACAGCGGAGCCCAAAAATTAGCGCCGAAGGTCGGGGTGCCCAAAACCCCCAAATGGCCAAAAGCGGGTGGGATATAGCCTTGCTGGGAGGCGTGGCGAGATTCGTCCCGAACTCGGAATGGCCCAGACTTTTCGGCGGCCTCCGTGTGCCAAAAATAGGCCACCAGGCACAGCGCGCCAAATATTAGAGCCGGAAGGTCGGGGTGCGAAATCCCCCCAATTGGCCAATAAACGGGTGGGCGATAGCCTTGGTAGGCGTGGGCGAGATTCGTCCGCGGACTGGGCAGCCGAGACTTTGGGCGGCCTCCGGGTGCAAAAATAGGCACAGCCGCGCCTAAAAATTAGCACCCGGCGGTCGGGTGCCAAAACCCCCAAATGGCCAAAAAGCGGGTGGGCTATAGCCTTGGTAGGGCGTGGCGAAGTTCGTCCGCGGACTCGGAATGGCCCGAGACTTTGCGGGCAGCCTTCGTGTGCCAAAATTAGGCCCACAGGCACAGCGCGCCCAAAAATTAGTGCCCGAAGGTCGGGTACCAAAACCCCCTGCGGAAAAATGGCCAAAATCAGGTGGTCTATAGCCTTGGTGGGGGCGTGGCGAAGTTCATCCGCCGGACTGGAATGGCCCGAGACTTTGGGCGTCCTCCGTGTGCCAAAAATAGGCCACAGGCATAAAAATTGGCGCCCGAAGGTCAGGTGCCAAAACCCCAGCGGAAAAATGGCCAAAAATCGGGTGGGCAAAAGCCATGGTGGGGGGCGTGGGCGAAGTTCGTCCGCCGGACTAGGAATGGTTCGAGACTTTGCGGGTGGCCTACATGTGCCAAAAATAGGCCACGGGCACAGCTGCCCCCAAAAATTAGCACCCGAAGGTCGGGGTGCCAAAACCCCCCAAATGGCCAAAAAACGGGTGGGCAATAGCCTTGGTGGGGGGCGTGGGCGAAGTTCGTCCGCCGGACTCGGAATGGCCCGAGACTTTGGGGGTGGCCTCCGTGTGCCAAAAATAGGCCACGGACATAGCCGCGCCCAAAAATTATCACCCGAAGGTCGGGGTGCCAAAACCCCCCAGCGGAAAAATGGCCAAAAATCGGGTGGGCTATTATAGCCTTGGTGGGGGGAGTGGGCGAAGTTCGTCCGCCGGACTCGGAATGGCCCGAGCCTTTGCGGGCGGCCTCCGTGTGCCAAAAATAGGCCACGGGCATAACCTCGCCCAAAAATTAGCGCCCGAAGGTCGGGGTGCCAAAACCCCCCTGCGGAAAAATGGCCAAAAATCGGGTGGGCTATAGCCTTGGTGGGGCGTGGCGAGAGTTCGTCCGCGGACTAGGAATGGCTCGAGACTTTGCGGGTGGCCTACATGTGCCAAAAATAGGCCACGGGCACAGCGCGTCCAAAATTAGCGCCCGAAGGTCAGGTGCCAAAACCCCAAATGGCCATGGTGGGCTATAGCCTTGGTCGGGCGTGGCGAGTCGTCCCGGACTCGGAATGGCCCCATACTGCGGGCGGCCTCCGTGTTCCAAAAATAGGCCACGGACACCGCGCCCAAAAATTAGCACCAGTTTGGGGTGCCAAAAACACCCAAATGGCCAAAAGCAGGTGGGTTATAGCCTTGGTAGGCGTGGGCGAAGTTCGTCCGCCGGACTCGGAATGGCCCGAGACTTTGCGGGCGGCCTCCGTGTGCCAAAAATAGGCCACGGACAGAGCCACGCCCAAAAATTAGTGCCCGAAGGTCAGGGTGCCAACACCCCCCAGCGGCAAAATGGCCAAAAATCGGGTGGGCTATAGCCTTGGTGGGGGGCGTGGGCGAAGTTCTTCCGCCGGACTCGGAATGGCCCGAGACTTTGCGGGCGGCCTCCGTGTGCCAAAAATAGGCCACGGGCACAGCCGCGCCCAAAAATTAGCACCCGAAGTTCGGGGTGCCAAAACCCCCCAAATGGGCAAAAAACGCGTGGGCTATAGCCTTGGTAGGCGTGGCGAGATTCGTCCGCGGACTCGGAATGGCCCGAGACTGCGGGCGGCCTCCGTGTGCCAAAAATAGGCCAGGCACAGCCGCTCCCAAAAATTAGCACCCAGTTAGGTGCCAAAACCCCCCAAATGGCCAAAAAACAGGTGGGCTATAGCCTTGGTGGGGGGCGTGGGCGAAGTTCGTCCGCCGGACTCGGAATGGCCCTAGACTTTGCAGGTGGCCTCCGTGCGCCAAAAATAGGCCACCGGCACAGCCGCGCCAAAAAATTAGTGCCCGAAGGTCCGGGTGCCAAAACCCCCCAAATGGCCAAAAAACGGGTGGGCTATAGGCTTGGTGGGGAGCGTGTGCGAAGTTCGTCCGCCGGACTCGGAATGGCCCGAGACTTTGCAGGCGGCCTCCGTGTACCAAAAATAGGCCACGGGCAGAGCCGCGCCCCAAAATTTGCACCCGACGTTTGGGGTGCCAAAACCCCCCAAATGGCCAAAAAACGGGTGGGCTAAAGCCTTGGTGTGGGCGGGCGAGTCGCGGAATCGGATTGGCCCGAGATTTTTGGCGGCCTCCGTGTGCCAAAAATAGGCAAGGCATAGCGCCCAAAGATTAGCGCCGAAGGTCGGGGTGCCAAAACCCCAAATGGCCAAAAAGCGGGTGGGCTATAGGCTTGGTGGGCGTGTGCGAAGTTCGTCCGCGGACTCGGAATGGCCCGAGACTTTGCGGGCGGCCTCCGTGTGCAAAAATACGCCACGGGCACAACGCCCCAAAATTAGCACCCGACATTTGGGGTGCCAAAACCCCAAATGGCCAAAAAAGGGTGGGCTATAGCCTTGGTGGGCGTGGGCGAGATTCGTCCGCCCGAACTCGGAATGGCGAGACTATGCGGACGGACTCCGTGTGCTAAAAATAGGCCACAGGCACAGCGCCCAAAAATTAGCACCCGAAGTTGGTGCGAAACCCCAGCGGAAAAATGGCCAAAAATCGGGTCGGCTATAGCCTTGGTAGGGCGTGGCGAGATTCGTCAGCCGGACTCGGAATGGCCAGAGACTTTGCGGGCGGCCTCCGTGTGCCAAAAATAGGCCACGGGCACAGCCGCGCCCAAAATTAGCGCCCGAACGTCGGGGTGCCAAAACCCCCCAAATGGCCAAAAAACGGGTGGGCTATAGCCTTGGTGGGGGGCGCGGGCGAAGTTTGTCCGCCGGACTCGGAATGGCCCGAGACTTTGCGGGCGGCCTCTGTGTGGCAAAAATAGGCCACGGGCACAGCCGCGCCCAAAAATTATCACCCGAAGTTCGGGGTGCCAAAACCCCCCAAATGGCCAAAAAACGCGTGGGCTATAGCCTTGGTGGGGGGCGTGGGCGAAGTTCGTCCGCCGGACTCGGAATGGCCCGAGACTTTGCGGGAGGCCTCTGTGTGGCAAAAATAGACCACGGGCACAGCCGCGCCCAAAAATTAGCACCCGTAGTTCGGGGTGCCAAAACCCCCCAAATGGCCAAAAAACGCGTGGGCTATAGCCTTGGTGGGGGGCGTGGGCGAAGTTCGTCCACCGGACTCGGAATGGCCCGAGACTTTGGGGGCGGCCTCCGTGTGCCAAAAATTGGCCATGGGCATAGCCGCGCACAAAAATTAGCGCCCGAAGGTCGGGGTGCCAAAACCCCCCAGCGGAAAAATGGCCAAAAATCGGGTGGGCTATAGCCTTGGTCGGGGGCGTGGGTGAAGTTCGTCCACCGGACACGGAATGGCCCGAGACTTTGGGGGCGGCCTCCGCGTGCCAAAAATAGGCCACGGGCACAGCCGCGCCCAAAATTAGCCCCCGAACGTCGGGGTGCCAAAACCCCCCAAATGGCCAAAAAACGGGTGGGCTATAGCCTTGGTGGGGGGCGCGGGCGAAGTTTGTCCGCCGGACTCGGAATGGCCCGAGACTTTGCGGCCGGCCTCCGTGTGCCAAAAATAGGCCACGGGCACAGCCGCGCCCAAAAATTAGCGCCCGAAGGCCGGGGTACGAAAACCCCCCAAATGGCCAATAAACGGGTGGGCTATAGCCTTGGTGGGGGGCGTGGGCGAAGTTCGTCCGCCGGACTCGGAATGGCCCGAGACTTTGTGGGCGGCCTCCGGGTGCCAAAAATAGGCCACGGGCACAGCCGCGCCTAAAAATTAGCACCCGACGGTCGGGGTGCCAAAACCCCCCAAATGGCCAAAAAACGGGTGGGCTATAGCCTTGGTGGGGGGCGTGGGCGAAGTTCATCCGCCGGACTCGGAATGGCCCGAGACTTTGCGGGTGGCCTTCGTGTGCCAAACTTAGGCCACGGGCACAGCCGCGCCCAAAAATTAGCGCCCGAAGGTCGGGGTACCAAAACCCCCCTGCGGAAAATGGCCAAAAATCGGGTGGGCTATAGCCTTGGTGGGGGGCGTGGGCGAAGTTCGTCCGCCGGACTCGGAATGGCCCGAGACTTTGCGACCGGCCTCCGTGTGCCAAAAATAGGCCACGGGCACAGCCGAGCCCAAAATTAGCGCCCGAAGGTCGGGGTGCCAAAACCCCCCAAATGGCCAAAAAACGGGTGGGCTATAGCCTTGCTGGGAGGCGTGGGCGATGTTCGTCCGCCGAACTCGGAATGGCCCAGACTTTTCGGGCGGCCTCCGTGTGCCAAAAATAGGCCACGGGCACAGCCGCGCCCAAAAATTAGCGCCCGAAGGTCGGGGTACCAAAACCCCCCAGCGGAAAAATGGCCAAAAATCAGGTGGTCTATAGCCTTGGTGGGGGGCGTGGGCGAAGTTCGTCCGCCGGACTCGGAATGGCCCGAGACTTTGCGGGCGGCCTCCGTGTGCCAAAATTAGGCCACGGGCACAGCCGCGCCCAAAAATTAGCGCCCGAAGGTCGGGGTACCAAAACCCCCCTGCGGAAAAATGGCCAAAAATCGGGTGGTCTATAGCCTTGGTGGGGGGCGTGGGCGACGTTCGTCCGCCGGACTAGGATAGCACGAAACTTTGCGGGCGGCTTCCGTGTGCCAAAAATAGGCAACGGGCACAGCCGCACCTAAAAATTAGCACCCGAAGGTCGGGGTGCCAAAACCCCCCAGCGGACAAATGGCGAAAAAACGTGTGGGCTATAGCCTTGGTGGGGGGCGTGGGCGAGTTCGTCCGCCGGACTCGGAATGGCCGAGACTGCGGCCGGCCTCCGTGTGCAAAAATAGGCCACAGGCACAGCCGGGCCGAAAAATTAGCGCCGAAGGTCGGGGTGCCAAAACCCCCAAATGGCCAAAAAAGCGGGTGGGCTATAGACTTGCTTTGGGAGGCGTGGGCGAGTTCGTCCGCCGAACTCGGAATGGCCCAGACGGGCGGCCTCCGTGTGCCAAAAATAGGCCACGGGCACAGCCGCGCCAAAAATTAGCGCCCGAAGGCAGAGTACGAAAACCCTCCAAATGGCCAATAAGCGGGTGGGCTATAGCCTTGGTGGGGCGTGGCGAGTTCGTCCGCGGACTCGGAATGGCCCGAGACTTTGTGGGCGGCCTCCGGATGCCAAAAATAGTCCACGGGCACAGCGCCTAAAAATTAGCACCCGGTCGGGGTGCCAAAACCCCCAAATGGCCAAAAGCGGGTGGGCTATAGCCTTGGTGGGGCGTGGGCGAGTTCGTCCGCCGGACTCGGAATGGCCGAGACTTTTCGGGCGGCCTTCGTGTGCCAAACTTAGGCCACGGGCACAGCCGCGCCCAAAAATTAGCGCCCGAAGGTCGGGGTACCCAAACCCCCCTGCGGAAAAATGGCCAAAAATCAGGTGGTCTATAGCCTTGGTGGGGGGCGTGGGCGATGTTCGTCCGCCGGACTCGGAATGGCCCGAGACTTTGCGGGCGGCCTCCGTGTGACAAAATTAGGCCACGGGCACAGCCGCGCCCAAAAATTAGCGCCCGAAGGTCGGGGTACCAAAACCCCCCTGCGGAAAAATGGCCAAAAATCGGGTGGTCTATAGCCTTGGTGGGGGGCGTGGGCGACGTTCGTCCGCCGGACTAGGATAGCACGAAACTTTGCGGGCGGCTTCCGTGTGCCAAAAATAGGCAACGGGCACAGCCGCGCCTAAAAATTAGCACCCGAAGGTCGGGGTGCCAAAACCCCCCAGCGGAGAAATGGCCAAAAATCGGGTGGGCTATAGCCTTGGTGGGGGGCGTGGGCGAAGTTCGTCCGCCGGACTCGGAATGGCCCGAGACTTTGCGGCCGGCCTCCGTGTGCCAAAAATAGGCCACGGGCACAGCCGGGCCGAAAAATTAGCGCCCGAAGGTCGGGGTGCCAAAACCCCCCAAATGGCCAAAAAACAGGTGGGCTATAGCCTTGCTGGGAGGCGTGGGCGAAGTTCGTCCGCCGAACTCGGAATGGCCCAGACTTTTCGGGCGGCCTCCGTGTGCCAAAAATAGGCCACGGGCACAGCCGCGCCCAAAAATTAGCGCCCGAAGGCCGGGGTACGAAAACCCCCCAAATGGCCAATAAACGGGTGGGCTATAGCCTTGGTGGGGGGCGTGGGCGAAGTTCGTCCGCCGGACTCGGAATGGCCCGAGACTTTGTGGGCGGCCTCCGGGTGCCAAAAATAGTCCACGGGCACAGCCGCGCCTAAAAATTAGCACCCGACGGTCGGGGTGCCAAAACCCCCCAAATGGCCAAAAAACGGGTGGGCTATAGCCTTGGTGGGGGGCGTGGGCGAAGTTCGTCCGCCGGACTCGGAATGGCCCGAGACTTTGCGGGCGGCCTTCGTGTGCCAAAATTAGGCCACGGGCACAGCCGCGCCCAAAAATTAGCGCCCGAAGGTCGGGGTACCCAAACCCCCCTGCGGAAAAATGGCCAAAAATCAGGTGGTCTATAGCCTTGGTGGGGGGCGTGGGCGAAGTTCGTCCGCCGGACTCGGAATGGCCCGAGACTTTGCGGGCGGCCTCCGTGTGACAAAATTAGGCCACGGGCACAGCCGCGCCCAAAAATTAGCGCCCGAAGGTCGGGGTACCAAAACCCCCCTGCGGAAAAATGGCCAAAAATCGGGTGGTCTATAGCCTTGGTGGGGGGCGTGGGCGAAGTTCGTCCGCCGGACTAGGATAGCACGAAACTTTGCGGGCGGCTTCCGTGTGCCAAAAATAGGCAACGGGCGCAGCCGCGCCTAAAAATTAGCACCCGAAGGTCGGGGCGCCAAAACCCCCCAGCGGAAAAATGGGCAAAAATCGGGTGGGCTATAGCCTTGGTGGGGGGCGTGGGCGAAGTTCGTCCGCCGGACTCGGAATGGCCCGAGACTTTGTGGGCGGCCTCTGGGTGCCAAAAATAGGCCACGGGCACAGCCGCGCCTAAAAATTAGCACCCGACGGTCGGGGTGCCAAAACCCCCCAAATGGCCAAAAAACGGGTGGGCTATAGCCTTGGTGGGGGGCGTGGGCGAAGTTCGTCCGCCGGACTCGGAATGGCCCGAGACTTTGCGGGCGGCCTTCGTGTGCCAAAATTAGGCCACAGGCACAGCCGCGCCCAAAATTAGCGCCGAAGGGGTACCAAAACCCCCAAATGGCCAATAAGCGGGTGGGCTATAGCCTTGGTGGGCGTGGGCGAGATTCGTCCGCCGGACTCGGAATGGCCCGAGACTTTGTGGCGGCCTCCGGGTGCCAAAAATAGTCCACGGGCACAGCCGCGCCTAAAAATTAGCACCCGGTCGGGGTGCCAAAACCCCAAATGGCCAAAAACGGGTGGGCTATAGCCTTGGTGGGGCGTGGCGAGTTCGTCCGCCGGACTCGGAATGGCCCGAGACTTTGCGGGCGGCCTTCGTGTGCCAAAATAGGCCACGGGCACAGCCGCGCCCAAAATTAGCGCCCGAAGGTCGGGTACCCAAACCCCTGCGGAAAAATGGCCAAAAATCGGGAGGTCTATAGCCTTGGTGGGGGGCGTGGGCGAAGTTCGTCCGCCGGACTCGGAATGCCCCGAGACTTTGCGGGGGGAATCCGTTTGACAAAATAAGGCCACGGCCACAGCCGCGCCCAAAAATTAGCGCCCGAAGGTCGGGGTACCAAAACCCCCCTGCGGAAAAATGGCCAAAAATCGGGTGGTCTATAGCCTTGGTGGGGGGCGTGGGCGAAGTTCGTCCGCCGGACTAGGATAGCACGAAACTTTGCGGGCGGCTTCCGTGTGCCAAAAATAGGCAACGGGCGCAGCCGCGCCTAAAAATTAGCACCCGAAGGTCGGGGTGCCAAAACCCCCCAGCGGAAAAATGGGCAAAAATCGGGTGGGCTATAGCCTTGGTGGGGGGCGTGGGCGAAGTTCGTCCGCCGGACTCGGAATGGCCCGAGACTTTGTGGGCGGCCTCTGGGTGCCAAAAATAGGCCACGGGCACAGCCGCGCCTAAAAATTAGCACCCGACGGTCGGGGTGCCAAAACCCCCCAAATGGCCAAAAAACGGGTGGGCTATAGCCTTGGTGGGGGGCGTGGGCGAAGTTCGTCCGCCGGACTCGGAATGGCCCGAGACTTTGCGGGCGGCCTTCGTGTGCCAAAATTAGGCCACGGGCACAGCCGCGCCCAAAAATTAGCGCCCGAAGGTCGGGGTACCAAAACCCCCCTGCGGAAAAATGGCCAAAAATCAGGTGGTCTATAGCCTTGGTGGGGGGCGTGGGCGAAGTTCGTCCGCCGGACTCGGAATGGCCCGAGACTTTGCGGGCGGCCTCCGTGTGACAAAATTAGGCCACGGGCACAGCCGCGCCCAAAAATTAGCGCCCGAAGGTCGGGGTACCAAAACCCCCCTGCGGAAAAATGGCCAAAAATCGGGTGGTCTATAGCCTTGGTGGGGGGCGTGGGCGACGTTCGTCCGCCGGACTAGGATAGCACGAAACTTTGCGGGCGGCTTCCGTGTGCCAAAAATAGGCAACGGGCACAGCCGCGCCTAAAAATTAGCACCCGAAGGTCGGGGTGCCAAAACCCCCCAGCGGAAAAATGGCCAAAAATCGGGTGGGCTATAGCCTTGGTGGGGCGTGGCGAGTTCGTCCGCCGGACTCGGAATGGCCCGAGACTTTGCGGCCGGCCTCCGTGTTCCAAAAATTGGCACGGGGCCCTCCGGAGCCAAAAATTACCGCCCGAAGGTCGTGGTGCCAAAACCCCCCAAATTGCCATATAAAGGGTGGGCTATAGCCTTGCTGGGAGGCGTGGGCGAAGTTCGTCCGCCGAACTCGGAATGGCCCAGACTTTTCGGGCGGCCTCCGTGTGCCAAAAATAGGCCACGGGCACAGCCGCGCCCAAAAATTAGCACCCGAAGGTCGGGGTGCCAAAACCCCCCAAATGGCCAAAAAACGGGTGGGCTATAGCCTTGGTGGGGGGCGTGGGCGAAGTTCGTCCGCCGGACTCGGAATGGCCCATGACTTTGTGGGCGGCCTCCGGGTGCCAAAAATAGGCCACGGGCACAGCCGCGCCTAAAAATTAGCACCCGACGGTCGGGGTGCCAAAACCCCCCAAATGGCCAAAAAACGGGTGGGCTATAGCCTTGGTGGGGGGCGTGGGCGAAGTTCGTCCGCCGGACTCGGAATGGACCGAGACTTTGCGGGCAGCCTTCGTGTGCCAAAATTAGGCCACGGGCACAGCCGCGGCCAAAAATTAGTGCCCGAAGGTCGGGGTACCAAAACCCCCCTGCGGAAAAATGGCCAAAAATCAGGTGGTCTATAGCCTTGGTGGGGGGCGTGGGCGAAGTTTGTCCGCCGGACTCGGAATGGCCCGAGACTTTGCGGGCGGCCTCCGTGTGACAAAATTAGGCCACGGGCACAGCCGCGCCCAAAAATTAGCGCCCGATGGTCGGGGTACCAAAACCCCCCTGCGGAAAAATGGCCAAAAATCGGGTGGTCTATAGCCTTGGTGGGGGGCGTGGGCGAAGTTCGTCCGCCGGACTAGGATAGCACGAAACTTTGCGGGCGGCTTCCGTGTGCCAAAAATAGGCAACGGGCACAGCCGCGCCTAAAAATTAGCACCCGAAGGTCGGGGTGCCAAAACCCCCCAGCGGAAAAATGGCCAAAAATCGGGTGGGCTATAGCCTTGGTGGGGGGCGTGGGCGAAGTTCGTCCGCCGGACTCGGAATGGCCCGAGACTTTGCGGCCGGCCTCCGTGTGCCAAAAATAGGCCACGGGCACAGCCGAGCCCAAAAATTAGCGCCCGAAGGTCGGGGTGCCAAAACCCCCCAAATGGCCAAAAAACGGGTGGGCTATAGCCTTGCTGGGAGGCGTGGGCGAAGTTCGTCCGCCGAACTCGGAATGGCCCAGACTTTTCGGGCGGCCTCCGTGTGCCAAAAATAGGCCACGGGCACAGCCGCGCCCAAAAATTAGCGCCTGAAGGTCGGGGTACGAAAACCCCCCAAATGGCCAATAAACGGGTGGGCTATAGCCTTGGTGGGGGGCGTGGGCGAAGTTCGTCCGCCGGACTCGGAATGGCCCAAGACTTTGTGGGCGGCCTCCGGGTGCCAAAAATAGGCCACGGGCACAGCCGCGCCTAAAAATTAGCACCCGACGGTCGGGGTGCCAAAACCCCCCAAATGGCCAAAAAACGGGTGGGCTATAGCCTTGGTGGGGGGCGTGGGCGAAGTTCGTCCGCCGGACTCGGAATGGACCGAGACTTTGCGGGCAGCCTTCGTGTGCCAAAATTAGGCCACGGGCACAGCCGCGCCCAAAAATTAGTGCCCGAAGGTCGGGGTACCAAAACCCCCCTGCGGAAAAATGGCCAAAAATCAGGTGGTCTATAGCCTTGGTGGGGGGCGTGGGCGAAGTTTGTCCGCCGGACTCGGAATGGCCCGAGACTTTGCGGGCGGCCTCCGTGTCACAAAATTAGGCCACGGGCACAGCCGCGCCCAAAAATTACCGCCCGAAGGTCGGGGTACCAAAGCCCCCCTGCGGAAAAATGGCCAAAAATCAGGTGGTCCATAGCCTTGGTGGGGGGCGTGGGCGAAGTTCGTCCGCCGGACTAGGATAGCACGAAACTTTGCGGGCGGCTTCCGTGTGCCAAAAATAGGCAACGGGCACAGCCGCGCCTAAAAATTAGCACCCGAAGGTCGGGGTGCCAAAACCCCCCAGCGGAAAAATGGCCAAAAATCGGGTGGGCTATAGCCTTGGTGGGGGGCGTGGGCGAAGTTCATCCGCCGGACTCGGAATGGCCCGAGACTTTGGGGGCGTCCTCCGTGTGCCAAAAATAGGCCACGGGCATAGCCGCGCCCAAAAATTAGCGCCCGAAGGTCGGGGTGCCAAAACCCCCCAGCGGAAAAATGGCCAAAAATCGGGTGGGCTATAGCCTTGGTGAGGCGTGGCGAAGTTCATCCGCCGGACTCGGAATGGCCCGAGACTTTGGGGGCGTCCTCCGTGTGCCAAAAAGAGGCCACGGTCATAGCCGCGCCCAAAAATTAGCGCCCGAAGGTCGGGGTGCCAAAACCCCCCTGCGGAAAAATGGCCAAAAATCGGGTGGGCTATAGCCTTGGTGGGGGGCGTGGGCGAAGTTCGTCCGCCGGACTAGGAATGGCTCGAGACTTTGCGGGTGGCCTACATGTGCCAAAAATAGGCCACGGGCACAGCTGCCCCCAAAAATTAGTACCCGAAGGTCGGGGTGCCAAAACCCCCCAAATGGCCAAAAAACGGGTGGGCAATAGCCTTGGTGGGGGGCGTGGGCGAAGTTCGTCCGCCGGACTCGGAATGGCCCGAGACTTTGGGGGTGGCCTCCGTGTGCCAAAAATAGGCCACGGACATAGCCGCGCCCAAAAATTATCACCCGAAGGTCGGGGTGCCAAAACCCCCTAGCGGAAAAATGGCCAAAAATCGGGTGGGCTATTATAGCCTTGGTGGGGGGAGTGGGCGAAGTTCGTCCGCCGGACTCGGAATGGCCCGAGACTTTGCGGGCGGCCTCCGTGTGCCAAAAATAGGCCACGGGCATAACCGCGCCCAAAAATTAGCGCCCGAAGGTCGGGGTGCCAAAACCCCCCTGCGGAAAAATGGCCAAAAATCGGGTGGGCTATAGCCTTGGTGGGGGGCGTGGGCGAAGTTCGTCCGCCGGACTAGGAGTGGCTCGAGACTTTGCGGGTGGCCTACATGTGCCAAAAATAGGCCACGGGCACAGCCGCGTCCAAAAATTAGCGCCCGAAGGTCCGGGTGCCAAAACCCCCCAAATGGCCAAAAAACGGGTGGGCTATAGCCTTGGTCGGGGGCGTGGGCGAAGTTCGTCCGCCGGACTCGGAATGGCCCCAGACTTTGCGGGCGGCCTCCGTGTTCCAAAAATAGGCCACGGGCACAGCCGCGCCCAAAAATTAGCGCCCGAAGGTCGGGGTGCCAAAACCCCCCAGGGGAAAAATGGCCAAAAATCGGGTGGGCTATAGCCTTGGTGGGGGGCGTGGGCGAATTTCGTCCGCCGGACTCGGAATGGCCCGACACATTGCGGGCGCCCTCCGTGTGCCAAAAATAGGCCACGGGCACCGCCGCGATCAAAAATTAGCGCCCGAAGGTCGGGGTGCTAAACCCCCTGCGGAAAAATGGCCAAAAATCGGGTGGGCTATAGCCTTGGTGGGGGGCGTGGGCGAAGTTCGTCCGCCGGACTAGGAATGGCACGAAACATTGCGGGCGGCCTCCGTGTGCCAAAAATAGGCCACGGGCACAGCCGCTCCCAAAAATTAGCACCCGAAGGTCGGGGTGCCAAAAACCCCCCAAATGACCCAAAAACGGGTGGGCTATAGCCTTGGTGGGGGGCGTGGGCGAAGTTCGTCCGCCGGACTCGGAATGGCCCGAGACTTTGCGGGCGGCCTCCGTGTGCCAAAAATAGGCCACAGGCACAGCCGCGCCCAAAAATTAGCGCCCGAAGGTCGGGGTGCCAAAACCCCCCAGCGGAAAAATGGCCAAAAATCGGGTGGGCTATAGCCTTGGTGGGGGGCGTGGGCGAAGTTCGTCCGCCGGACTCGGAATGGCCCGACACATTGCGGGCGCCCTCCGTGTGCCAAAAATAGGCCACGGGCACCGCCGCGATAAAAAATTAGCGCCCGAAGGTCGGGGTGCTAAACCCCCTGCGGAAAAATGGCCAAAAATCGGGTGGGCTATAGCCTTGGTGGGGGGCGTGGGCGAAGTTCGTCCGCCGGACTAGGAATGGCACGAAACATTGCGGGCGGCCTCCGTGTGCCAAAAATAGGCCACGGGCACAGCCGCTCCCAAAAATTAGCACCCGAAGGTCGGGGTGCCAAAACCCCCCAAATGGCCAAAAAACGGGTGGGCTATAGCCTTGGTGGGGGGCGTGGGCGAAGTTCGTCCGCCGGACTCGGAATGGCCCCAGACTTTGCGGGAGGCCTCCGTGTGCCAAAAATAGGCCACGGGCACAGCCGCGTACAAAAATTAGTGCCCGAAGTTTGGGGTGCCAAAACCCCCCAAATGGCCAAAAAACGGGTGGGCTATGGCCTTGGTGGGGGACGTGGGCGAAGTTCGTCCGCCGGACTCGGAATGGCCCGAGACTTAGCGGGCGGCCTCCGTGTGCCAAAAATAGGCCACGGGCACAGCCGCGCTCAAAAATTAGTACCCGAGGGTCGGGGTGCCAAAACCCCCTGCGGAAAAATGGCCAAAAAACGGGTGGGCTATAGCCTTGGTGGGGGGCGTGGGCAAAGTTCGTCCGCCGGACTCGGAATGGCCCGAGACTTTGCGGGCGGCCTCCGTGTGCCGAAAATAGGCCACGGGCACAGCCGCGTCCAAAAATTAGCGCCCGAAGGTCCGGGTGCCAAAACCCCCCAAATGGCCAAAAAACGGGTGGGCTATAGCCTTGGTGGGGGGCATGGGCGAAGTTCGTCCGCCGGACTCGGAATGGCCCCAGACTTTGCGGGCGGCCTCCGTGTGCCAAAAATAGGCCACGGCCACAGCCGCGCCCAAAAATTAGCGCCCGAAGTTCGGGGTGCCAAAACCCCCCAATTGGCCAAAAAACGGGTGGGCTATAGCCTTGGTGGGGGGCGTGGGCGAAGTTCGTCCGCCGGACTCGGAATGACCCGAGACTTTGCGGGCGGCCTCCGTGTGCCAAAAATAGGCCACGGGCAGAGCCGCGCCCAAAAATTAGCGCCCGAAGGTCGGGGTGCCAAAACCCCCCAGCGGAAAAATGGGCAAAAATCGGGTGGGCTATAGCCTTGGTGGGGGGCGTGGGCGAAGTTCGTCCGCCGGACTCGGAATGGCCCGAGACTTTGCGGGCGGCCTCCGTGTGCCGAAAATAGGCCACAGGCACAGCCGCGCCTAAAAATTAGCGCCCGAAGGTCGGGGTGCCAAAACCCCTCAAATGGCCAAAAAGCGGGTGGGCTATAGCCTTGGTGGGGGGCGTGGGAGAAGTTAGTCCGCCGGACTCAGAAAGGCCTGAGACTTTGTGGGCGGCCTCCGTGTGCCAAAAATAGGCCACGGGCACAGCCGCCCCCAAAAATTAGTGCCCGAAGGTCGGGGTGCCAAAACCCCCCAGCGGAAAAATGGCCAAAAAACGGGTGGGCTATAGACTTGGTGGGGGGCGTGGGCGAAGTTCGTCCGCCGGGCTCCCGAGACTTTTCGGGCGGTGTGCCAAAAATAGGCCACGGGCACAGCCGCGCCGAAAAATTAGCGCCCGAAGTTCGGGGTGCCAAAACCCCCCAATTGGCCAAAAAACGGGTGGGCTATAGCCTTGGTGGGGGGCGTGGGCGAAGTTCGTCCGCCGGACTAGGAATGGCCCGAGACTTTGCGGGCGGCCTCCGTGTGCCAAAAATAGTCCACGGGCACAGCCGCGCCCAAAAATTAGTGCCCGAAGATCGGGGTGCCAAAACCCCCCAGCGGAAAAATGGCCAAAAATCGGGTGGGCTATAGCCTTGGTGGGGGGCGTGGGCGAAGTTCGTCCGCCGGACTCGGAATGGCCCGAGACTTTGGGGGCGGCCTCCGTGTGCCAAAAATAGGCCACGGGCATAGCCGCGCCCAAAAATTAGCGCCAAGGTCGGGTGCCAAAACCCCAGCGGAAAAATGGCCAAAATCGGGTGGGCTATAGCCTTGCTGGGCGTGGCGAGATTCGTCCGCCGGACTCCGAATGGCCCGAGACTTTGCGGGCGGCCTCCGTGTGCCAAAAATAGGCCACAGGCACAGCCGCGCCAAAAAATTAGCGCCCGAAGGTCGGGGTGCCAAAACCACCCAAATGGCCAAAAAACGGGTGGGCTATAGCCTTGGTGGGGGGTGTGGGTGAAGTTCGTCCGCCGGACTCGGAATGGCCCGAGACTTTGCGGGCGGCCTCCGTGTGCCAAAAATAGGCCACGGGCACAGCCGCGCCCAAAAATTAGCGCCCCAAGGTCGGGGTGCCAAAACCCCCCAGCGGAAAAATGGCCAAAAATCGGGTGGGCTATAGCCTTGGTGGGGGGCGTGGGCGAAGTTCGTCCGCCGGACTCGGAATGGCCCGAGACATTGCGGGCGGCCTCCGTGTGCCAAAAATAGGCCACGGGCACCGCCGCGCCCAAAAATTAGCGCCCGAAGGTCGGGGTGCCAAAACCACCCAAATGGCCAAAAAACGAGTGGGCCATAGCCTTGGTGGGGGGTGTGGGTGAAGTTCGTCCGCCGGACTCGGAATGGCCCGAGACTTTGCGGGCGGCCTCCGTGTGCCAAAAATAGGCCACGGGCACAGCCTCGCCGAAACATAAGCGCCCGAAGTTCGGGTGCCAAAACCCCCCAATTGGCCAAAAAACGGGTGGGCTATAGCCTTGGTGGGGGGCGTGGGCGAAGTTCGTCCGCCGGACTAGGAATGGCCCGAGACTTTGCGGGCAGCCTCCGTGTGCCAAAAATAGTCCACGGGCACAGCCGCGCCCAAAAATTAGTGCCCGGAGATCGGGGTGCCAAAACCCCCCAGCGGAAAAATGGCCAAAAATCGGGTGGGCTATAGCCTTGGTGGGGGGCGTGGGCGAAGTTCATCCGCCGGACTCGGAATGGCCCGAGACTTTGGGGGCGGCCTCCGTGTGCCAAAAATAGGCCACGGGCATAGCCGCGCCCAAAAATTAGCGCCCGAAGGTCGGGGTGCCAAAACCCCCCAGCGGAAAAATGGCCAAAAATCGGGTGGGCTATAGCCTTGGTGGGGGGCGTGGGCGAAGTTCGTCCGCCGGACTCCGAATGGCCCGAGACTTTGGGGGCGGCCTCCGTGTGCCAAAAATAGGCCACAGACACAGCCTCGCCAAAAAATTAGCGCCCGAAGGTCGGGGTGCCAAAACCACCCAAATGGCCAAAAAACGGGTGGGCTATAGCCTTGGTGGGGGGTGTGGGTGAAGTTCGTCCGCCGGACTCGGAATGGCCCGAGACTTTGCGGGCGGCCTCCGTGTGCCAAAAATAGGCCACGGGCACAGCCGCGCCCAAAAATTAGCGCCCGAAGGTCGGGGTGCCAAAACCCCCCAGCGGAAAAATGGCCAAAAATCGGGTGGGCTATAGCCTTGGTGGGGGGCGTGGGCGAAGTTCGTCCGCCGGACTCGGAATGGCCCGAGACATTGCGGGCGGCCTCCGTGTGCCAAAAATAGGCCACGGGCACCGCCGCGCCCAAAAATTAGCGCCCGAAGGTCGGGGTGCCAAAACCCCCCAGCGGAAAAATGGCCAAAAATCGGGTGGGCTATAGCCTTGGTGGGGGGCGTGGGCGAAGTTCGTCCGCCGGACTCGGAATGGCCCGAGACATTGCGGGCGGCCTCCGTGTGCAAAAAATAGGCCACTGGCACCGCTGCCCCCAAAAATTAGCGCCCGAAGGTCGGGGTGCCAAAACCCCCCAGCGGAAAAATGGCCAAAAAGCGGGAGGGCTATAGCCTTGGTGGGGGGCGTGGGAGAAGTTTGTCCGCCGGACTCGGAAAGGCCCGAGACTTTGCGGGCGGCCTCCGTGTGCCAAATATAAGCCACGTGCACTGACGCGCCCAATAATTAGCGCCCCAAGTTCGGGGTGCCAAAACCCCAATTGGCCAAAAACGGGTGGGCTATAGCCTTGGTGGGGCGTGGCGAGATTCGTCCGCGGACTAGGAATGGCCGCAGACTTTGCGGGCGGCCTCCGTGTGCCAAAAATAGTCCACGGGCACAGCCGCGCCCAAAAATTAGTGCCCGGAGATCGGGGTGCCAAAACCCCCCAGCGGAAAAATGGCCAAAAATCGGGTGGGCTATAGCCTTGGTGGGGGGCGTGGGCGAAGTTCATCCGCCGGACTCGGAATGGCCCGAGACTTTGGGGGCGGCCTCCGTGTGCCAAAAATAGGCCACGGGCATAGCCGCGCCCAAAAATTAGCGCCCGAAGGTCGGGGTGCCAAAACCCCCCAGCGGAAAAATGGCCAAAAAACGGGTGGGCTATAGCCTTGCTGGGGGGCGTGGGCGAAGTTCGTCCGCCGGACTCCCAATGGCCCGAGACTTTGCGGGCGGCCTCCGTGTGCCAAAAATAGGCCACGGGCACATCCACGCCCAAAAATTAGCGCCCAAAAGTCGGGGTGCCAAAACCCCACAAATGGCCAAAAATCGGGTGGGCTATAGCCTTGGTGGGGGGCGTGGGCGAAGTTCGTCCGCCGGACTCGGAATGGCCCGAGACTTTGCGGGCGGCCTCCGTGTGCCAAAAATAGGCCACGGGCACAGCCGCGCCAAAAAATTAGCGCCCGAAGTTCGGGGTGCCAAAACCCCCCAATTGGCGAAAAAACGGGTGGGCTATAGCCTTGGTGGGGGGCGTGGGCGAAGTTCGTCCGCCGGACTAGGAATGGCCCGAGACTTTGCGGGCGGCCTCCCTGTGCCAAAAATAGGTCACGGGCACAGCCGCGCCCAAAAATTAGTGCCCGAAGATCGGGGTGCCAAAACCCCCCAGCGGAAAAATGGCCAAAAATCGGGTGGGCTATAGCCTTGGTGGGGGGCGTGGGCGAAGTTCGTCCGCCGGACTCGGAATGGCCCGAGACTTTGGGGGCGGCCTCCGTGTGCCAAAAATAGGCCACGGGCATAGCCGCGCCCAAAAATTAGCGCCCGAAGGTCGGGGTGCCAAAACCCCCCAGCGGAAAAATGGCCAAAAATCGGGTGGGCTATAGCCTTGCTGGGGGGCGTGGGCGAAGTTCGTCCGCCGGACTCCCAATGGCCCGAGACTTTGCGGGCGGCCTCCGTGTGCCAAAAATAGGCCACAGGCACAGCCGCGCCAAAAAATTAGCGCCCGAAGGTCGGGGTGCCAAAACCACCCAAATGGCCAAAAAACGGGTGGGCTATAGCCTTGGTGGGGGGTGTGGGTGAAGTTCGTCCGCCGGACTCGGAATGGCCCGAGACTTTGCGGGCGGCCTCCGTGTGCCAAAAATAGGCCACGGGCACAGCCGCGTCCAAAAATTAGTGCCCGAAGATCGGGGTGCCAAAACCCCCCCAATGGCCAAAAAACGGGTGGGCTATAGCCTTGGTGGGGGGCGTGGGCGAAGTTTGTCCGCCGGACTCGGAATGGCCCAAGACTTTGCGGGCGGCGTCCGTGTGCCAAAATTAGGCCACGGGCACAGCCACGTCCAAAAATTAGCGCCCGAAGGTCGGGGTGCCAAAACCCCCCAAATGGCCAAAAAGAGGGTGGGCTATAGCCTTGGTGGGGGGCGTGGGAGAAGTTAGTCCGCCGGACTCGGAAAGGACCGAGACTTTGCGGGCGGCCTCTGTGTGCCAAAAATAGGCCACGGGCACAGCCGCGTCCAAAAATTAGCGCCCGAAGGTCAGGGTTCCAAAACCCCCCAAATGGCCAAAGAAAGGGTGGGCCATAGCCTTAGTGTGGGGCGTGTGCGTAGTTCGTCCGCCGGACTCGGAATGGCTCGAGACTTTGCGGGCGGCCTCCGTGTTCCAAAAATAGGGTACGGGCACAGCCGCGCCCAAAAATTAGCGCCCGAAGGTCGGGGTGCCAAAACCACCTGCGGAAAAATGGCCAAAAATCGGGTGGGCTATAGCCTTGGTGGGGGGCGTGGGCGAAGTTCGTCCGCCGGACTCCCAATGGCCCGAGACTTTGCGGGCGGCCTCCGTGTGCCAAAAATAGGCCACAGGCACAGCCGCGCCAAAAAATTAGCGCCCGAAGGTCGGGGTGCCAAAACCACCCAAATGGCAAAAAAACGGGTGGGCTATAGCCTTGGTGGGGGGTGTGGGTGAAGTTCGTCCGCCGGACTCGGAATGGCCCGAGACTTTGCGGGCGGCCTCCGTGTGCCAAAAATAGGGCACGGGCACAGCCGCGCCCAAAAATTAGTGCCCGAAGATCGGGGTGCCAAAACCCCCCCAATGGCCAAAAAACGGGTGGGCTATAGCCTTGGTGGGGGGCGTGGGCGAAGTTTGTCCGCCGGACTCGGAATGGCCCAAGACTTTGCGGGCGGCCTCCATGTGCCAAAATTAGGCCACGGGCACAGCCGCGTCCAAAAATTAGCGCCAGAAGGTCGGGGTGCCAAAACCCCCCAAATGGCCAAAAAGCGGGTGGGCTATAGCCTTGGTGGGGGGCGTGGGAGAAGTTAGTCCGCCGGACTCGGAAAGGACCGAGACTTTGCGGGCGGCCTCCGTGTGCCAAAAATAGGCCACGGGCACAGCCGCGTCCAAAAATTAGCGCCCGAAGGTCAGGGTTCCAAAACCCCCCAAATGGCCAAAAAACGGGTGGGCTATAGCCTTAGTGGGGGGCGAGAGCGAAGTTCGTCCGCCGGACTCGGAATGGCTCGAGACTTTGCGGGCGGCCTCCGTGTTCCAAAAATAGGGTACGGGCACAGCCGCGCCCAAAAATTAGCGCCCGAAGGTCGGGGTGCCAAAACCACCTGCGGAAAAATGGCCAAAAATCGGGTGGGCTATAGCCTTGGTGGGGGGCGTGGGCGAAGTTCGTCCGCCGGACTCCCAATGGCCCGAGACTTTGCGGGCGGCCTCCGTGTGCCAAAAATAGGCCACAGGCACAGCCGCGCCAAAAAATTAGCGCCCGAAGGTCGGGGTGCCAAAACCACCCAAATGGCAAAAAAACGGGTGGGCTATAGCCTTGGTGGGGGGTGTTGGTGAAGTTCGTCCGCCGGACTCGGAATGGCCCGAGACTTTGCGGGCGGCCTCCGTGTGCCAAAAATAGGCCACGGGCACAGCCGCGCCCAAAAATTAGTGCCCGAAGATCGGGGTGCCAAAACCCCCCCAATGGCCAAAAATCGGGTGGGCTATAGCCTTGGTGGGGGGCGTGGGCGAAGTTCGTCCGCCGGACTCGGAATGGCCCGAGATTTTGGGGGCGGCCTCCATGTGCCAAAAATAGGCCACGGGCATAGCCGCGCCCAAAAATTAGCGCCCGAAGGTCGGGGTGCCAAAACCCCCCAGCGGAAAAATGGCCAAAAATCGGGTGGGCTATAGCCTTGGTGGGGGGCGTGGGCGAAGTTCGTCCGCCGGACTCCCAATGGCCCGAGACTTTGGGGGCGGCCTCCGTGTGCCAAAAATAGGCCACGGGCATAGCCGCGCCCAAAAATTAGCGCCCGAAGGTCGGGGTGCCAAAACCCCCCAGCGGAAAAATGGCCAAAAATCGGGTGGGCTATAGCCTTGGTGGGGGGCGTGGGCGAAGTTCGTCCGCCGGACTCGTAATGGCCCGAGACTTTGCGGGCGGCCTCCGTGTGCCAAAAATAGGCCACGGGCACAGCCGCGCACAAAAATTAGCGCCCGAAGGTCGGGGTGCCAAAACCCCCCAGCGGAAAAATTGCCAAAAATCGGGTGGGCTATAGCCTTGGTGGGGGGCGTGGGCGAAGTTCGTCTGCCGGACTCGGAATTGCCCGAGACTTTGGGCGTGGCCTCCGTGTGCCAAAAATAGGCCATGGACATAGCCGCGACCAAAAATTAGCTCCCGAAGGTCGGGGTGCCAAAACCCCCCAGTGGAAAAATGGCCAAAAATCGGGTGGGCGATAGCCTTGGTGGGGGGCGTGGGCGAAGTTCGTCCGCCGGACTCGGAATGGCACGAGATTTTGCGGGCGGCCTCCATGGGCCAAAAATAGGCCACGGGCACAGCCGCGTCCAAAAATTAGCACCCGAAGGTCGGGGTGCCAAAACCCCCCAAATGGCCAAAAAACGGGTGGGCTATAGCCTTGGTGGGGGGCGTGGGCGAAGTTCGTCCGCCGGACTCGGAATGGCCCGAGACTTTGGGCGTGGCCTCCGTGTGCCAAAAATAGGCATGGACATAGCCGCGCCCAAAAATTAGCGCCCGAAGGTCGGGGTGACAAAACCCCCCAGCGGAAAAATGGCCAAAAATCGGGTGGGCTATAGCTTTGGTGGGGGGCGTGGGCGAAATTTCATCCGCCGGACTCGGAATGGCCCGAGACTTTGCGGGCGGCCTCCGTGTGCCAAAAATAGGCCACGGGCATAGCCGCGCCCAAAAATTACCGTCCAAAGGTCGGGGTGCCAAAACCCCCCAGCGGAAAAAGGGCCAAAAATCGGGTGGGCTATAGCCTTGGTGGGGGGCGTGGGCGAAGTTCGTCCGCCGGACTCGGAATGGCCCGAGACTTTGCGGGCGGCCTCCGTGAGCCAAAAATAGGCCACGGGCACAGCCGCGCCCGAAGGTCGGTGTGCCAAAATCCCCCAAATGGCCAAAAAATGGGTGGGCTATAGCCTTGGTGGGGGGCGTGGGCGAATTTCGTCCGCCGGACTCGGAATGGCCCGAGACTTTGGGGGCGGCCTCCGTGTTTCAAAAATAGGCCACGGGCATAGCGAAGCCCAAAAATTAGAGCCCGAAGGTCGGGGTGCCAAAACCCCCCAGCGGAAAATTGGCCAAAAATCGGGTGGTCTATAGCTTTGGTGGGGGCCGTGTGCGAAGTTTGTCTGCCGGACTCGGAATGGTCCGAGACTTTGCGGGCGGCCTCCGTATGCCAAAAAAGGCAATGGGCACAAAAATTAGGTCACAGCCACACCCGCGCCCAAAATTAGCTCCCGAAGGTCGGGGTGCAAAAACCCCCCAAATGGCCAAAAAACGGGTGGGCTATAGCCTTGGTGGGGGGCGTGGGCGAAGTTCGTCCGCCGGACTCAGAATGGCCCGAGACTTTGCGGGCGGCCTCCGTGCGCCAAAAATAGGCCACGGGCATAGCTGCGCCCAACAATTAGCGCCCGAAGGTCGGGGTGCCAAAACCCCCCAAATGGCCAAAAAACGGGTGGGCTATAGCCTTGGTGGGGGGCGTGGGCGAAGTTCGTCCGCCGGACTCGGAATGGGCCGAGACTTTGCGGGCAGCCTCCGTGTGCCAAAACTAGGCCACGGGCACAGCCGCGCCCAAAAATTAGCGCCCGAAGGTCGTGGTGCCAAAACCCCCCAGCGGAAAAATGGCCAAAAATCGGGTGGGCTATAGCCTTGGTGGGGGGCGTGGGCGAAGTTCATCCGCCGGACTCGGAATGGCCCGAGACTTTGCGGGCGGCCTCCGTGTGCAAAAAATAGGCAACGGGCACAGCCGCGCCCAAAAATTAGCACCCGATGGTCGGGGTGCCAAAACCCCCCAAATGGCCAAAAAACGGGTGGGCTATAGCCTTGGTGGGGGGCGTGGGCGAAGTTCGTCCGCCGGACTCGTAATGGCCTGAGACTTAGGGGGCGGCCTCTGTGTGCCAAAAATAGGCCACGGGCATAGCCGCGCCTAAAAATTAGCGCCCGAAGGTCGGGGTGCCAAAACCCCCCAGCGGAAAAATTGCCAAAAATCGGGTGGGCTATAGCCTTGGTGGGGGGCGTGGGCGAAGTTCGTCCGCCGGACTCGGAATGGCCCGAGACTTTGGGGGTGGCCTCCGTGTGCCAAAAATAGGCCACAGGCATAGCCGCGCCCAAAAATTTGCGCCCGAAGGTCGGGGTGCCAAAACCCCCCAGCGGAAAAATGGCCAAAAAACGGGTGGGCGATAGCCTTTGTGGGGGGCGTGGGCGAAGTTCGTCCGCCGGACTCGGAATGGCACGAGACTTTGCGGGCGGCCTCCGTGGGTCAAAAATAGGCCACGGGCACAGCCGCGTCCAAAAATTAGCACCCGAAGGTCGGGGTGCCAAAACCCCCCAAATGGCCAAAAAACGGGTGGGCTATAGCCTTGGTGGGGGGCGTGGGCGAAGTTCGTCCGCCGGACTTGGAATGGCCCGAGACTTTGGGCGCGGCCTCCGTGTGCCAAAAATAGGCCATGGACATAGCAACGCCCAAAAATTAGCTCCCGAAGGTCGGGGTGCCAAAACCCCCCAGTGGAAAAATGGCCAAAAATCGGGCGGGCTATAGCCTTGGTGGGGGGCATGGGCGAAGTTCGTCCGCCGGACTCGGAATGGCCCGAGACTTTGCGGGCAGCCTCGGTGTGCCAAAACTACGCCACGGGCACAGCCGCGCCCAAAAATTAGCCCCCTAAGGTCGGGGTGACAAAACCCCCCAGCGGAAAAATGGCCAAAAATCGGGTGGGCTATAGCCTTGGTGGGGGGCGTGGGCGAAATTTCATCCGCCTGACTCGGAATGGCCCGAGACTTTGCGGGCGCCCTCCGTGTGCCAAAAATAGGCCACGGGCACAGCCGCACCCTAAAATTAGCACCCGAAGGTCGGGGTGCCAAAACCCCCCAAATGGCCAAAAAACGGGTGGGCTATAGCCTTGGTGGAGGGCGTGGGCGAAGTTCGTCCGCCGGACTCGGAATGGCCCGAGACTTTGCATGCAGCCTCCGTGTTCCAAAAATAGGCCACGGCCACAGCCGCGCCCAAAAATTAGCGCCCAAAGGTCGGAGTGCAAAAACCCCCCAAATGGCCAAAAAACGGGTGGGCTTTAGCCTTGGTGGGGGGCGTGGGCGAAGTTCGTCTGCCGGACTAGGAATGGCCCGAGACTTTGCGGGCGGCCTCCGTGTGCCAAAAATAGGCCATGGGCACAGCCGCGCCCAAAAATTAGCGACCGAAGGTCGGCGTTCCAAAACCCCCCAAATGGCCAAAAAACGGGTGGGCTATTGCCTTGGTGGGGGGCGTGGGCGAAGTTCGTCCGCCGGACTCGGAATGGCCCGAGACTTTGCGGGCAGCCTCCGTGTGCCAAAAATAGGCCACGGGCATAGCCGTGCCCAAAAATTAGCGCCCGAAGGTCGGGGTGCCAAAACCCCCCAAATGGCCAAAAAACGGGTGGGCTATAGCCTTGGTGGGGGGCGTGGGCGAATTTCGTCCGCCGGACTCGGAATGGCCCGAGACTTTGCGGGCGGCCTCCGTGTGCCAAAAATAGGCAACGGGCATAGCCGCACCCAAAAATTAGTACCCGGAGGTCGGAGTGCCAAAACTCCCCAGCGGAAAAATGGCCAAAAATCGGGTGGGCTATAGCCTTGGTGGGGGGCGTGGGTGAAGTTCGTCCGCCGGACTCGGAATGGCCCGAGACTTTGCGGGCGGCCTCCGTGTGCCAAAAATAGGCCACGGGCACAGCCGCACCCGAAGGTCGGGGTGCCAAAACCCCCCAAATGGCCAAAAAATGGGTGGGCTATAGTCTTGGTGGGGGGCGTGGGCGAAGTTCGTCCGCCGGACTCGGAATGGCCCGAGACTTTGGGGGCTGCCTCCGTGTTTCAAAAATAGGCCACGGGCATAGCCAAGCCCAAAAATTAGCGCCCGAAGGTCGGGGTGCAAAAACCCCCCAGCGGAAAATTGGCCAAAAATCGGGTGGGCTATAGCCTTGGTGGGGGGCGTGGGCGAAATTTATCCGAACTCGGAATGGTCCGAGACTTTGCGGGGGTCCTCCGTGTGCCAAAAACAGGCAATGGGCACAGCCACACCCAAAAATTAGGTCACGGCCACACCCGCGCCCAAAAATTAGCGCCCGAAGGTCGGGGTGCCAAAACCCCCCAGCGGAAAAATGGCCAAAAATCGGGTGGGCTTTAGCCTTGGTGGGGCGTGGCGAGTTCGTCCGCCGGACTCGTAATGGTAAGAGCCTCTGCGGGCTGCCTCCTTCTGCAAATAATTGCCCACGGGCACAGCCGCGCCCAAAAATTAGCGCCCGAAGGTCGGGGTGCCAAAACCCCCCAAATGACCAAAAACGGGTGGGCTATAGCCTTGGTGGGGGGCGTGGGCGAAGTTCGTCCGCCGGACTAGGAATGGACCGAAACTTTGCGGGCGACCTCCGTGTGCCAAAAATAGGCCACGGGCACAGCCGCGCCCAAAAATTAGCGCCCGAAGGTGTGTTTTCAACTACGCCCCAGCGGAAAAATGGCCAAAAAACGGGTGGGCTATAGCCTTGGTGGGCGTGGCGAAGTTCATCCGCGGACGCCCCAGGTGCCAAAACCCCAATTGGCCAAAAGCGGGTGGGCTATAGCCTTGGTAGGCGTGGGCGAGTTCGCCGGACTAGGAATGGCCCGAGACTTTGCGGAGGGCCTCCGTGTGCCAAAAATAGGCCACGGGCACAGCCGCACCCAAAAATTTGTGCCCGAAGATCGGGGTGCCAAAACCCCCCAGTGGAAAAATGGCCAAAAATCGGGTGGGCTATAGCCTTGGTGCGTGGCGTGGGCGAAGTTCGTTCGCCGGACTCGGAATGGCCCGAGACTTTGGGGACGGCCTCCGCGTGCCAAAAATAGGCCACGGGCATAGCCGCGCCCAAAAATTTGTGCCCGAAGATCGGGGTGCCAAAACCCCCCAGCGGAAAAATGGCCAAAAACCGGGTGGTCTATAGCCTTGCTGGGGGGCGTGGGCGAAGTTCATGCGCCGGTCTCGGAATGGCCCGAGACTTTGGGGGCGGCCTCCGCGTGCCAAAAATAGGCCACGGGCATAGCCGCGCCCAAAAATTAGCGCCCGAAGGTCGGGGTGCCAAAACCCCCCAGCGGAAAAATGGCCAAAAATCGGGTGGTCTATAGCCTTGCTGGGGGGCGTGGGCGAAGTTCATCCGCCGGTCTCGGAATGGCCCGAGACTTTGGGGGCGGCCTCCGTGTGCCAAAAATAGGCCACGGGCATAGCCGCCCCCAAAAATTTGTGTCCGAAGATCGGGGTGCCAAAACCCCCCAGCGGAAAAATGGCCAAAAATCGGGTGGGCTATAGCCTTGGTGCGTGGCGTGGGCGAAGTTCGTTCGCCGGACTAGGAATGGCCCGAGACTTTGGGGGCGGCCTCCGTGTGCCAAAAATAGGCCACGGGCATAGCCGCGCCCAAAAATTAGCACCCGAAGGTCGGGGTGCCAAAACACCCCTGCGGAAAAATGGCCAAAAACCGGGTGGTCTATAGCCTTGCTGGGGGGCGTGGGCGAAGTTCATCCGCCGGTCTCGGAATGGCCCGAGACTTTGGGGGCGGACTCCGTGTGCAAAAATAGGCCACGGGCATAGCCGCGCCCAAAAATTAGCGCCCGAAGGTCGGGGTGCCAAAACCCCCCAGCGGAAAAATGGCCAAAAATCGGGTGGTCTATAGCCTTGGTGGGGGGCGTGGGCGAAGTTCATCCGCCGGTCTCGGAATGGCCCCAGACTTTTCGGGCGGCCTCCGTGTACCAAAAATAGGCCACGGGCACAGCCGCGCCCAAAAATTAGCGCCCGAAGGTCGGGGTGCCAAAACCCCCCAAATGACCAAAAAACGGGTGGGCTATAGCCTTGGTGGGGGGCGTGGGCGAAGTTCGTCCGCCGGACCCCGAATGTCCCCAGAAAATGCGGGCCGACACCGTGTGCCAAAAAAAGGCCACGGGCACAGCGCCCAAAAATTAGCGCCCGAAGGTCGGGGTGCCAAAACCCCAGCGGAAAAATGGCCAAAACGGGTGGGCTATAGCCTTGGTGGGCGTGGGCGAAGTTCATCCGCGGACTCGGAATGGCCCCAGACTTTTCGGGCGGCCTCCGGGTGCCAAAAATAGGCCACGGGCACAGCCGCGCCCAAAAATTAGCCCCGAAGTTGGTGCCAAACCCCCAATTGGCCAAAAGCGGGTGGGCTATAGCCTTGGTAGGCGTAGGCGAAGTTCGTTCGCCGGACTAGGAATGGCCCGAGACATTACGGAGGGCCACCGTGTGCCAAAAATAGGCCACGGGCACAGCCGCGCCCAAAAATTTGTGCCCGAAGATCGGGGTACCAAAACCCCCCAGCGGAAAAATGGCCAAAAATCGGGTGGGCTATAGCCTTGGTGCGTGGCGTGGGCGAAGTTCGTTCGCCGGACTCGGAATGGCCCGAGACTTTGGGGGCGGCCTCCGTGTGCCAAAAATAGGCCACGGGCATATCCGCGCCCAAAAATTAACACCCGAAGGTCGGGGTACCAAAACCCCCCAGCGGAAAAATGGCCAAAAACCGGGTGGTCTATAGCCTTGCTGGGGGGCGTGGGCGAAGTTCATCCGCCGGTCTCGGAATGGCCCGAGACTTTGGGGACGGCCTCCGCGTGCCAAAAATAGGCCACGGGCATTGCCGCGCCCAAAAATTAGCGCCCGAAGGTCGGGGTGCCAAAACCCCCCAGCGGAAAAATGGCCAAAAATCGGGTGGTCTATAGCCTTGCTGGGGGGCGTGGGCGAAGTTCATCCGCCGGTCTCGGAATGGCCCGAGACTTTGGGGGCGGCCTCCGTGTGCCAAAAATAGGCCACGGGCATAGCCGCGCCTAAAAATTAGCGCCCGAAGGCCGTGGTGCCAAAACCCCCCAGCGGAAAAATGGCCAAAAATCGGGTGGGCTATAGCCTTGGTGGGGGGCGTGGGCGAAGTTCGTCCGCCGGACTCGGAATGGCCCCAGACTTTTCGGGCGGCCTCCGTGTACCAAAAATAGGCCACGGGCACAGCCGCGCCCAAAAATTAGCGCCCGAAGGTCGGGGTGCCAAAACCCCCCAAATGACCAAAAAACGGGTGGGCTATAGCCTTGGTGGGGGGCGTGGCGAGTTCGTCCGCGGACTCGAATAGCCCGAAACTTTGGGGCGGCCTCCGTGTGCCAAAAATAGCGCCCAAAAATTAGCGCCCGAAGGTCGGCGTGCCAAAACCCCCCAATTGGCCAAAAAACGGGTGGGCTATAGCCTTGGTGGGGGGCGTGGGCGAAGTTCGTTCGCCGGACTAGGAATGGCCCGAGACTTTGCGGAGGGCCTCCGTGTGCCAAAAATAGGCCACGGGCACAGCCGCGCCCAAAAATTTGTGCCTGAAGATCGGGGTGCCAAAACCCCCCAGCGGAAAAATGGCCAAAAATCGGGTGGGCTATAGCCTTGGTGGGGGGCGTGGGCGAAGTTCGTTCGCCGGACTCGGAATGGCCCGAGACTTTTGGGGCGGCCTCCGTGTGCCAAAAATAGGCCACGGGCATAGCCGCGCCCAAAAATTAGCACCCGAAGGTCGGGGTGCCAAAACCCCAGCGGAGGAATGGCCAACAGTCGGGTGGTCGATAGCCTTGGGGGCGTGGGCGAAGTTCTTCCGCCGGACTAGGAATGGCCCGAGACTTTGGGGGCGGCCTTCGTGTGCCAAAAATAGGCCACAGGCATAGCGCGCCCAAAAATTAGCGCCCAAAGGTCGGGGTGCCAAAACCCCCCAGCGGAAAATGGCCAAAAATCGGGTGGGCTATAGCCTTGGTGGGGGGCGTGGGCGAAGTTCGTCAGCCGGACTTCGAATGGCCCGAGATTTTGCGGGCAGCCTACTAGTGCCAAAAATAGGCCACGGGCACAGCCGAGCCCAAAAATTAGGGCCCGAAGGTCGGGGTGCCAAAACCCCCCAAATGGCCAAAAAACGGGTGGGCTATAGCCTTGGTGGGAGGCGTGGGCGAAGTTCGTCCGCCGGACTCGGAATGGCCCGAGACTTTGCGGGCGGCCTCCGTGTGCCAAAAATAGGCCACGGGCACAGCCGCGCCCAAAAATTAGTGCCCGAAGGTCGGGGTGCGAAAACCCCCCAAATGGCCAATAAACGGGTGGGATATAGCCTTGGTGGGCGGCGTGGGCGAAGTTCGTCCGCCGGACTCGGAATGGCCCGAGACTTTGCGGGTGGCCTCCGGGTGCCAAAAATAGGCCACGGGCACAGATGCGCCCAAAAACTAGCGCCCGAAGTTCGGGGTGCCAAAACCCCCCCAATGGCCAAAAAACGGGTGGGCTATAGCCTCGGTGGGGGGCGTGGGCGAAGTTCGTCCGCCGGACTCGGAATGGCCCGAGACTTTGCGAGCGGCCTCCGTGTGCTAAAAATAGGGCACGCGCATAGCCGCGTCCAAAACTTAGCGCCCAAAGGTCGGGGTGCCAAAACCCCCCAGCGGAAAAATGGCCAAAAATCGGGTGGGCTATAGCCTTGGTGGGGGGCGTGGGCGAAGTTCTTCCGCCGGACTCGGAATGGCCCGAGACTTTGGGGGCGGCCTTCGTGTGCCAAAAAAAGGCCACGGGCATAGCCGCGCCCAAAAATTAGCGCCCAAAGGTCGGGTGCCAAAACCCCAGCGGAAAATGGCCAAAATCGGGTGGGCTATAGCCTTGGTGGGGGCGTGGCGAAGTTCGTCCGCCGGACTTGACTGGCCAGAGATTTGCGGGCGGCCTCCTAGTGCCAAAAATAGGCCACGGGCACAGCCGAGCCCAATAATTAGGGCCCGAAGGTCGGGGTGCCAAAACCCCACAAATGGCCAAAAAACGGGTGGGCTATAGCCTTGGTGGGAGGCGTGGGTGAAGTTCGTCCGCCGAACTCGGAATGGCCCAGACTTTTGGCGGCCTCCGTGTGCCAAAAATAACCCACAGGCACAGCCGCGCCAAAATTAGCGCCCGAAGGTCGGGTACGAAAACCCCCAAATGGTCAATCGCGGGTGGGCTATAGCCCCCAGCCCCCAGGCACAGCCGTGCCCAAAAATTAGCGCCCGAAGGTCGGGGTACCAAAACCCCCCTGCGGAAAAATGGCCAAAAATCAGGTGGTCTATAGCCTTGGTGGGGGGCGTGGGCGAAGTTCGTCCGCCGGACTCGGAATGGCCCGAGACTTTGCGGGCGGCCTCCGTGTGCCAAAAATAGGCCACGGGCACAGCCGCGCCCAAAAATTAGCGCCCGAAGGTCGGGGTACCAAAACCCCCCTGCGGAAAAATGGCCAAAAATCGGGTGGTCTATAGCCTTGGTGGGGGGCGTGGGCGAAGTTCATCCGCCGGACTAGGATAGCACGAAACTTTGCAGGCGGCTTCCGTGTGCCAAAAATAGGCAACGGGCACAGCCGCGCCTAAAAATTAGCACCCGAAGGTCGGGGTGCCAAAACCCCCCAGCGGAAAAATGGCCAAAAATCGGGTGGGCTATAGCCTTGGTGGGGGGCGTGGGCGAAGTTCGTCCGCCGGACTCGGAATGGGCCGAGACTTTGCGGCCGCCCTCCGTGTGCCAAAAATAGGCCACGGGCACAGCCGAGCCCAAAAATTAGTGCCCGAAGGTCGGGGTGCCAAAACCCCCCAAATGGCCAAAAAACGGGTGGGCTATAGCCTTGCTGGTAGGCGTGGGCGAAGTTCGTCCGCCGAACTCGGAATGGCCCAGACTTTTCGGGCGGCCTCCGTGTGCCAAAAATAGGCCGCGGGCACAGCCGCGCCCAAAAATTAGCGCCCGAAGGTCGGGGTACGAAAACCCCCCAAATGGCCAATAAACGGGTGGGCTATAGCCTTGGTGGGGGGCGTGGGCGAAGTTCGTCCGCCGGACTCGGAATGGCCCGAGACTTTGTGGGCGGCCTCCGGGAGCCAAAAATAGGCCACGGGCACAGCCGCGCCTAAAAATTAGCACCCGACGGTCGGGGTGCCAAAACCCCCCAAATGGCCAATAAACGGGTGGGCTATAGCCCTTGTGGGGGGCGTGGGCGAAGTTCGTCCGCCGGACTCGGAATGACCCGAGACTTTGTGGGCGGCCTCCGGGTGCCAAAAATAGGCCACGGGCACAGCCGCGCCTAAAAATTAGCCCCCGACGGTCGGGGTGCCAAAACCCCCCAAATGGCCAAAAAACGGGTGGGCTATAGCCTTGGTGGGGGGCGTGGGCGAAGTTCGTCCGCCGGACTCGGAATGGCCCGAGACTTTGCGGGCGGCCTTCGTGTGCCAAAATTAGGCCACGGGCACAGCCGCGCCCAAAAATTAGCGCCCGAAGGTCGGGGCACCAAAACCCCCCTGCGGAAAAATGGCCAAAAATCAGGTGGTCTATAGCCTTGGTGGGGGGCGTGGGCGAAGTTCGTCCGCCGGACTCGGAATGGCCCGAGCCTTTGCAGGCGGCCTCCGTGTGACAAAATTAGGCCACGGGCACAGCCGCGCCCAAAAATTAGCGCCCGAAGGTCGGGGTACCAAAACCCCCCTGCGGAAAAATGGCCAAAAATCGGGTGGTCTATAGCCTTGGTGGGGGGCGTGGGCGAAGTTCGTCCGCCGGACTAGGATAGCACGAAACATTGCGGGCAGCTTCCGTTGGCCAAAAATAGGCAACGGGCACAGCCGCGCCTAAAAATTAGCACCCGAAGGTCGGGGTGCCAAAACCCCCCAGCGGAAAAATGGCCAAAAATCGGGTGGGCTATAGCCTTGGTGGGGGGCGTGGGCGAAGTTCATCCGCCGGACTCGGAATGGCCCGAGACTTTGGGGGCGTCCTCCGTGTGCCAAAAATAGGCCACGGGCATAGCCGCGCCCAAAAATTAGCGCCCGAAGGTCGGGGTGCCAAAACCCCCCAGCGGAAAAATGGCCAAAAATCGGGTGGGCTATAGCCTTGGTGGGGGGCGTGGGCGAAGTTCATCCGCCGGACTCGGAATGGCCCGAGAATTTGGGGGCGTCCTCTGTGTGCCAAAAATAGGCCCACAGGCGCCTAAAAATTAGCACCCGAAGGTCGGGGTGCCAAAACCCCCCTGCGGAAAAATGGCCAAAAATCGGGTGGGCTAACCTTGGTGGGGGGCGTGGGCGAAGTTCGTCCGCCGGACTAGGAATGGCTCGAGACTTTGCGGGTGGCCTACATGTGCCAAAAATAGGCCACGGGCACAGCTGCCCCCAAAAATTAGTACCCGAAGGTCGGGGTGCCAAAACCCCCCTGCGGAAAAATGGCCAAAAATCGGGTGGGCTTGGTGGGGGGCGTGGGCGAAGTTCGTCCGCCGGACTAGGAATGGCTCGAGACTTTGCGGGTGGCCTACATGTGCCAAAAATAGGCCACGGGCACAGCTGCCCACAAAAATTAGCACCCGAAGGTCGGGGTGCCAAAACCCCCCAAATGGCCAAAAAACGGGTGGGCAATAGCCTTGGTGGGGGGCGTGGGCGAAGTTCGTCCGCCGGACTCGGAATGGGCCGAGACTTTGGGGGTGGCCTCCGTGTGCCAAAAATAGGCCGCGGACATAGCCGCGCCCAAAAATTATCACCCGAAGGTCGGGGTGCCAAAACCCCCCAGCGGAAAAATGGCCAAAAATCGGGTGGGCTATTATAGCCTTGGTGGGGGGCGTGGGCGAAGTTCGTCCGCCGGACTTGGAATGGCCCGAGACTTTGGGGGCTGCCTCAGTGTTTCAAAAATAGGCCACAGGCATAGCCAAGCCCAAAAATTAGCGCCCGAAGGTCGGGGTGCCAAAACCCCCCAGCGGAAAATTGGCCAAAAATCGGGTGGGCTATAGCCTTGTTGGGGGTGTGGGCGAAGTTCGTCCGCCGGACTACGAATGGCCCGAGACTTTGCGGATGGCCTCCGTGTGCCAAAAATAGGCCACGGGCACAGCCGCGCCCAAAAATTAGCACCCGCAGGTCGGGGTGCCAAAACCCCCCAAATGGCCAAAAAACGGGTGGGCTATAGCCTTGGTGGGGGGCGTGGGTGAAGTTCGTCCGCCGGACTCCGAATGGCCCGAGATTTTGCGGGTGGTCTCCGTGTGCCAAAAATAGGCCACGGGCACAGCCGCGCCCAAAATTTAGTGCCCGAAGGTCGGGGTGCCAAAACCCCCCAGCGGAAAAATGGCCAAAAATCGGGTGGGCTATAGCCTTGTTGGGGGTGTGGGCGAAGTTCGTCCGCCGGACTAGGAATGGCCCGAGACTTTGCGGACGGCCTCCGTGTGCCAAAAATAGGCCACGGGCACAGCCGCGCCCAAAAATTAGCACCCGAAGGTCGGGGTGCCAAAACCCCCCAAATGGCCAAAAAACGGGTGGGCTATAGCCTTGGTGGGGGGCGTGGGCGAAGTTCGTCCGCCGGACTCGGAATGGCCCTAGACTTTGCGGGCGGCCTCCGTGTGCCAAAAATAGGCCACGGGCATAGCCGCGCCCAAAAATTAGCACCCGAAGGTCGGGGTGCCAAAACCCCCCAGTGGAAAAATGGCCAAAAATCGGGTGGGCAATAGCCTTGGTGGGGGGCGTGGGCGAAGTTCGTCCGCCGGACTAGGAATGGTATGAGACTCTGCGGGCGGCCTCCGTCTGCCAAAAATAGGCCACGGGCACAGCCGCGCCCAAAAATTAACACCCGAACGTCGGGGTGCCAAAACCCCCCAAATGGCCAAAAAACGGGTGGGCTATAGCCTTGGGGGGGGGCGTGGGCGAAGTTCGTCCGCCGGACTCGGAATGGCCCTAGACTTTGCGGGCAGCCTCCGTGTGCCAAAAATAGGCCACGGGCATAGACGCGCCCAAGAATTAGCCCCCGAAGGTCGGGGTGGCAAAACCCCCCAGTGGAAAAAGGGCCAAAAATCGGGTGGGCTATAGCCTTGGTGGGGGGCGTGGGCGAAGTTCGTCCGCCGGACTTGGAATGGCCCGAGACATTGCGGGTGACCTCCGTGTGCCAAAAATATGCCACGGGCACAGCCGCCCCAAAAAATTAGCACCCGAAGGTCGGGGAGCCAAAACCCCCAAAATGGCCAAAAAACGGGTGGGCTATAGCCTTGGTGGGGGGCGTGGGCGAAGTTCGTCCGCCGGACTAGGAATGGCATGAGACTCTGCGGGCGGCCTCCGTGTGCCAAAAATAGGCCACGGGCACAGCCGCGCCCAAAAATTAGCACCCGAAGGTTGGGGTGCCAAAACCCCCCAGTGGAAAAATGGCCAAAAATCGGGTGGGCAATAGCCGTGGTGGGGGGCGTGGGCGAAGTTCGTCCGCCGGACTAGGAATGGCCCGAGACTTTACGGGTGGCCTCCGTGTGCCAAAAATAGGCCACGGGCACAGCCGCGCCCAAAAATTAGCACCCGAAGGTCGGGGTGCCAAAACCCCCCAAATGGCCAAAAAACGGGTGGGCTATAGCCTTGGTGGGGGGCGTGGGCGAAGTTCGTCCGCCGGACTCGGAATGGCCCTAGACTTTGCGGGCGGCCTCCGTGTGCCAAAAATAGACCACGGGCATAGCCGTGCCCAAAAATTAGCCCCCGAAGGTCGGGGTGCCAAAACCCCCCAGTGGAAAAATGGCCAAAAATCGGGTGGGCTATAACCTTGGTAGGCGTGGCGAGATTCGTCCGCCGGACTCGGAATGGCCCGAGACATTGCGGGTGGCCTCCGGGCGCTAAAAATAGGCCACGGGCACAGTCGCGCCCAAAATTTAATGCCCGAAGGTCGGGGTGCCAAAACCCCCCAGTGGAAAAATGGCCAAAAATCGGGTGGGCTATAGCCTTGGTGGGGGGCGTGGGCGAAGTTCGTCCGCCGGGCTAGGAATGGCACGAGACTTTGCGGGCGGCCTCCATGTGCCAAAAATAGGCCACGGGCACAGCCGCGCCCAAAAATTAGCACCCGAAGGTCGGGGTGCCAAAACCCCCCAAATGGCCAAAAAACGGGTGGGCTATAGCCTTGGTGGGGGGCGTGGGCGAAGTTCGTCCGCCGGACTCGGAATGGCCCGAGACTTTGCGGGTGGTCTCCGTGCGCCAAAAATAGGCCACGGGCACAGCCGCGCCCAAAATTTAGTGCCCGAAGGTCGGGGTGCCAAAACCCCCCAGCGGAAAAATGGCCAAAAATCGGGTGGGCTATAGCCTTGGTGGGGGGCGTGGGCGAAGTTCGTCCGCCGGGCTTGGAATGGCCCGAGACTTTGCGGGTGGCCTCCGTGTGCCAAAAATAGGCCACGGGCACAGCCGCGCCAAAAAATTAGCACCCGAAGGTCGGGGTGCCAAAACCCCCCAAATGGCCAAAAAACGGGTGGGCTATAGCCTTGGTGGGGGGCTTGGGCGAAATTCGTCCGCCGGACTCAGAATGGCCCGAGACTTTGCGGGCAGCGTCGGTGTGCCAAAACTAGGCCACCGACACAGCCGAGCCCAAAAATTAGTGCCCGAAGGTCGGGGTGACAAAACCCCCCAGCGGAAAAATGGCCAAAAATCGGGTGGGCTATAGCCTTGGTGGGGGGCGTGGGCGAAATTTCATCCGCCGGACTCGGAATGGCCCGAGACTTTGCGGGCGGCCTCCGTGTGCAAAAAATAGGCCACGGGCATAGCCGCGCCCAAAAATTAGAGTCCGAAGGTCGGGGTGCCAAAACCCCCCAGCGGAAAAATGGCCAAAAATCGGGTGGGCTATAGACTTGGTGGGGGGCATGGGCGAAGTTCGTCCGCCGGACTCGGAATGGTCCGAGACTTTTCGGGCGGCCTTCGTGCGCCAAAAACAGGCCATGGACACAGCCGCACCCAAAAATTAGGCCACGGGCACACCCATGCCCAAAAATTAGAGCCCGAAGGTCGGGGTGCCAAAACCCCCCAAATGGCCAAAAAACGGGTGGGCTATAGCCTTGGTGGGGGGCGTGGGCGAAGTTCGTCCGCCGGACTCGTAATGGCCCGAGACTTTCTGGGTGGCCTCCGTGTGCCAAAAATAGGCCACGGGCATAGCCGCGCCCAAAAATTAGCGCCCGAAGGTCGGGGTGCCAAAACCCCCCAGCGGAAAAATGGCCAAAAATCGGGTGGGCTATAGCCTTGGTGGGGGGCGTGTGCGAAGTTTGTCCGCCGGACTCGGAATGGCACGAAACATTGGGGGCAGTCTCCGTGTGCCAAAAAGAGGCCACGGGCATAGCCGCGCCCAAAAATTAGCGCCCGAAGGTCGGGGTGCCAAAACCCCCCAGCGGAAAAATGGCCAAAAATCGGGTGGGCTATAGCCTTGGTGGGGGGCATGGGCGAAGTTCGTCCGCCGGACTCGGAATGGTCCGAGACTTTTCGGGCGGCCTTCGTGCGCCAAAAACAGGCCATGGGCACAGCCGCGCCCAAAAATTAGGCCACGGGCACACCCGTGCCAAAAAATTAGAGCCCGAAGGTCGGGGTGCCAAAACCCCCCAAATGGCCAAAAAACGGGTGGGCTATAGCCTTGGTGGGGGGCGTGGGCGAAGTTCGTCCGCCGGACTCATAATGGCCCGAGACTTTCTGGGTGGCATCCGTGTGCCAAAAATAGGCCACGGGCATAGCCGCGCCCAAAAATTAGCGCCCGAAGGTCGGGGTGCCAAAACCCCCCAGCGGAAAAATGGCCAAAAATCGGGTGGGCTATAGCCTTGGTGGGGGGCGTGTGCGAAGTTTGTCCGCCGGACTCGGAATGGCACGAAACATTGGGGGCAGTCTCCGTGTGCCAAAAAGAGGCCACGGGCACACCCGCGCCCAAAAATTAGCGCCCGAAGGTCGGGGTGCCAAAACCCCCCAGCGGAAAAATGGCCAAAAATCGGGTGGGCTATAGCCTTGGTGGGGGGCGTGTGCGAAGTTTGTCCGCCGGACTCGGAATGGTCCGAGACTTTGTCGGCGGCCTCCGTGTGCCAAAAACAGGCAATAGGCATAGCGCCCAAAATAGTCACACACCCACGCCCAAAAATTTGCGCCCGAAGGTCTGGGTGCCAAAACCCCCCAAATGGCCAAAAAACGGGTGGGCTATAGCCTTGGTGGGGGGCGTGGGCGAAGTTCGTCCGCTGGACTCGGAATGGCCCGAGACTTTGCGGGCGGCCTCCGTGTGCCAAAAATAGGCCACGGGCATAGCTGCGCCCAACAATTAGTGCCCGAAGGTCGGGGTGCCAAAACCCCCCAAATGGACAAAAAACGGGTGGGCTATGGCCTTGGTGGGGGGCGTGGGCGAAGTTCGTCCGCCGGACTCGGAATGGGCCGAGACTTTGCGGGCCGCCTCCGTGTGCCAAAACTAGGCCACGGGCACAGCCGCGCCCAAAAATTAGTGCCCGAAGGTCGTGGTGCCAAAACCCCCCAGCGGAAAAATGGCCAAAAATCGGGTGGGCTATAGCCTTGGTGGGGGGTGTGGGCGAAGTTCATCCGCCGGACTCGGAATGGCCCGAGACTTTGTGGGCGGCCTCCGTGTGCAAAAAATAGGCCACGGCATAGCCGTGCCCAAAAATTAGTGCCCGAAGGTCGGGGTGCCAAAACCCCCCAGCGGAAAAATGGCCAAAAATCGGGTGGGCTATAGCCTTGGTGGGGGGCGTGGCGAATCCGCCGGGCTAGGAATGGCACGAGACTTTGCGGGCGGCCTCCATGTGCCAAAAATAGGCCACGGGCACAGCCGCGCCCAAAAATTAGCACCCAATGGTCGTGGTGCCAAAACCCCCCAAAAGGCCAAAAAACGGGTGGGCTATAGCCTTGGTGGGGGGCGTGGGCGAAGTTCGTCCGCCGGACTCGGAATGGGCCGAGACTTTGTGGGCCGCCTCCGTGTACCAAAACTAGGCCACGGGCACAGCCGCGCCCAAAAATTAGCGCCCGAAGATCGTGGTGCCAAAACCCCCCAGCGGAAAAATGGCCAAAAATCGGGTGGGCTATAGCCTTGGTGGGGGGCGTGTGCGAAGTTAGTCCGCCGGACTCGGAATGGTCCGAGACTTTGCGGGCGGCCTCCGTGTGCCAAAACAGGCAATGGGCACAGCGCCAAAAATTAGGTCACAGCCACACCCGCGCCCACAACCTTCCGCACGAAGGTCGGGGTGCCAAAACCCCCCAAATGGCCAAAAAACGGGTGGGCTATAGCCTTGGTGGGGGGCGTGGGCGATGTTCGTCCGCTGGACTCGGAATGGCTCGAGACTTTGCGGGCGGCCTCCGTGTGCCAAAAATAGGCCACGGGCATAGCTGCGCCCAAAAATTAGCGCCCGAAGGTCGGGGTGCCAAAACCCCCCAAATGGACAAAAAACGGGTGGGCTATGGCCTTGGTGGGGGGCGTGGGCGAAGTTCGTCCGCCGGACTCGGAATGGGCCGAGACTTTGCGGGCCGCCTCCGTGTGCCAAAACTAGGCCACGGGCACAGCCGTGCCCAAAAATTAGCGCACGAAGGTCGTGGTGCCAAAACCCCCCAGCGGAAAAATGGCCAACAATCGGGTGGGCTATAGCCTTGGTGGGGGGTGTGGGCGAAGTTCATCCGCCGGACTCAGAATGGCCCGAGACTTTGCGGGCGGCCTCCGTGTGCAAAAAATAGGCCACGGCATAGCCGTGCCCAAAAATTAGTGCCCGAAGGTCGGGGTGCCAAAACCCCCTAGCGGAAAAATGGCCAAAAATCGGGTGGGCTATAGCCTTGGTGGGGGGCGTGGGCGAAGTTCGTCCGCCGGGCTAGGAATGGCACGAGACTTTGCGGGCGGCCTCCATGTGCGAAAAATAGGCCACGGGCACAGCCGCGCCCAAAAATTAGCACCCGATGGTCGTGGTGCCAAAACCCCCCAAATGGCCAAAAAACGGGTGGGCTATAGCCTTGGTGGGGGGCGTGGGCGAAGTTCGTCCGCCGGACTCGGAATGGGCCGAGACTTTGTGGGCCGCCTCCATGTACCAAAACTAGGCCACGGGCACAGCCGCGCCCAAAAATTAGCGCCCGAAGATCGTGGTGCCAAAACCCCCCAGCGGAAAAATGGCCAAAAAACGGGTGGGCTATGGCCTTGGTGGGGGGCGTGGGCGAAGTTCGTCCGCCGGACTCGGAATGGGCCGAGACTTTGCGGGCCTCCTCCGTGTGCTAAAACTAGGCCACGGGCACAGCCGCGCCCAAAAATTAGCGCCCGAAGGTCATGGTGCCAAAACCCCCCAGCGGAAAAATGGCCAAAAATCGGGTGGGCTATAGCCTTGATGGGGGGCGTGGGCGAAGTTCATCCGCCGGACTCGGAATGGCCCGAGACTTTGCGGGTGGCCTTCGTGTGCAAAAAATAGGCCACGGCATAGCCGTGCCAAAAAATTAGCGCCCGAAGGTCGGGGTGCCAAAACCCCCCAGCGGAAAAATGGCCAAAAATCGGGTGGGCTATAGCCTTGGTGGGGGGCTTGGGCGAAGTTCGTCCGTAGGACTCGGAATGGCCCGAGACTTTATGGACGGCCTCCGTGTGCAAAAAATAGGCCACGGGCACAGCCGCGCCCAAAAATTAGCACCCGATGGTCGTGGTGCCAAAACCCCCCAAATGGCCAAAAAATGGGTGGGCTATAGCCTTGGTGGGGGGCGTAGGCGAAGTTCATCCGCCGGACTCGGAATGGCCCGAGACTTTGCGGGCGGCCTTCGTGTGCCAAAAATAGGCCACGGGCATAGCGGCGCCCAAAAATTAGCCCCCGAAGGTCGGGGTGCCAAAACCCCCCAGCGGAAAATGGCCAAAAATCGGGTGGGCTATAGCCTTGGTGGGGGGCGTGGGCGAAGTTCATCCGCCAGACTCGGAATGGCCCAAGACTTTGGGGGCGGACTCCGTGTGCCAAAAATAGGCCACGGGCATAACCGCGCCCAAAAATTAGCGCCCGAAGGTCGGGGTGCCAAAACCCACCAGCGGAAAAATGGCCAAAAATCGGGTGGGCTATAGCCTTGGTGGGGGGCGTGGGCGAAGTTCATCCGCCGGACTCGGAATGGCCCGAGACTTTAGGGGCGTCCTCCGTGTGCCAAAAATAGGCCACGGGCGTAGCCACGCCCAAAAATTAGCGCCCAAAGGTCGGGGTGCCAAAACCCCCCAGTGGAAAAATGGCCAAAAATTGGGTGGGCTATAGCCTTGGTGGGGGGCGTGGGCGAAGTTCGTCCGCCGAACTCAGAATGGCCCGAGACTTTGCGGGCAGCCTCGGTGTGCCAAAACTAGGCCACCGACACAGCTGAGCCCAAAAATTAGCGCCCGAAGGTCGGGGTGACAAAACCCCCCAGCGGAAAAATGGCCAAAAATCGGGTGGGCTATAGCCCTGGTGGGGGGCGTGGGCGAAATTTCATCCGCCGGACTCGGAATGGCCCGAGACTTTGCGGGTGGCCTCCGTGTGCAAAAAATAGGCCACGGGCATAGCCGCGCCCAAAAATTAGAGTCCGAAGGTCGGGGTGCCTAAACCCCCCAGCGGAAAAATGGCCAAAAATCGGGTGGGCTATAGCCTTGGTGGGGGGCGTGGGCGAAGTTCGTCCGCCGGACTCGGAATGGCCCGAGACTTTGCGGGCGGCCTCCGTGTGCCAAAAATAGGCCACGGGCACAGCCGCGCCCGAAGGTCGGGGTGCCAAAATCCCCCAAATGGGCAAAAAATGGGTGGGCTATAGCCTTGGTGGGGGGCGTGGGCGAAGTTCGTCCGCCGGACTCGGAATGGTCCGAGACTTTGGGGGCGGCCTCCGTGTTTCAAAAATAGGCCACGGGCATAGCCAAGCCCAAAAATTAGCGCCCGAAGGTCGGGGTGCCAAAACCCCCCAGCGGAAAAATTGCCAAAAATCGGGTGGGCTATAGCCTTGGTGGGGGGCGTGGGCGAAGTTCGTCCGCCGGACTCGTAATGGCCCGAGACTTTGGGGGCGGCCTCCGTGTGCCAAATATAGGCCACGGGCATAGCCACGCCCAAAAATTAGCGCCCGAAGGTCGGGGTGCCAAAACCCCCCAGCGGAAAAATTGCCAAAAATCGGGTGGGCTATAGCCTTGGTGGGGGGCGTGGGCGAAGTTCGTCCGCCGGACTCGGAATGGCCCGAGACTTTGGGGGCGGCCTCCGTGTGCCAAAAATAGGAAACGGGCATAGCCGTGCCCAAAAATTAGCACCCGAAGGTCGTGGTGCCAAAACCCCCCAGCGGAAAAATTGCCAAAAATCGGGTGGGCTATAGCCTTGGGGGGAAGCGTGGGCGAAGTTCGTCCGCCGGACTCGGAATGGCCCGAGACCTTGGGGGCGGCCTCCACGTGCCAAAAATAGGCCACGGGCATAGCCGCGCCCAAAAATTAGCGCCCGAAGGTCGGGGTGCATAAACCCCCCTGCGGAAAAATGGCCAAAAATCGGGTGGGCGATAGCCTTGGTGGGGGGCGTGGGCGAAGTTCGTCCGCCAGACTCGGAATGGCACGAGATTTTGCGGGCGGCCTCCATGGGCCAAAAATAGGCCACGGGCACAGCCGCGTCCAAAAATTAGCACCCGAAGGTCGGGGAGCCAAAACCCCCCAAATGGCCAAAAAACGGGTGGGCTATAGCCTTGGTGGTGGGCGTGGGCGAAGTTCGTCCGCCGGACTCGGAATTGGCCGAGACTTTACGGGCAGCCTCCGTGTGCCAAAACTAGGCCACGGGCACAGCCGCGCCCAAAAATTAGCGCCCGAAGGTCGTGGTGCCAAAACACCCCAGCGGAAAAATGGCCAAAAATCGGGTGGGCTATAGCCTTGGTTGGGGGCGTGGGCGAAGTTCATCCGCCGGACTCGGAATGGCCCGAGACTTTGCGGGCGGCCTCCGTGTGCAAAAAATAGGCCACGGCATAGCCGTGCCCAAAAATTAGCGCCCGAAGGTCGGGGTGCATAAACCCCCCAGCGGAAAAATGGCCAAAAATCGGTTGGGCTATAGCCATGGTGGGTGGCGTGGGCGAAGTTCGTCCGTAGGACTCGGAATGGCCCGAGACTTTACGGGCGGCCTCCGTGTGCAAAAAATAGGCCACGGGCACAGCCGCGCCCAAAAATTAGCACCCGATGGTCGGGGTGCCAAAACCCCCCAAATGGCCAAAAAATGGGTGGTCTATAGCCCACGTGGGGGGCGTGGGCGAAGTTTGTCCGCCGGACTCGTAATGGCCTGAGACTTTGGGGGCGGCCTCCGTGTGCCAAAAATAGGCCACGGGCATAGCCGCGCCCAAAAATTAGCGCCCGAAGGTCGGGGTGCCAAAACCCCCCAGCGGAAAAATTGCCAAAAATCGGGTGGGCTATAGCCTTGGGGGGGGGCGTGGGCGAAGTTCGTCCGCCGGACTCGGAATGGCCCGAGACCTTGGGGGCGGCCTCCGCGTGCCAAAAATAGGCCACGGGCATAGCCGCGCCCAAAAATTAGCGCCCGAAGGTCGGGGTGCATAAACCCCCCTGCGGAAAAATGGCCAAAAATCGGGTGGGCGATAGCCTTGGTGGGGGGCGTGGGCGAAGTTCGTCCGCCGGACTCGGAATGGCACGAGACTTTGCGGGCAGCCTCCGTTGGCCAAAAATAGGCCACGGGCACAGCCGCGTCCAAAAATTAGCACCCGAAGGTCGGGGTGCCAAAACTCCCCAAATGGCCAAAAAACGGGTGGGCTATAGCCATGGTGGGGGGCGTGGGCGAAGTTCGTCCGCCGGACTCGGAATGGCCCGAGACTTTGGGCGCGGCCTCCGTGTGCCAAAAATAGGCCATGGACATAGCCGCACCCAAAAATTAGCTCCCGAAGGTCGGGGTACCAAAACCCCCCAGTGGAAAAATGGCCAAAAATCGGGTGGGCTATAGCCTTGGTGGGGGGTGTGGGCGAAGTTCGTCCGCCGGACTCGGAATGGCCCGAGACTTTGCGGGCAGCCTCGGTGTGCCAAAACTAGGCCACGGACACAGCCGCGCCCAAAAATTAGCTCCCGAAGGTCGGGGTGACAAAACCCCCCAGCGGAAAAATGGCCAAAAATCGGGTGGGCTATTGCCTTGGTGGGGGGCGTGGGCGAAATTTCATCCGCCTGACTCGGAATGGCCCGAGACTTTGCGGGCGCCCTCCATGTGCCAAAAATAGGCCACGGGCACAGCCACACCCTAAAATTGGCACCCGAAGGTCGGGGTGCCAAAACCCCCCAAATGGCCAAAAAACGGGTGGGCTATAGCCTTGGTGGGGGGCGTGGGCGAAGTTCGTCCGCCGGACTCGGAATGGCCCGAGACTTTGCATGCGGCCTCCGAGTTCCAAAAATAGGCCACGGGCACAGCCGCGCCCAAAAATTAGCGCCCAAAGGTCGGGGTGCAAAAACCCCCCAAATGGCCAAAAAACGGGTGGGCTATAGCCTTGGCGGGGGGCGTGGGCGAAGTTCGTCCGCCGGACTAGGAATGGCCCGAGACTTTGCGGGCGGCCTCCGTGTGCCAAAAATAGGCCATGGGCTCAGCCGCACCCAAAAATTAGCGACCGAAGGTCGGCGTTCCAAAACCCCCCAAATGGCCAAAAAACGGGTGGGCTATAGCCCTTGTGGGGGGCGTGGGCGAAGTTCGTCCGCCGGACTCGGAATGGCCAGAGACTTTGCGGGCGGCCTCCGTGTACCAAAAATAGGCCACGGGCATAGCCACACCCAAAAATTAGCACACGATGGTCGGGGTGCCAAAACCCCCCAAATGGCCAAAAAACGGGTGGGTTTTAGCCTTGGTGGGGGGCGTGGGTGAAGTTCGTCCGCCGGACTCGTAATGGCCTGAGACTTTGGGGGCGGCCTCCGTGTGCCAAAAATAGGCCACGGGCATAGCCGCGCCCAAAAATTAGCGCCCGAAGGTCGGGGTGCCAAAACCCCCCAGCGGAAAAATTGCCAAAAATCGGGTGGGCTATAGCCTTGGGGGGGGGCGTGGGCGAAGTTCGTCCGCCGGACTCGGAATGGCCCGAGACCTTGGGGGCGGCCTCCGCGTGCCAAAAATAGGCCACGGGCATAGCCGCGCCCAAAACTTAGCGCCCGAAGGTCGGGGTGCATAAACCCCCTGCGGAAAAATGGCCAAAAATCGGGTGGGCGATAGCCTTGGTGGGGGGCGTGGGCGAAGTTCGTCCGCCGGACTCGGAATGGCACGAGACTTTGCGGGCAGCCTCCGTTGGCCAAAAATAGGCCACGGGCACAGCCGCGTCCAAAAATTAGCACCCGAAGGTCGGGGTGCCAAAACTCCCCAAATGGCCAAAAAACGGGTGGGCTATAGCCATGGTGGGGGGCGTGGGCGAAGTTCGTCCGCCGGACTCGGAATGGCCCGAGACTTTGGGCGCGGCCTCCGTGTGCCAAAAATAGGCCTTGGACATAGCCGCACCCAAAAATTAGCTCCCGAAGGTCGGGGTACCAAAACCCCCCAGTGGAAAAATGGCAAAAAATCGGGTGGGCTATAGCCTTGGTGGGGGGTGTGGGCGAAGTTCGTCCGCCGGACTCGGAATGGCCCGAGACTTTCCGGGCAGCCTCGGTGTGCCAAAACAAGGCCACGGACACAGCCGCGCCCAAAAATTAGCTCCCGAAGGTCGGGGTGACAAAACCCCCCAGCGGAAAAATGGCCAAAAATCGGGTGGGCTATTGCCTTGGTGGGGGGCGTGGGCGAAATTTCATCCGCCTGACTCGGAATGGCCCGAGACTTTGCGGGCGCCCTCCATGTGCCAAAAATAGGCCACGGGCACAGCCACACCCTAAACTGGGCCCCCGACGGTCGGTGTGCCAAAACCGCCAAAATGGCCAAAAAACGGGTGGGCTATAGCCTTGGTGGGGGGCGTGGGCGAAGTTCGTCCGCCGGACTCGGAATGGCCCGAGACTTTGCATGCGGCCTCCGAGTTCCAAAAATAGGCCACGGGCACAGCCGCGCCCAAAAATTAGCGCCCGAAGGTCGGGGTGCAAAAACCCCCCAAATGGCCAAAAAACGGGTGGGCTATAGCCTTGGCGGGGGGCGTGGGCGAAGTTCGTCCGCCGGACTAGGAATGGCCCGAGACTTTGCGGGCGGCCTCCATGTGCCAAAAATAGGCCATGGGCTCAGCCGCACCCAAAAATTAGTGACCGAAGGTCGGCGTTCCAAAACCCCCCAAATGGCCAAAAAACGGGTGGGCTATAGCCCTTGTGGGGGGCGTGGGCGAAGTTCGTCCGCCGGACTCGGAATGGCCAGAGACTTTGCGGGCGGCCTCCGTGTACCAAAAATAGGCCACGGGCATAGCCACACCCAAAAATTAGCACCCGATGGTCGGGGTGCCAAAACCCCCCAAATGGCCAAAAAACGGGTGGGCTATAGCCTTGGTGGGGGGCGTGGGTGAAGTTCGTCCGCCGGACTCGTAATGGCCTGAGACTTTGGGGGCGGCCTCCGTGTGCCAAAAATAGGCCACGGGCATAGCCGCGCCCAAAAATTAGCGCCCGAAGGTCGGGGTGCCAAAACCCCCCAGCGGAAAAATTGCCAAAAATCGGGTGGGCTATAGCCTTGGTGGGGGGCGTGGGCGAAGTTCGTCCGGACTGGAATGGCCCGAGACTTTGGGGCGGCCTCCGTGCCAAAAATAGGAAACGGGCATAGCGTGCCCAAAAATTAGCGCCCGAAGGTCGGGGTGCCAAAACCCCCAGCGGAAAAATTGCCAAAATCGGGTGGGCTATAGCCTTGGTGGGGCGTGGCGAGTTCGTCCGCGGACTCGGAATGGCCCGAGACCTTGGGGCGGCCTCCGCGTAAAAATAGGCCACGGGCATAGCGCGCCCAAAATTAGCGCCCGAAGGTCGGGGTGCCAAAACCCCTGCGGAAAAATGGCCAAAATCGGGTGGCGATAGCCTTGGTGGGCGTGGCGAAGTTCGTCCGCCGGACTCGGAATGGCACGAGACTTTGCGGGCAGCCTCCGTTGGCTGCCAAAAATAGGCAACGGGCACAGCACCCAAAAATTAGCACCCGAAGGTCGGGTTCCAAACCCCCAAATGGCCAAAAACGGGTGGGCTATAGCCTTGGTGGGGCGTGGCGAAGTTCGTCCGCGGACTCGAATTGGCCGAGACTTTACGGGCAGCCTCCGTTTGCCAAAACTAGGCCAGGCACAGCGCGCCCAAAAATTAGCGCCCGAAGGTCGTGGTGCCAAAACACCCCAGCGGAAAAATGGCCTAAAAATCGGGTGGGCTATAGCCTTGGTGGGGCGTGGCGAGTTCGTCCGCCGGACTCGGAATGGCCCGAGACCTTGGGGCGGCCTCGCGTGCCAAAAAATAGGCCACGGGCATAGCTGCGCCCAAAAATTAGCGCCGAAGGTGGTGCAAAAAAAAAATGGCCAAAAATCGGGTGGGCGATAGCCTTGGTGGGGGGCGTGGGCGAAGTTCGTCCGCCGGACTCGGAATGGCACGAGACTTTGCGGGCAGCCTCCGTTGGCCAAAAATAGGCAACGGGCACAGCCGCGTCCAAAAATTAGCACCCGAAGGTCGGGGTTCCAAAACCCCCCAAATGGCCAAAAAACGGGTGGGCTATAGCCTTGGTGGGGGGCGTGGGCGAAGGTCGTCCGCCGGACTCGGAATGGCCCGAGACTTTGGGCGCGGCCTCCGTGTGCCAAAAATAGGCCATGGACATTGCCGCACCCAAAAATTAGCTCCCGAAGGTCGGGGTACCAAAACCCCCCAGTGGAAAAATGGCCAAAAATCGGGTGGGCTATAGCCTTGGTGGGGGGTGTTGGCGAAGTTCGTCCGCCGGACTCGGAATGGCCCGAGACTTTGCGGGCAGCCTCGGTGTGCCAAAACAAGGATACAGACACAGCCGCGCCCAAAAATTAGCTCCCGAAGGTCGGGGTGACAAAACCCCCCAGCGGAAAAATGGCCAAAAATCGGGTGGGCTATTGCCTTGGTCGGGGGCGTGGGCGAAATTTCATCCGCCTGACTCGGAATGGGCCGAGACTTTGCTGGCGCCCTCCGTGTGCCAAAAATAGGCCACGGGCACAGCCGCACCCTAAAATTGGCACCCGAAGGTCGGGGTGCCAAAACCCCCCAAATGGCCAAAAAACGGGTGGGCTATAGCCTTGGTGGGGGGCGTGGGCGAAGTTCGTCCGCCGGACTCGGAATGGCCCGAGTCTTTGGGCGCGGCCTCCGTGTGCCAAAAATAGGCCATGGACATAGCCGCGCCCAAAAATTAGCTCCCGAAGGTCGGGGTGCCAAAACCCCCCAGTGGAAAAATGGCCAAAAATCGGGTGGGCTATAGCCTTGGTGGGGGGCGTGGGCGAAGTTCGTCCGCCGGACTCGGAATGGCCCGAGACTTTGCGGGCGGCCTCCGTGTGCCAAAAATAGGCCACGGGCACAGCCGCGCCCGAAGGTCGGGGTGCCAAAACCCCCCAAATGGCCAAAAAATGGGTGGGCTATAGCCTTGGTGGGGGGCGTGGGCGAAGTTCGTCCGCCGGACTCGGAATGGCCCGAGACTTTGGGGGCTGCCTCAGTGTTTCAAAAATAGGCCACAGGCATAGCCAAGCCCAAAAATTAGCGCCCGAAGGTCGGGGTGCCAAAACCCCCCAGCGGAAAATTGGCCAAAAATCGGGTGGGCTATAGCCTTGGTGGGGGGCGTGTGCGAAGTTTGTCCGCCGGACTCGGAATGGTCCGAGACTTTGCGGGCGGCCTCCGTGTGCCAAAAACAGGCAATGGGCACAGCCGCGCCCAAAAATTAGGTCATGGCCACACCCGCGCCCAAAAATTAGCGCCCGAAGGTCGGGGTGCCAAAACCCCCCAAAAACGGGTGGGCTATAGCCTTGGTGGGGGGCGTGGGCGAAGTTCGTCCGCCGGACTTGGAATGGCCCGAGACTTTGCGGGCGGCCTCCGTGTGCCAAAAATATGCCACGGGCATAGCTGCGCCCAACAATTAGCGCCCGAAGGTTGGGGTGCCAAAACCCCCCAAATGGCCAAAAAACGGGTGGGCTATAGCCTTGGTGGGGGGCGTGGGCGAAGTTCGTCCGCCGGACTCGGAATGGCCCGAGACTTTGCATGCGGCCTCCGTGTTCCAAAAATAGGCCACGGGCACAGCCGCGCCCAAAAATTAGCGCCCGAAGGTCGGGGTGCAAAAACCCCCCAAATGGCCAAAAAACGGGTGGGCTATAGCCTTGGCGGGGGGCGTGGGCGAAGTTCGTCCGCCGGACTAGGAATGGCCCGAGACTTTGCGGGCAGCCTCCGTGTGCCAAAAATAGGCCATGGGCACAGCCGCACCCAAAAATTAGCGACCGAAGGTCGGCGTTCCAAAACACCCCAAATGGCCAAAAATCGGGTGGGCTATTGCCTTGGTGGGGGGCGTGGGCGAAATTTCATCCGCCTGACTCGGAATGGCCCAAGACTTTGCGGGCGGCCTCCCTGTACCAAAAATAGGCCACGGGCACAGCCGCGCCCGAAGGTCGGGGTGCCAAAACCCCCCAAATGGCCAAAAAATGGGTGGGCTATAGCCTTGGTGGGGGGCGTGGGCGAAGTTCGTCCGCCGGACTCGGAATGGTCCGAGACTTTGCGGGCGGCCTCCGTGTGCCAAAAACAGGCAATGGGCACAGCCGCGCCCAAAAATTAGGTCATGGCCACACCCGCGCCCAAAAATTAGCGCCCGAAGGTCGGGGTGCCAAAACCCCCCAAAAACGGGTGGGCTATAGCCTTGGTGGGGGGCGTGGGCGAAGTTCGTCCGCCGGACTTGGAATGGCCCGAGACTTTGCGGGCGGCCTCCGTGTGCCAAAAATATGCCACGGGCAAAACATAGCCCAAAAATTAGCGCCCGAAGGTCGGGGTGCCAAAACCCCCCAAAAACGGGTGGGCTATAGCCTTGGTGGGGGGCGTGGGCGAAGTTCGTCCGCCGGACTCGGAATGGCCCGAGACTTTGCATGCGGCCTCCGTGTTTCAAAAATAGGCCACGGGCACAGCCGTGCCCAAAAATTAGCGCCCGAAGGTCGGGGTGCAAAAACCCCCCAAATGGCCAAAAAACGGGTGGGCTATAGCGGGGCGTGGCGAGTTCGTCCGCCGGACTAGGAATGGCCCGAGACTTTGCGGGCAGCCTCCGTGTGCCAAAAATAGGCCATGGGCACAGCCGCACCCAAAAATTAGCGACCGAAGGTCGGCGTTCCAAAACCCCCCATATGGCCAAAAAACGGGTGGGCTATAGCCCTTGTGGGGGGCGTGGGCGAAGTTCGTCCGCCGGACTCGGAATGGCCAGAGACTTTGTGGGCGGCCTCCGTGTACCAAAAATAGGCCACGGGCATAGCCGCACCCAAAAATTAGCACCCGATGGTCGGGGTGCCAAAACCCCCCAAATGGCCAAAAAACGGGTGGGCTATAGCCTTGGTGGGGGGCGTGGGTGAAGTTCGTCCGCCGGACTCGTAATGGCCTGAGACTTTGGGGGCGGCCTCCGTATGCCAAAAATAGGCCACGGGCATAGCCGCGCCCAAAAATTAGCGCCCGAAGGTCGGGGTGCCAAAACCCCCCAGCGGAAAAATTGCCAAAAATCGGGTGGGCTATAGCCTTGGTGGGGGGCGTGGGCGAAGTTCGTCCGCCGGACTCGGAATGGCCCGAGACTTTGCGGGCGGCCTCCGTGTGCCAGGCCACGGCACAGCCGCCCGAAAGGTCGGGTGCCAAAACCCGACAAATGGCCAAAAAATGGGTGGGCTATAGCCTTGGTGGGGGGCGTGGGCGAAGTTCGTCCGCCGGACTCGGAATGGCCCGAGACTTTGGGGGCAGCCTCAGTGTTACAAAAATAGGCCACTGTCAAAGCCAAGCCCAAAAATTAGCGCCCGAAGGTCGGGGTGCCAAAACCCCCCAGCGGAAAATTGGCCAAAAATCGGGTGGGCTATAGCCTTGGTGGGGGGCGTGTGCGAAGTTCGTCCGCCGGACTCGGAATGGCCTGAGACTTTGCGGGCAGCCTCCGTGTGCCAAATATAGGCCACGGACGCTGCCGCGCCCAAAAATTAGCGCCCGAAGGTCGGGGTGCCAAAACCCCCCAAATGGCCAAAAAACGGGTGGGCAATAGCCTTGGTGGGGGGCGGGGCGGAGGTTGAACCGCCGGACTCGGAATGGCCCGAGACTTTGCGGGCGGCCTCCGTGTGCCAAAAATAGGCCACGGGCACAGCCGCGCCCAAAAATTAGCACCCGAAGTTTGGGGTGCCAAAACCCCCCAAATGGCCAAAAAACGGGTGGGGATAGCCTTTGTGGGGGGCGTGGGCGATGTTTGTCCGCCGGACTCGGAATGGCCCGAGACTTTGCGGGCGGCCTCCGTGTTCCAAAAATAGGCCACAGGCACAGCCGTGCCCAAAAATTAGCACCCGAAGTTTGGGGTGCCAAATCCCCCTGCGCAAAAATGGCCAAAAATCGGGTGGGCTATAGCCTTGGTGGGGGGCATGGGCGAAGTTCGTCCGCCGGACTAGGAATGGCATGAAACTTTGCGGGCTGCCTCCATGTGCCAAAAATAGGCCACGGGCACAGCCGCGCCCGAAAATTAGCGCCCGAAGGTCGGGGTGCCAAAACCCCCCAAATTGCCAAAAAACGGGTGGGCTATAGCCTTGGTGGGGGGCGATGGCGAAGTTCATCCGCCGGACTCGGAATGGCCCGAGACTTTGCGGGCAGCCTCCGTGTGCCAAAAATAGGCCACGGGAATAGGTGCGCCCAAAAATTAGCGCCCGAAGGTTGGGGTGCCAAAACCACCCAGCGGAAAAATGGCCAAAAAACGGGTGCCAAAATAGCCTTGGTGGGGGGCGTGGGCGAAGTTTGTCCGCCGGACTGGGAATGGCCCGAGACTTTGGGGGCGGCCTCCGTGTGACAAAAATAAGCCACGGGCATAGCCGTGCCCAAAAATTAGTGCCCGAAGGTCGGGGTGCCAAAACCCCCCAGCGGAAAAATGGCCAAAAATCGGGTGGGCTATCGCATTGGCGGGGGGCGTGGGCGAAGTTCGTCCGCCGGACTCGGAATGGCCCGAGACATTGCGGGCGGCCTCCGTGTGCCAAAAATAGGCCACGGGCACCGCCGCGCCCAAAAATTAGCGCCCGAAGGTCGGGGTGCCAAAACCCCCCAGCGGAAAAATGGCCAAAAAGCGGGTGGGCTATTGCCTTGGTGGGGGGCGTGGGAGAAGTTAGTCCGCCGGTCTCGGAATGGCCCGAGACTTTGCGGGCGGCCTCCGTGTGCTAAAAATAGGCCACGGGCACAGCCGCGCCCAAAAATTAGCGCCCGAAGGTCAAAAGCCAAAGCCCCAGAAATATGGCCAAAAATCGGGTGGGCTTTAGCCTTGGTGGGGGGCGTGGGCGAAGTTCGTCCGCCGGACTCGGAATGGCCCGAGACATTGCGGACGGCCTCTGTGTGCCAAAAATAGACCACGGGCACCGCCGCGCCCAAAAATTAGCGCCCGAAGGTCGGGGTGCAAAAACCCCCCAAATGGCCAAATAACGGGTGGGCTATAGCCTTGGTGGGGGGCGTGGGCGAAGTTCGTCCGCCGGACTCGGAATGGCCCGAGACTTTTTGGGCGGCCTCCGTGTGCCAAAAATAGGCCATTGGCACAGCCGCACCTAAAAATTAGCTCCCGAAGGTCGGGGTGCCAAAACCCCCCAGCGGAAAAATGGCCAAAAATCGGGTGGGCTATAGCCTTGGTGGGGGGCGTGGGCGAAGTTCGTCCGCCAGACTCGGAATAGCCCGAGACTTTGGGGGCGGCATCCGTGTGCCAAAAATAGGCCACGGCGCAGCCGCATCAAAAATTAGCGCCCGAAGGTCGGGGTGCCAAAACCCCCAAATGGCCAAAAGGTGGGCTATAGCCTTGGTGGGCGTGGCGAGTTCGCCCGCCGGACTCGGAATGGGCCGAGACATTGCGGGCGGCCTCCGTGTGACAAAAATAGGCCACGGCACAGCCGCGCCCAATTAGTGCCCGAAGGTCGGGTGCCAAAACCCCAAATGGCTAAACGGATGGGCTATAGCCTTGGTGGGGGCGTGGCACGAGAAGTTCAATCACTTGGGACTCGGAATGGCAAACCCCCGAGAGCGGCTATAGCGTGGCGTGGGCGAAGGTTGGCACCGTGTGCAAATAGAGGCAAAAGCAGACGGCCAAGGCCGCGCCTGCCAAAAAAAATTAGCGCAGCCCGAAGGTCGGGTGCCAAAACCCCAGCCGGAAAAATGGCAAAGCAAATCCCCCAAAAATCGGAGTGGGCTATAGCGGGGGGGGCGTGGCGGTTCGTCCGCGCCGGACTCGGAATGGCACGAGACTTTACGGGTGGCCAAAAATTAGCGCCCCGTGACAAATGCCAAAAATACTCGGAATGGCCCTTTAGGCGGCCAGGCCGAGAAGCGCCTAAAAATTAGGCACCAAGGTCGGGTGCAAACCCCAAAATGTAACGAGAGGCTATAGCCTTGGTGAAGTGGGCGAGTTTGTCCGGACTGAATGGCCCGAGACATTTGGTCGGCCTCCGTGTGAAATAGGCCACGGCACAGCTGCGCCCAAAATTAGCGCCCGAAGGGGGTGCAAAACCCCAAATGGCCAAAAACGGGTGGGCTATAGCCTTGGTGGGGCGTGGGCAAAGTCGTCGCCCGGCCTAGGAATGGAACGAGACTTTGCGGTCGGCCTCCGTGTGCCAAAAATAGGCCACGCAGGCACAGCCACGCCCATAAATTAGCACCCAAGGTCGGGGTGCCAAAATCCCCAAATGGCCAAAAAGCGGGTGGGCTATAGCCTTGGTAGAAGGGGCGTGGGCGAAGTTCATCCGCGGACTCCGGAATGGCCCGAGACTTTGCGGGCAGCCTCCGTGGTGCCAAAAATAGGCCACGGGAATAGGTGCGCCAAAAATTAGCGCCCGAAGGTCAGGGTGCAAAACCACCCAGCGGAAAAAATGGCCAAAAACGAAGCCAAAATAGCCTTGGTGGGCGTGGCGTAAGTTTGTCCGCCGGACTGGGAATGGCCCAAACTTTGGGGGCGGCCTCCGTGTGACAAAAATAAGCACGGGCATAGCCGTGCCTAAAAATTAGTGCTCAAGGTCGGGTGCCAAAGCCCCCAGCAGAAAAATGGCAAAAATCGGGTGGGCTATAGCCTTGGTGGGGGCGTGGGCGGTTCGTCACGCCTGACTCGAATGGCCCGAGACTTTGCGGGCGGCCTCCGTGTGCCAAAAATAGGCCACAGGCACAGCCGCGCCAAAAAATTAGCGCCCGAAGATCGGGGTGCCAAAACCACCCAAATGGCCAAAAAACGGGTGGGCTATAGCCTTGGTGGGGGGTGTGGGTGAAGTTCGTCCGCCGGACTCGGAATGGCCCGAAACTTTGCGGGTGGCCTCCGTGTGCCAAAAATAGGCCACGGGAATCGCCGTGCCCAAAAATTAGCGCCCGAAGGTCGGGGTACCAAAACCCGCCAAATGACCAAAAAACGGGTGGGCTATAACCTTGGTGGGGGGCGTGGGCGAAGTTCATCCGCCGGACTCGGAATGGCCCGAGACTGCGGCGGCCTCCATTATTGTAAAAATAGGCCACGGGCACAGCCGCGCCCAATATTAGCGCCCGAAGGTCGGGGTGCCAAACCCCCAAGCGGAAAAATGGCCAAAAAACGGGTGGGCTATCTCATTGGCGGGGGCGTATGGCGGTTCGTCCGCTGACTCGGAATGGCCCGAGACATTGCGGCGGCCTCCGTGTGCCAAAAATAGGCCACGGGCACCGCCGCGCCAAAAATTAGCGCCAAGGTCGGGTGCCAAAACCCCCAGCGGAAAAATGGCCAAAAGCGGGTGGCTATTGCCTTGGTGGGGGCGTGGGAGAAGTTAGTCCGATCCTGAATGGCCCGAGACTTTGCGGGCGGCCTCCGTGTGCTAAAAATAGGCCATGGCACAGCCGCGCCAAAATTAGCACCCAAGGTCGGGTGCCAAACCCCCAAATGACCAAAAACGGGTGGGCTATAGCCTTGGTGGGGGCATGGGCGAGTTCGTCCGCCCGGACTCGGAATGGCCCGAGACTTTGCGGGCAGCCTCCGGTGCAAAAATGTGGCTGGCCACGGGCACAGCCGTGTTAAAAATTAGCGCCCGAAGGTCAGTGCCAAAACCCCCAGCGAAATATGGCCAAAATCGGGTGGGCTTTAGCCTTGGGGGGCGGCGAAGTTCGTCCGCTGACTCGGAATGGCCCGAGACATTGACGGCCTCTGTGTAAAAAATAGGCCACGGCACCGCGCGCCAAAAATTAGCCCAAGGTCGGGTGCTAAACCCCCTGGAAAAATGGCCAAAAATCGGGTGGGCTATAGCCGTGGGCGGGGCGTAAGAAGTTCATCCACTGGACTAGGAATGGCACGAAACTTTGCAGGATGCCTCCGTGTGCCAAAATAGGCCACAGGCACAGCCGCCAAAAATTAGCCCAAGGTCGGGGTGCAAAACCACCCAAATGGCCAAAAATGGGTGGGCTATAGCCTTGGTGGGCGTGTGGGTGAAGTTCGTCCGCCCCGGACTCGGAATGGCCCGAGACTTTGCGGGCGGCCTCCCGGTGTGGGTAATAGGCCACGGGCACAGCCGCGCATAAAAATTAGCGCCCAAGGTCGGGCGTGCCAAAACCCCCAGCGGAAAATGGCCAAAATCGGGTGGGCTATAGCATTGGTGAGGCGTGGGCGGAAATTCATCCGCCGGACTCGGAATGGCCCGAGACATTGCGGCGGCCTCCGTGTGTAAAAATAGGCCACGGCACAGCTGCGCCCATTAATTAGCGCCCGAAGGGCAGGGTGCCAAAACCCCCCAAATGGCCAAAAAACGGGTGGGCTATAGCCTTGGTGGGGGGCGTGGGCAAAGTTCGTCCGCCGGACTAGGAATGGCCCGAGACTTTGCGGGCGGCCTCCATGGGCAAAACATCGGCCACGGGCATAGCCGCGCTAAAATTAGCACCCAAGGTCGGGTGCCAAAACCCCAGCGAAATATGGCCAAAAATCGGGTGGGCTTTAGCCTTGGTGGGGGGCGAGGCGAGTTGCGTCCGCCCTGGGATTCGGAATGGCCCGAGACATTGCGGCGGCCTCTGTGTGCCAAAATAGGCCACGGCACCGCCGCGCCCAAAAATTAGCGCCCAAGGTCGGTGCTAAACCCTCTGCGGAAAAATGGCCAAAATCGGGTGGGCTATAGCCTTGGTGGGGGCGTGGCGAAGTTCATCCGCTGGACTAGGAATGGCACGAAACTTTGCGGATGCCTGCGGTGCCAAAAATAGGCCACAGGCACAAGCAAAAATTAGCGCCGAAGGTCAGGTGCCAAACCACCCAAATGGCCAAAAACGGGTGGGCTATAGCCATGGTGGGTGGCGTGGGCGCTAATTTCATCCGCCGGACTCGGAATGGCCCGAGACTTATGCGCCCTGGCGGCCTCTGTGGGCCAAAATAGGCCACGCAGGCACAGCCGCTGCCCCAAAATTAGCACTCGAAGGTCGGGTGCCAAAACCCTGAAATGGCCAAAAACGGGTGGGCTATAGCCTTGGTGGGGGGAGCGAGTTCTGTCCGCTCGAACTCGGAATAAGGCTAGAGACTTTGGCGGGCGCTCCGTATGCCAAAAATAGGCCACGGGCACAGCCGCCAAAAATTAGCACCCAAAGTTCCAAGCAAAACCCCCAAATGGCCAAAAACGGGTGGGCTATAGCCTTGGTGGGGGCGGGTGCAGTTCGTCCGCCGGACTCAGGAAATGGCCCGAGACGTTGAGGCGGCCTCCGTGTACCAAAATATTGCCACGGGCATAGCCGCCGCCCAAAAAATTAGCGCCGAAGGGTGCCAAAACCCCCAGCGGAAAAATGGCCAAAAATCGGGTGGGCTATAGCCTTGGTGGGGCGTGGCGAAGTTCGTCTCGCCGGACTCGGAATAGCCCGTGACTTTGCGGGCCGCTCCGTGCAAAATAGGCCACGGGCACAGCGCCACACTAAAAATTAGCACCCAAACAGTTAAAACCCCCAAATGGCCAAAAACGGTGGCTATAGCCTTGGTGGCGGGTGCGAGATTCGTCCGCCGGACTCAGAAATGGCCCGAGACGTTGGGGCGGCCTCCGTGCCAAAATATTGCCACGGGCACAGCCGCATACTAAAAATTAGCCCCCCCAGGTCGGGGTGCCAAAACCCCCCAAATGGCCAAAAAACGGGTGGGCTATAGCCTTGGTGGGGGGCTTCGGCGAAGTTCGTCCGCCGGACTCGGAATGGCTCGAGACTTTGCGGGCGGCCTCCGTGTGTCAAAAATAGGCCACGGGCACAGCCACGCCAAAAATTAGCGCCCGAAGGTCGGGGTGCCAAAACCCCCCAGCGGAAAAATGGCCAAAAATCGGGTGGGCTTATAGCCTTGGTGGGCGTGGCGGTTCGTCCCGCGGACCTCGGAATAGCCCGAGATTGCGGGCCGCCTCCGTGTGCAAAAATAGGCCATGGGTAGAGCAAAAATCAGCCCCAATGGGGTGCAAAACCCCAAATGACTGCAAAAACGGTGGGCTATAGCCTTGGTGGGGGCGTGGCATTCGTCCGCCGGACTCGGAATGGCCCGAGACTTGCGGGCGGCATCCGTGTGTCGGTAAAATAGGCCACGGCACAGCCGCGCCTAAAATTAGCGCCCGAAGGTCGGGTGCCAAAACCCCAAATGGCCAAAAACGGTGGGCTATAGCCGGTGGGGCCGGGCGAAGATTCGTCCGGACTGGGAATGGCTCGAGACTCTTGCGGGCGGCATCCAAGTGGTGTCAAAATAGGCCACGGGCACAGCGCGCCCAAAAATTAGCACCCAACTGTCTGGGGGTGCCAAAACCCCCCAAATGGCCAAAAAAAACGGGGGGGCTATAGCCTTGGTGGGGGCGGGCGGTTCGTCCGCCGAACTCAGAATGCCCGAGACTTTTTGCGGGCGGCCTCCGTGTGCCAAAATAGGCCACTTGACGTAGCACGCCCAAAATTTAGCTCCCGAAGGTCGGGGTGCCAAAACTCCCAAATGGCCAAAACGGGTGGGCTATAGCCTTGGTGGGCGTACGGTTCGTCCGGCCGGACTGAATGGCCCGAGACTTTGCGGGTGGCCTCGTGTGAAAAAAATAGGCCACGGCAAAGCCCGACAAGGTAGTCCCCAGAAGGTCGGGGTGCCAAAACCCCAAATGGCCAAAAACGGGTGGGCTATAGCCTTGGTGGGCGTGGCGGTTCGTCCGCGGACTGGAATGGCCCGAGACTTTGCGTGGCGGCCTCCATGTGCCAAAAAATAGGCCACGGGTACAGCCGCCCCAAAATTAGCTCCCGGTCGGGGTGCCAAACCCCCAAATGGCCAAAACGCGGGTGGGCTATAGCTCTGGGCGTGGTGAAGTTCGTCCGCCGGACTCGGAATGGCCCGAGACTTTGTGGGCGGCCTCCGTGTGCCAAAAATAGGCCACAGGCGCGCGCTTCAAAAATTAGCGCCCGAAGGTCAGGGTGCCAAAACCCCCAAATGGCCAAAAAGCGGGTGGGCTATAGCCTTGGTAGGGCGTGAAGTTCGTCCACGGACTCGGAATGGCCCGAGACTGCGGCGGCCTCCGTGGTGTTGTGTGAAAATAGGCCACGGATACAGCCGTGCTCCAAAAATGAGCTCCGAAGGTCGAGGTGCCAAAACCCCAAATGGCCAAAAAGCGGTGGGCTATAGCGCAGGGCGTGGCGAGATTCGTCCGCCGGACTCGGAATGGCCCGAGACTTTGTGGGCGGCCTCCGTGTGCCAAAAATAGGCCACGGGCACAGCCGCGTACAAAAATTAGTCCCCGAAGGTCGGGGTGCCAAAACCCCCCAAATGGCCAAAAAACGGGTGGGCTATAGCCTTGGTCGGGGGCGTGGGCGAAGTTCGTCCGCCGGACTCGGAATGGCCCGAGACTTTGCAGGCGGCCTCCGTGTGCCAATAATAGGCCACGGGCACTGCCGCGTCCAAAAATTTGCAGCCGAAGGTCGGGGTGCCAAAACCCCCCAGCGGAAAAATGGCCAAAAAACGGGTGGGCTATAGCCTTGCTGGGGGGCGTGGGCAAAGTTCGTCCGCCGGACTCGGAATGGACCGAGACTTAGACGGCGGCCTCCATGTGCCAAAAATAGGCCACGGGCACAGCTTGCGACATAAAAATTAGTGAGCGAAGGTCAGGGTGAAAAAACCCCCAAAGGGCCAAAAGCACGGGTGGGCTATAGCCTTGGTGGGGGCGTGGCGAAGTTCGTCAATGGACTCGGAATGGCCCGAGACTTTGCAGGCGGCCTCCATGTGCCAAAAATAGGCCACGGGCACAGCCGCGTCCAAAAAATAGCGCCCGAAGGTCTGGGTGCCAAAACCCCCCAAATGGCCAAAAAGCGGGTGGGCTATAGCCTTGGTGGGGTGCGTGGGCGAAGTTCGTCCGCCGGACTCGGAATGGCCCGAGACTTTGCGGGCAGCCTCCGTGTGCCAAAAATAGGCCACGGGAACAGCCGCGCCCAAAAATTAGCTCCCGAACGTCGGGGTGCCAAAACCCCCCAAATGGCCAAAAAGCAAAGGGTCAAGGCTGTTGCCTCGTGTGGGGCGGGCGAAGTTCCGCCACGGACTCGGAATGGCCCGAGACTTTATGCGGGCGGCCTCCGTGTGCCAAAATGAGCCACGCAGGCACAGCAGCGCCTAAAAATTAGCACCCGAAGGTCGGGTGCCAAAACCCCAGCGGAAAAATGGCCAAAAACGGGTGGGCTATAGCCTCAAAGTGGGTAGGCATTGGTGAAGTTCGTCGCGGACTCGGAATGGCCCGAGACTTTCTGGGGCGGCCTCCGTGTCCCAAAATAGGCCACGGGCACAGCCACACAGCATAAAATTAGCACCAAGTTGTCGGGAGCCAAAACCCCAAATGGCCAAAAACGGGTGGCTATAGCCTTGGTGGGGAAGGCGTGCGACGTACGTCCGCCGTACTCCGGAATAGCCCGAGACTTTTGCGGGGCGGCCTCCGTTAGATAAACGTAGGCCACGGACACAGCCACACCAAAAATTAGCACCGAAGGTCGGAAAGCCGAAACCCCAAATGGCCAAAAACGGGTGGGCTATAGCCTCATAGGCGGGGCGTGGCCTCGTCGCCGGCTCGGAATGGCCCGAGATCATGCAGGTGGCCTCCGTGCTGCAAAAAATAGGCCATGGGCACAGCCGCGCCCAAAAATTTGCATCTGGTTGGGAGCCAAAACCCCCAAACCAAAAACGGGTGGGCTATAGCCTTGGGGCGTGGCGCGACGTCGTCTCCCCGTACTCGGAATAGCCCGAGACTTTGCGGGCGGTCTCCGTTAGATAAAGTAGGCCACGGACAGCCGCGCTAAAAAATTAGCTCCCGAAGGTCGGGGTGCAAAAACCCCCCAAATGGCCAAAAAACGGGTGGGCTATAGCCTTGCTGGGGGGCGTAGGTGAAGTTCGTCCCCGCCCGGACTCGGAATGGCCCGAGACTTTGCGGGGCGGCCTCCGTGTCCCAAAATGGGCCACAGGCACAGCCGCCAAAAATTAGCACCCGAAGGTCGGGAGCCAAAACCCCAAATGGCCAAAAACGGTGGGCTATAGCCTTGGTAGGCGAATGGCGCTGGTTCGTCCCGCCGGACTCGGAATGGCCCGAGACATTGCATTGGGCGGCCTCCAGGTGCTGTGCAAAAAAAAAAATTAGCCATGGGCACAGTTTAAAAATTAGCACCCAAGGTGGGGTGCCAAAACCCCATCGGAAAAATGGCCAATTATCGGGTGGGCTATAGCCTTGGTGGGGGCGGCGAAGTTTGTCCGTTGACTCGGAATGGCCCGAGACTGCGTGGCGGCCTCCGTGTGCTGGGTGGCAGGCCATGGGCACAGCCACGCCCAAAACTTAGCGCCCGAAGGGCAGGTTACCAAAACCACCCAAATGGCCAAAAAACGGGTGGGCTATAGCCATGGTGGGGGGCGTGGGCGAAGTTCGTCCGCCGGACTCGGAATGGCCGAGACTTTGCGGGCGGCCTCCGTGTGCCAAAAACAGGTAACGCGCACAGCCGCGCCCAAAAATTAGCGCCCGAAGGTCGGGGTGCCAAAACCCCCCAAATGGCCAAAAAACGGGTGGGCTATAGCCATGGTGGGGGGCGTGGGTGAAGTTCGTCCGCCGGACTCGGAATGGCCCGAGACTTTGCGGGCGGCCTCCATGTCCCAAAATAGGCCACGGGCACAGCCGCGCACAAAAATTAGCACCCGAAGGTCGGGGAGCCAAAACCCCCCAAATGGCCAAAAAACGGGTGGGCTATAGCCTTGGTGGGGGGCGTGGGCGAAGTTCGTCCGCCGGCCTCGGCATGGCCCGAGACTTGCATGGCGGCCTCCATTAATGCAAAAAATAGGCCACGGGCATGGCAGCTGCCACTTCAAAAATTAGTGCTCGAAGGTCGGGTGCCAAAACCCCCAAATGGCCAAAAACGGGGCGTGGCTATAGCCTGGTGGGGCGTGGCGGCGTTTCCGCCCGGACTCGGAATGGACCGAGACATTGCGGGGCGGCCTCCGTGTGCCAAAATAGGCCATAGGAGCACAGCCAACTAAAAATTAGCCCGAAGGTCGGGGGTGCCAAAACCCCCAAATGAAAAAATGGCCAAAAATCTGGTGGGTTATAGCTCAGGCGGGCGCATGGTGCCTGGCCCGCTGACTCGAATGGCTCCGAGACTCTTGCGGGCGGCCTCCGTGTGCTGTGGGGTAGGCCACGGGCACAGCCACACCTAAAACTTAGCTACCCAAGGGCAGGTTACTGGGAACCACCCAAATGGCCAAAACTGGTGGCTACAGCCACGGTGGGGGGCGTGGCGGTTCGTCCCGCCGGACCTGGAATGGCCGACTTTGCGGGCGTCCGGTGCTGAACAGGTAATCACAAGACAGCGCCCAAAAATTGGGCAAAATTAAGGCGCTGGGGTGCCAAACCCCAAATGGCCACAAAACGGGTGGGCTATCGCCTCATGTAGGGCGGAGCGAAGTTCGTCCGCAGGCCTCGGAATGGGCCAGACTTGCGGGCGTCCTCCGTGGTGCCAATAGGACACTGCACAGCCGCCTAAAAATTAGCTCCCGAAGGTCGGGTGCCAAAACCCCCAAATGGCCAAAATCATGGTTATAGCTCGCCGGGCGTAGCGAAGTTCGTCCGGGCTGACCTTGAATGGCCCGAGACTTTATAAGCGCCTCCGTGGTCCCAAAATAGGCCACGGCACAGCTGCAAGACAAAAAAATTAGCACCGGCAGGTCGGGAACAACCAAAACCCCCAGCGGAAAATGGCTAAAAATCGGTGGCTATAGCCTTGGCGGGGCGGTTTAAGTTCGTCCGCCGACTCTCGGAATCTGCCCGAGACTTTGCAGGCGTCTCTGTGTACAAAAAATAGCCACGGCACAGCCGCTAAAATTATTAGCGATCAAGGTCGGGGGTGCCAAAACCCCTAAATGGCTAAAAACTGTGGCTACACTTGGTGGGGGCGCGCATGGAGTTCGTCTGGCCGGACTGAATGGCCTGGTGACTTTGCGGGCGGCCCGTGCCAAAATAGGCCACGGGCACAGCCACACCTAAAATTAGCAACCGAAGGTCGGGTGCCAAAACCCCCAAATGGCTAAAAACGGCAGCGGCTATAAATGCTCTCAAGCGGGCGTGGGCGAAGTTCATCCGCGCCAAACTCGGAATGGTCTTAGAGACATTGCGGGCGGCCTCCATGTGCAAAAATAGGCCAGCTGCACAGCCGCGCCCAAAAATTAGCCCCGGTTGCCTGGGTGCCAAAACCCCAAATGGCTAAAACTATGCTGAGTAGCTCAAAGCGGGCGTGGGCGGGTTCGTCCGCTCGGACCTCGGAATGGCTCGAGACATTGCGGGCGCCTCCGTGTGCCAAAAATAGCCACGGCACAGCCGCGCCCCAAAAATTAGGCCCCGAAGGTCGGGGTGCCAAAACCCCCAGCTGAAAATGGGCTAAAAACGGATTTATTATACTCAAGTGGGGGCGCGCGAAGTTCGTCCATTGACCTGAATGGCCCGAGAATTATAAGCGGCTCCGTGTGCCAAAAACAGGCTAATGGCGCAGTCACGCGCTTCTAAAATTAGCGCATTTGGTCGGGTGCCAAACCCAAATGGCAAAAACTGGATGGCTATAGGCTTGTGGGGCGGGCGGTTCGTCCGGACTCCGGAATGGCCCGAGACTTTGCGTGGCGCCCGCAGTGCTGTGGCTTAGCCTCGGCAAGGCACGCGCCCAAAAATTAGCGCCCAAGGAAAGTCGGGTGCCAAAACCCCCCAGCTTTAAAAAATGGCTAAAAATCGCTGGCTATAGCCTTACAAGGGCGGTTCGTCCGCCGGACTCGAATGGCCTCGAGCCCTTGGGGCGGCTCATGGAAGGTGGGGGTGGGCGAAGCACGGGCATAGCTGCGCCCAAAAATTAGTCGTTCGAAGGTCGGGTGCCAAAACCCCAGCGGAAAATGGCTAAAATCGGTGGGCTATAGCCTTGCTGGGGGGCTAAGAAGTTCGTCTGCCGACTCCTAATGGCCCGCCCGGAGACATTTCGCGGCGCCTCCGTAAGCTTTGTAAATATGTCACGGCACCGCCGCGCCCAAAAAATTAGGCGCTCGAAGGTCGGGTGCCAAAACCCCCCAGCTTAGAAAATGGCCAAAGGCGGGTGGGCTATAGCCTTGGTGGGGGGCGTGGTAGAAGTTAACATTGACTCCGGAAAGGCCCGAACTTTGCGGGCGGTGGCTCCTCCGTGTGCTGTAATAGCCGAGGGCACAGTCAGCATCAGCAAAAATTAGCGCTCCCAAGGTCGGGTTCCAAAACCCCCCAAATGACCAAAAACTACGCGTGGCTATAGCCTTGGTGGGGGCGGGCGAAGTCTGGTCCGCTCGGACTAGGAATGGCCCGAGACTTTGGGCGCCTCCGTGTGCTGTGAAATAGGTCACGGGCACAGCCACATTGTGTACTCCAAGGCCAAGGTTGGGGTGCCAAAACCCCCCAAATGGCCAAAAAACGGTGCCATAGCTTGCTGGGACGGGCCAAGTCTGCTCTGCCGGACTCGAATGGCCTAAGACTTAGCGATGGCCCGTGCTGGGGACAGGGCCACGGCACAGCCACACAAAAATTAGCACCGGTTGTCGGTGCCAAAACCCCAAATGGCCAAAAACGGGTGGGCTATAGCCTCATGGGGGCGTAATAAGTTCGTCCGCCGGACTCGAATGGCTCCGAGACTTTGGGGCGGCCTCCAGCTGTAACAGCCGATTAAGATGTACCAAGACAAAAATTATTAATACCTGGCGTCGGGTGTGCCAAACCCCCCAAATGGCCAAAAACGGAGGGCTATAGCCTTGGCGAAGGCGTGAGTTCGGTCCTCGCCGGACTCGGATTGGCCCGAGACTTTGGGCGCGCCTCCCAGTTAAAATAGGCCACGGACAAAGCCGCGCCCAAAAATTAGTTCCCGAAGGTCGGGCGCAAACCCCAGCGGAAAAATGGCCAAAAACGTGGGCTAGAGTAGCCCTAGGAAGGAAGGTTCGTCCACGGATCTCTAATGGCCCGAGACTTTGCCGCGGCCCTGGCCTTGCCAAAAATAGCCCTCGGCACAGCCGCGCCCAAAAATTAGCACCCGAAGGTCGGGTACCAAAACCCCCAGCGGAAAATGGGCTAAAAATCGGGTGGGCTATAGCCTTGTGGGGGCGTGGGCGAAGTTCGTCCGCCTCGGACTCCTAATGGCCCGAGACTCTGGGGCGCCCGTGGTGCTGTGGGCCGCTACGGGCATAGCCGCGCCTAAAAATTAGGTGGCTCCGAAGGGTCGGGTGCCAAAACCCCCACGGAAAAAAATGCATAAAATCGGTGGCTATAGCCTCGGTGGGCGGCGGCGTGTCTCGTCCGCCTGGACTGAATGGCCCGAGACTCGCTGGCTACCTGCAGCTGTGGACAGGCCACTGGCACAGTCATTACTAAATTTGCGTGGCGGCCTCCGTGCCAAAACAGGCCACGGCCGCAGGTCACTGCCAGTGGAATTAAATGAAGCACCACATGGTCGGGTGCCAAAACCCCAAATGGCCAAAAACGGTGGGCTATAGCCTGTGGGGCGTATGGCAGTTCGTCCGCCGGACGCGGAATTGCCCGAGACTCGCGCCTCCTGTGCCAAAATAGCCACGGCACAGCCGCCGCGCACAAAAATTAGCGCCTCGAAGGTCAGTGCCAAATCCCCCAAATGGCCAAAAATCGGAGGGCTATAGCCTTGGTGGGGGGCGTGGCGAAGTTCGTCCACTCGGACTCCCTGAATGGCCCGAGACCCATGCGTCCAGAAGCAAAAATAGGCCACGGACAAAGCGGCGCCCAAAATTAGTTCCCTAAGGTCGGGTACAAAACCTTCCAGCTTAGAAAATGGCATAAAAATCTATGGCTATAGCCTTGCTGGGCGTATGGTTCGCCCATTGATTCCTAATGGCTCGAGACTTTGCGGGCGGCTCCACTGGGCTGTGAGCAGTTCCTCGGGCACAGTCACAACAAAAATTAGCGCTCAAGGTCGGGTACCAAAACCCCAGCCGAAAATGGCCAAAAATCGGTGGCTGAGAAGCTCATGGGGGGTGGGGCGGTTCATCTACTGGATTCTAATGCCCGAGACTTTGGGCGGCCTGTGTTGTGGCCAGGGCCACGGGCATAGTCAGCTGCCTAAAATTAGTGCCCAAGGTCAGTGCCAAACCCCCAGCGGAAAATGGCCAAAATCGTGGGCTATAGCCTTGCTTGGGGGCGTGGGCGAAGTTCGTCTCGCCGGATCTCGGAATGGCCCGAGAGACCTGCGGGGCGGCCTCAGGTGCTGGACAGCCACGGCACAGCCGCCCAAAACAATCTCCATGGCGGCTCCGTGGTGCTGTGGAATAGGCCACTTGACGCAGCCGTCGCCAAAAATTAGCGGCACTGGCGATCGGGGGTGCCAAAACCCCCCAAATGGCCAAAAATCCAAGCGGGCTATACTGTTGGCGCATGGTTCGTCCGCCGGACCTCGAATGGCCCAGACTTGGGGCGCCTTGTGGTGCTGGGGTAAATAGCCACTGGCACAGTCCAAGACAAAAATTAGCCCCGAAGGTTAGTGCCAAACCCCCAAATGGCCAAACGGAGGGCTATGCCTCGCTGGGCAAAGCGCTACGGTTCGGTCACTACACGATCGTAATGGTCTACATTCCCCCTTGGGCGCGCCTCCTGTGCCAAAATAGGCGACGGACAAAGCCGCACTCCAAAAATCAATAGTTCAAGGTCGGGAAGCAAAACCCCCAGCGAAAATTGACAAAATCCAGTGGCTATAGCCTCAAAGCGCGGCTTAAGTTCATCCCGGACTCGGAATGGGCCGAGACTTGGGGACAGCCTCCCACAAAAAGAGGCCAATGGTCATAGCCACACGAATTAGGCACCCAGGTCGGGGTGCCAAAACCCCCCGCGGAAAATGGCAAAAATCGGGCGGCTATACCAAAGCGAGGGCGTGGCAGGTTCATTCAATGGACTCGGAATGGCTCGAGACTTTGCCGCCGCCCCAGTGCCAAAAATAGGCCACGGCATAGTCACACAGAAAAATTAGCGCTCAAGGTCGGGGTAAAGCAAACCCCTATGAAAAAAATGACCAAAATCTGCTGCACACTGCAGTGGCGTGGCGGTTCATCTCACGACTAGGGAATGAATGAGACTTTATGGGCAGCCTGTGAGGCTGAAATAGGCTACACAAAGGCCGCGCTTAAAAATTAGCACCCAAGGTCAAAGCAAACCACCTGTGCCGGAAAAGGCTAAAATCGGGTGGGCTATAGCTCTCGCGGGGCGGCGAAGTTCGTCCGCTGGACCTCGAATGGCCCCGAGACTTTGGGGCAGCCTGGCTACAAAGAGGCCACTGGCACATCTGCGCCATGGTCACACGCTCAAGGTCGGGTGCCAAAACCCCCAGCTGAAAATTCTGGCCTGAATCGTGGGCCATATAGCCTGGGGCGGCTAAGTTCTGGCCCACGACTCTGAATGGCCCAGATTCTGGGCGCCACCCAGGTGCAAAAAGAGGCCATCGGCATAGCTTACGCCAAAAATTAGCGTCAAGGTCGGGCAGTTAAAACCCTCATGAGGAAAACATCAAAAATCATGGCTATAAATGCAGGGCGTGGTAGTTCGTCTACTGATTCAGAATGGCCTGAGACTTGGGCAACCTCTGACAGCAAAAAGAGGTTGACGGCATAGTCACTTAAAAATTAGCGCTCACAGTCGGTGCCAAACCCAGCGGAAAATGGCTAAAACTAAAAGGTAGCCCGGCGGGGGCGGCGAAGTTCATCCGCCCGGACTCGTAATGGCCCCAGATTTGGTGGCCTGTAAGTAGTGGGGCCAGGCCACGATGCGGCTGCCACAAAAATTAGTTACACCGGTCGGGGGTGCCAAACCCTCTGCTTGAAAAAGGCTGCACTGGGTGGCAGTTTTGTTAAGCGCTGAAGTCATTCCATTGGACACTTGGCTACCCGAGACTTTGAAGCACCAGGTGTTGGGGCCAGGCCATGGGCATGGTCAATCTAAAAAATAAAGCACGGCACAGCCACAAATGAAAATATTAGTTTTCGGCGTTAAAGCAAAACCCCAAATGGCCAAAAACGGCTATAGCTCGCTGGGTTGAAGCGGGCGGTTCAACCGACTCGGAATGGCCCGAGATCGGCGGGCGGCCTGCGCCGCAGAGCTTACTGGCACAGCTGCCGCTTAAAAATGCTCATACCCAAGGTTCAGTGCCAAACCCCCAAATGGCTAAAAACGGCGGCTTATAGCTCATATAAAAATAGTTCATCTACGCAGACACCTGAATGGCCCAGACTTTGGCGTGGCGGCCACCGTAGAAAATAGCCAAGGCACAGCCGCGCCTGGCCACTACTCAAGGTTAGGTGCCAAACCCCCAGAAAAATGGGCTGGGCACTCAAGTGGTTACAACATAAGTGGTATGGAGTTCGGGTCTCATTTGACTGAAAGGCCCGAGACTCTGCGCAAGGCTCGTGCCAAAATAGCCACGCCACATGAAGAAAGCAGCGCTTCAAAATTAGCACCAAGGTCGTAAAGCAAAAACTCCCTATGGAAAATGTCCAAACAATCAGCGCTTATAGTCAAAGCGCTGGAAGGCGAAGTTCGTCCGGGCCTGGATCAGAATGCAGACGAGACTTTGCGGGCGGCCTCCGTGTGCTGTATTATTGCTGGCACTAAGCGGCTACCAAAAATTAGCTGGTCCGAAGGTCAAAGCCAAAACTCCAAATGGCCACAAAAAAACGGTGGGCTATAGCCTGTGGGGGCGTACGGTTCGTCCGCCGGATCAGCGTCCGAGACTTCATGGGCGCCTCCGTGAGAGATGTGAAGACATGGCATGACAGCTTCTTACGCTAACACCAGTGCCTGGTTAGCGTGCCAAAACCAAATGGCTAAAAAACCCGGTGGGCGATGGCCTTCTGGCGGGCGTGGGCGGTTCGGTCCGCCGGACTCGGAATGGCCTTAGACTTTACTGGATGCTTCTCGTCAAAATAGGCTGTACGGGCATAGTCACGTTTCAAAAATTAGTGGCCTCGGTTGTCGAATACCAAACCCCCCAGCGGAAAATGTATTAAAAATCGGGTGGGCTATAGCTCATGGGGCGTAAATAATTTCGTCCATTGACTCGAATGGCTCCGCAGACTTTACGGCGGCTTCGTGGTGCTAAAATAGGCTAATGGGTATTAGCCGCTACCAAAAATTAGTGTTCAAGGTCGGGTACAAAACCCTCTCTCGCGGAAAAATGGTTAAAAACGGTGGCTTATAGCCTTGGGCGTAAAGCGCATGGTTCGTCCGACTAGAGCTGCCCGAGATTCCTGGGGCAGCCTCCACAAGGTTAAAAGAGGCCACGGCATAGTCACGCTTCAAAAATTACGTCCGGTTGTCGGGTGCCAAAACCCCAAACCTACTAAAACTGCCGCTATACTTCAAGCGGCGGCGCGGTTCGGCCCGCCGGACTCGAAAGGCCCAGATTTTGGCGGGCGGCCTCCGTGAATCCAAAACAGGTTAATGGCACAGTCGTTTGTCAATTAGTGCCCAAGGTTGTGGGGTGCCAAACCCCTAAACGGCCAAACGGGTGGCTAGCTTTGCGGGGGCGTGGCGAAGTTCGTCCGTCGGACTCGGAATGGCCCGAGACTTACGCGCCTGTAGTTAAAATAGGGGCCACGGGCATAGCCGCGCCTAAAAATTAGTGCGTCTGGTCAAAATTAAAACCCCTGCGCTGAAAATGGCTAAATCGCGGGCTATAGCTCATGGGGCGTGGCAAGTTTCGTTCTCACGATCAGAATGGCTCCGAGACTTTGTTGGCGTTTCCATGGTGCCAAAATAGCTGACGGCATAGTCAGCCGCCTAAATTAGTAAAACAGTTCAAGGTCGGGTGCCAAAACCCCTTAGAAAAAATGGCCAAAATCGGGTGGGCTTGCGCCTTGGTGGGGGGAAGGTGGCGAAGTTCAGCCCGCCTCGGACTAGGAATGGCCCGAGACTTTGGGGCAGCCTCCACAGCATAAAGTACACGGCATAGCCGCGCCCAAAAATTAGCGGTCCAAGGTCGGGTGCCAAAACCCCAAATGGCCAAACGGCGGCTGAGAGGCACTGGGCGTGGCTTGTTCGGTCACTGGACTCGGGAGCGTTCGAGACTTTGCGGGCGCTCCTGCGGAGCTGTGGCCAGGCCACGGGCACAGCGCCCAATAATTAGTGCCTCGGCGTTAGGTGCAAACCCCAAATGGCCAAAAACGGTGGGCTATAGCCTTGCTGGCGCGCATGGTTCGTTCGCCGGACCTCGAATGGCCCGAGACTTCCACGGGCGGTTTCCGTGTTAAAAATAGGCCACGGCATAGCCGCTAAAAATTAGTGTCCAAGGTCGGGTACCAAAACCCCAGCCGGAAAATGGCCAAACTGGTGGCTATAGCCTTGGTGTATGGCGAAATTTCATCTCACTGGACTGGAATGGCCCGAGACTTTACGGGTAAGCCCGTGGTGCTGCAATAGCCACGCATAGCCGCGCCCAAAAATTAGGCGCGCTGTCTTCAAGGTCGGGTGCAAACCCCTGCGGAAAATGGCTAAAAATCGGGCGGGCTATAGCCTTGCTGTAAGTGGCAAGTCTGGTCCGCTCGGACTAGGAATGGCCTCGAGACTGGGGCGGCCTCCGTGCTGGGACAAAGCCACGGCACAGCCGCGCCCAAAATTATTACTCAAGGTCGTTAAAACCCTCAAATGCCAAAAACGGGTGGGCTATAGCCTTTGGCGGTGTGTGGGCGGTTCGTCTGGCCAGACACGAATGGCCCGAGACTCTATGGGCGTCACCGTGGTGCGAAAAATAGCCAAGGGCACAGCCGCCGCCACACTAGCGCTGAGGTCAAAGCAAACCCCCCAGCAGAAAAAATGGCCAAAACTGGTGGGCTAGCCATCGCATGGGCGGGCGAAGTTCGTCCGCCTCGACCTCGGAAAGGCCCGAGATTTCGGCGTGCGGCTCCGTAGCTGGGCCAGGCCACGGGCACAGCCGCGCCTAAAATTAGCACCCGAAGGCCTAGGTGCCAAAACCCTCAAGTGAAAATGGCCAAAATCGGGTGCACGAGGCGTCTGTGGGGGGCATGGCGAGTCATCCGCCTGGACAAGGAATGGCATGAGACTCTGCGGCGGCTCCGTGTGCCAAAAAATAGCTCACAGGCACTGCCGCGCTCAAAAATTAGCGTCCGAAGGTCGGGGTGCCAAAACCCCCCAAATGGCCCAAAAACGGGTGGGCTATAGGCTGGGTGGGGCGGACTTGCCTGGTCCGCTCGGACTGAAAGGCCCGAGACTTTGCGGGCGGCCTCCGTGAGCTGGGACAGCCACGGCACAGCCGCGCCCAATAATTACACGCCCGAAGGTTGGGGGTGCCAAAACCCCTAAATGCTAAAAATCCGTGGGCTTATAGCCTTGGTGTAAAGGGCGAAGTTCGTCTACTGGACTCGAATGGCCTTAGATTTACGGGCGAAGCCTGTGGTGCTGGGGCATTAGGCCACGGGCATAGTCACAAATAAAATTAGTGGTGTGCTCCAAGGCCCGGGTGCCAAAACCCCCAGCGAAAATGGCTAAAAATCGCGAAGCAGGTAGCCATGGTGGGGGCGTGGCTAAATTTCGTCTACCGGACTCGGAATGGCCCGACCCACGGGCGGCTCGTGCCAAAATAGGCTACCGGCATAGCCGCTACCAAAAATTAGCAGTTCAAGGTTTGGGTGCTAAAACCCCATGAAAAAATGACAAAATCGTGGCTATAGCCTTGGTGGGGGCGTGGGCGGTTCGCCCATTTTCAGACTAGGAATGGTACTGAGATTTTTATGGACGGTTCCATGGCTGAAATAGGCTACGGGCACAGCTGCGCCTGTGTAATACTAGCGGGGGCACCCGAAGGTTGGGGTGCCAAAACCCCCAAATGGCGAAACACGGGTGGCTGAGTACTTTGGCGGGGGCGTGGGCATGCCCCGCCTCGGACTCCTGGAACAGCCTGAGACTTGGGTATACGCCTCAGGCCAAAAATAAAATGACGCTGACATAAATACTGGGCTACTTAAAATTAGCTGCAAGGTTTCCGGTGCTCAACTTCAGCGAAAAATGGCCAAAATCGGTGGGCTATAGCCTTAGCGGGGGCAGGGCGGTTCACCGGACCTTTGAATGGCCCGAGACTTTGGGGCAGCCCTGCAGCAAAGAGGCCACGGCATAGCCACAAGCACAAAAATTAGCCCTCGGTTGTCGTGCCAAAACCCCAGCGAAAATGGCCAGGAATCGGGTGGGCTATAGCCTGCTGCATGGGCGAAGTTCGTCCGCCCGGACTCGGAATGGTCCGAGACTTCGTGGCGGCCCGTGCGCTAAAACAGGCCATGGGCACAGTCGCTTAAAAATTAGGCCATCGGAACACCCGTGTCTAAAAATTAGCGCCCGAAGGTCAGTGCCAAAACTCAAAATGGCCAAAAACGGTGGCTATAGCCTTGCGGGGCGGGCGAAGTTCGTCTCGCCGGACTCGGAATGGTCCGAGACTCTTCGGGCGGCCCGGCGCCTAAAAACAGGCCATGGGCACAGTCACGCAAAAAATTAGGCCACGGGAACACCCGTGCTCCAAAAATTAGCGCCCGAAGGTCGGGTGCCAAACCCCAATGGCCAAACGGCGTGGAAGAGCTCATGGGCGTGGCTGGTCTGTCCGCCGGATTCGGAATGGCCTCGAGACTTTGGGCGCGGCCTCCGTGTGCCAAAATAGGCGTCGGACAAAGCCGCACTCCAAAAATTAGTTCCCAAGGTCGGGCAAAGCAAACCCCCCATGGAAAATGGCCAAAAACCCAAAGGGAAGAGGGCTCAAAGTGCGGGCGTGGGGCCAGGTTCGTCCGCTCGGACTGGGAATGGGCCGAGACTTTGGGGCAGCTCACAAGGTGTGAGGCCACGGTCATAGCTGCTACCAAGAATTAGCAAGAATTCAAGGTCGTGGGGTGCCAAAACCCCGCGGAAAATGGCAAAAATTATGGCTATAGCTCAAGGAGATGCATGAAGTTCGTCCGCCTCGGATTCGGAATGGCCCGAGACTTAGCGCGCCTGCATAAAGCAAAAATAGGCCACGGGCATAGCCGCTGTACTACATACCCAAAGTCGGGCACTTCAAAACCCCAAGCGGAAAATGACTAAAAATCTGGTGGGCAATAGCCTGCAGTGGGCGTTGGCGGTTCGTCCGCCTGACTAGGAATGGCACGAGAGACTTTGCGTACAGCCTCCGTAGGCCAAAAATAGGCCACGGCACAGCCAAAGGCTAAAAATTAGCACCAAGGTCGGGTGCCAAAACCCCAGCGGAAAATGGCTTAAAATCGGTGGGCTATAGCCTCAGGTGGGGGCGCAGCGAAGTTCGTCTCGCTGACACCTGGAAATGGCCCGAGACTTCTGGGCAGCCTCCGCTTGTTAAAAAGAGGCCAATGTAAGATAAACAATACTAAAAATTGGGCCGGGTCAAGGTCGGGTGCCAAAACCCCAAATGGGAAAATCTCCACCCAATCTGCTATAAATTGCCAAGCGCATGGTTCGTCCGCCTCGGACTCGGAATGGCTCGAGACTTTGGGCGCGGCCTCCGTGCTAAAGAGGCTGATGGGCATAGCCGCGCCCTGTACCAGCGCCTGGTCAAAAGCAAAACCCCCTGGTGAAATGACTAAAATCGTATGGCTATACCGGTAGTATGCGGGCGGTCATTGGTCTCACGATTAGGAATGGCCCCAGGACTGGCGGCAGCTCCGCAGGTTAAAAAGAGGCCACGGCATAGCCGCCTAAAAATTAGCCCGGTCGTGGGGTGCCAAACCCCAGCGTGAAAAATGGCCAAAAACGGTGGGCTATAGCCTGGGGCGGGGGGCGGCGAAGTTCATCCGCTCGGACTCGTAATGGCCCGAGACTTCGGGTGGCCTCCTCAAAAGGAAAATAGGTAATGGCGTTGCCGCCCAAAAATTAGCGCCCCGAAGGTCGTGCCAAAACCCCCAGCGAAAAAGGCCATAACCCGTGGCTATAGCCTTGAGGCGGGGCGTGGTCGCAGTTCGTCCGCCGGAGGTCGGAATGGGTTCGAGACTTTGGGGCGGCCTCCAGAGTTAAAACAGGGCCATGGGCACAGCCGCACCAAAATTATTAGGCCACGGCAGCAGCCTCGCCTAAAATTAAATACTACCAAGGTCGGGTGCCAAACCCCAAATGGCCAAAAACTATGGCTATAGCCTGGGTGGGGGCGCGGGCGGTTCGGTCCGCCTCGGACTCGAATGGCCCGAGATTTTGCGGCGGCCCGTGGGTGCCAAAAATAGGCCACGGCACAGCCGCGCCTGTGGGCCCGCCACCGTCGGTGCCAAACCCCCAAATGGCTAAAACGGCGGCTATGCTTAGGGGGGGTGTGGCTAAGTTCGTCCGCCTAGACACTTGAATGGCCCCGAGACCTTGCGGGCGGCCACCGTGGTGCGAAAATAGGCCAGGAGGCACAGCCGCGCCCCACACTATTAGCCCGAAGGTTGGGGTGCCAAACCCCCAGCAGAAAAATGGCCAAAAATCGGGTGGCTACAGCTCAGGGGCGGGCGGTTCAGTCTCGCTGACTCGAAAGGCCCGAGACTCATGTGGCGGCCTCGCAGCTGGGCCAGGCTACGGGCACAGTCACACAAAATTAGCACCCGAAGGTCGGGTGCCAAAACCCCTGCGGAAAAATGGCCAAAAATCGGTGCGCGAGGCCTTGGGCTGGGCGGGCGAAGTTCGTCCGCCTCGGACTAGGAATGGCACGAGACTTTGCGGGCGGCCTCCGTGTGCCAACAGGCCCATGGCACTGCCGCTACCAAAAATTAGCGGGTCCAAGGTCGGGGTGCCAAAACCCCCAAATGGCCAAAAACGGTGGGCTATAGCCTTGGTGGGGGCATGGTTCGCCGGACTCGAAAGGCTCCGTGATTCTTTGCGGCGGCCTCCGGTGAGCTGTAAAATAGGCCATGCAGACAGCCGCCAGCTTCAACACTAGCGCTCAAGGTTAGTGCCAAAACCCCAAATGGGCTAAAAACGGGCAGGGGCTTATAGCCTCAAGCGGGCGTATGGCTCACCGGGCTGACCTCGGAATGGCCCGAGACTCTTTGCACTTTGCGCGGCTTCCTCAGGTCAGTGTGGCCAGGCCACGGGCATAGCCGGCCGCCAAAAATTAGTGCTGCCCGAAGGTAGGGGTACCAAAACCCCAGCGGAAAATGGCCAAAAATCGGTGGGCTATAGCCTTGAAGTGGGGGCGTGGCTAATTTTTCTGGTCTGCCGGACTCCGAATGGCCCGAGACTTACGGGCGTCTGTGCCAGGCCAGGGCCACGCGGCACAGTCGCCCAAAATTAGTGCCCGGTCGGGGTGCCAAACCCCGCGGAAAAAATGGCCAAAAATCGGTGGGCTTATAGCCTTGCCGGGCGCATGGGTTCGTCCACGACCAGGAATGGCCCTCGAGACTCGTGGCAGCCTCCACACAAAAGAGCCACGCCGCATAGCCACCAAAAATTGGGCGTCCAAGGTCGGGTGCCAAAACCCCAAATGGCCAAACGGGTGAAGCAGGTAGCCTTGTAGGGGGCGTGGCGGCTCGTCTACTCGGACCCTGAAGGCCCGAGACTTTCATGGGCGTCTCCGAACCAAAACAGCCACGGCACAAACCGCTACCAATAATTAAGGCCCGAAGGTCAGGGGTACAAACCCCAAATGGCCAAAAACGGGTGGGCTATAGCCTTGGTGGGCGGCGAAGTTCGGGCCTCTACTGACTCGGAATGGCCCGAGACTTTACGGGCGGCTTCCGTGTGTTAAAATAGGCCACGCGGCATAGCCGCCGCCTAAAATTAGTGCCCGAAGGTCTGGGTACCAAAACCCCATGAAAAATGGCTGTAATCGGGTGGGGCTATAGCCTTGGTGGGGGCGTGGCGAATTTCTGTCTCGCTGACTGAATGGCCCGACTTTACGTGGCGGCTTCCGTGGTGTTAAAATAGGCCAATGGCATAGCCGCGCCCAAAAATTAGTGTGCCCGAAGGTCTAGGTGCCAAACTTCTCAAGCAAAAATGGCCAAAATCGGGTGGGCGTAGCTCATGGGCGATGGTTCGTCCACTTGACTAGAATGGCCCGAGACTGGGGCAGCCTCCACATGTTAAAAAGCAGGCCACGGGCATGGGCCTGGCCATTTCAAAAAATTAACACAATCACACTGGTGCCAAACCCCCTAAACTAAAAACGCTTATAGCCTTAAGTGGGGGCGCATGGAGTTCGTCCGCCGGACTGGAAAGGCCCTTGACTTTGCGGGCGGCCTCTGTAGAGCTGGGTAGAAGAATAGGCCACGGGCACAGCCGCTTAATAATTAGTGCCCGATGCTAGTGCCAAACCCCCCAAATGGCCAAAAACGGGGTGGGGCTATAGCCTCGCGGGCGGCTGGCTTGTTCGCTCGCCGGACCTGGAATGGCCCTAGACTTTACGGGCGGCTTCTCCCGTGTGTTAAAAATAGGCTGACTTTGCATAGCTGCCACTTAAAATTAGTGCGCCCAGCATAAAGTCAGTACCAAAACCCCCAGCGGAAAATGGCCAAAAATCAGCGCCTCGTGGGGGGCGTGGCGAATTTCGTCACTGACCTCGGAATGGCCTCGAGTGACTTTACGGGCGGCTTCCGCAGCTAGGCCAGGCCACGGCATAGTCACGCCTAAAAATTAGTGCCCGAAGGTCATGCCAAACCCTCAAGGAAAAAATGGCCAAAAACTCCAGCGGGCTATAGCCTTGCGGGCGGGCTTAAGTTCGGTCACTGGACTAGGAATGGCCCGAGACTTTGGGGGCAGCTCACATACAAAAGAGGCCACGGGCATAGCTGCCCAGTGCCCAGTTGGGCGCCCAAGGTCGGGTGCCAAAACCCCCCAGCGAAAAATGGCCAAAAACGGTGGGCAATAGCCTTGGTGGGGGCGTGGCTAAGTTCATCCGCCTCGGACTCGTAATGCCCTCGAGACTTTGGGCGGCCTCGCAGCTGTAATAGCTAATGGCGTTGTCAATACCAAAAATTAGCGCCGATGTCGGGAGGCCAAAACCCCCAGCGGAAAAGGCCAAAATCGTGGGCTTATAGCCTTAAGCGGGCGTGGTCGCAGTTCCTCGTCTCGTCACTGACACCGGAATGGCCCGAGACTTCGGGCGGCCTCCGTGTGCCAAAACAGGCCAAGGGGCACAACACGCACCTTGGGGAATTAGGCCACTGGCACAGCCACACTAAAATTAGCGCCCGAAGGTCGAGCAATCCCAAATGGCCAAAAAAACGGCGGCTACGGGCTCAAGCGGGCGCGGGCGAAGTCACCCGCCGACTCCGGAATGGCCCGAGACTTTGCGGGCGGCTCCGTGTGCCAAAATAGGCCACGGGCACAGCCGCCTAGAAAAATTATTAATTCATGGGTCAGCAAAAACCCCCCCAAATGGCCAAAAACGGTGGGCTATAGCCGCCTTGTGGGGGTGGGCGGTCTGGTCTGGCCAGACACGGAATGGCCCGAGACCTTGCGTGGCGGCCACCGTGGTGCGAAAATAGGCCAAGGCACAGCCGCGCCTGGGCCAATTAGCGCTCGAAGGTTGGGGTGCCAAAACCCCCAGAGCAGAAAATGGCCAAAATCGGGCGATACGGCCTGTTGGCGTGGGGCGAAGTTCGGTCCGCTGACTCGAAAGGCCCGAGACTCTGCGGGCGGCCTCCCGTGGTGCTGTGGTGGGCCAGGCCACGGCACAGCCGCGCTCAAAAATTAGCACTCAAGGTCGTGGGTGCCAAAACCCTCATGAAATACAAAAATCGCGCGCTTATAGCCTTGGTGGGGGCGTGATGGTTCGCCTCACTGACTAGAATGGCATCGAGACTTTGCGGGCGGCCTGTGGTGCCGTAATAGGCCACAGGCACTGCCGCGCCAAAAATTAGCGCCCAAGGTCGGGTGCCAAAACCCCCAAATGGCCAAAAACGGGTGGGCTATAGCCTTGGTGGGGGCGTGGACGGCCTGGCCCGCTCGGACTCCGGAAAGGCCCGAGATCTCATGTATGCCTCCGTGTGAGCCAAAAATAGCCACGGGCACAGCCGCGCCCAATAATTAGTCTTCCGAAGGTCGGGTGCCAAAACCCCAAATGGCCAAACGGTGGGCTATAGCTCATGGGGGCGTGGCGGTTCGCTGGTTCGCTGACCTCGGAATGGCCCGAGACTTACGGGCGGTCTCCAGTTAAAAATAGCCACGTGCATAGCCGTCTAAAAATTAGGGGCAGGTGCCCGGCGCTGGGTGCCAAAACCCCCAGCGGAAAATGGCTAAAATCGGTGGGCTATAGCTCGCGGGCGTGGCGAATGTCCTGGGCCGGACTCGGAATGGCCCGGGACTTTACGCGCTCGCAGGCTGGAAAACAGCCACGGGCATAGCCGCGCCCAAAAATTAGTGCCCGAAGGTCATGCCAAAACCCCCTGCGGAAAAAAATGGCCAAAATCGGGCGGCTATAGCCTTGGTGGGGCGCGTGGCGGTTCGTCCGCCAGACTAGGAATGGTGCACGAGACTTTGCGGACGGTCTTCCATGGGCTGTAATAGCCACGGGCACAGCCGCCCAAAAATTAGCACCTCGAAGGTTGGGGTGCTGACCCCAAATGGCGAAAACACTCGGTGGGCTATAGCCTTGGCGTGGGCGTGGGCGATGTTCTTCGCCGGACTCGAATGGCCCGAGACTTCGGCACGGCCTCCGTGCTTAAAAATAGGCCAATGGACATAGCCGCGCCCAAAAATTAGCGCCCACGTCAGGTGCCCAAACCCCCCAGCCGGAAAATGGCCAAAAATCGGGTGGGCTATAGCCTTAGCGGGCGGGCGGGAAGCCCGTCCGCCGGACTCGGAATGGCCCGAGAGACTTTGGGGGCAGCCTGTGCTAAAAAAAGATAGGCTACGGCATAGTCACAAGACAAAAATTAGCCCCGGTCGGGGAAGCAAACTCCCCGAGCGTGGAAAAATGGCTAAAACGTATGATAAATTTCTGCTGGCACGGGCGGTTCGTCCGCCGGACTCGAATGGTCCGACTTTGGCGGGTTCGCAGCGCTAAAAACAGGCCATGGGCACAGCTGGCACAGACTTAGCCAATGGAACACCTCGCGGCTCAAAATTAGCGCTCAAGGTCAAAAGCAAAACCCCCAATGCCAAACGGTGGCTATAAATTTTTGCGGGCGCGGGCGGTTCGCCCTACCGACTGCTGGAATGGTCCGAGATATTTCGGCGGTCTGCAGCCATAAAAGAGGCCATGGCACAGTCAATACCGGGTGGCACTAGGCTAATGGCACTTCGCGGCCTCAAAAAAATTAGCGCTCAAGGTCGTGGGGTGCCAAACCCCCAAATGGCTGTAAAACTAAAGGGTTATAGCTCGGCGTGGCGCGGCTAAGTCATCTCGCCAGACTCGTAATGGCCCGAGACTTTGGGTGGCCTGTGGTGCCAAAATAGCCACGGCATAGCCGCAACTAAATATTAGCGCTCAAGGTCAGTGCCAAAAACCCCCAATGGGCTAAAACTCTGCTATAGCCTTGGGCGGGGCGGTGGCGGTTCGTCCGCTGGACTTGGAATGGCCTCAGACTCTATGGCGGCCTCCAGGAAGCAAAATAGGCCACGGCACAGCCGCGCCTAAAAATTAGCTCAAGGTCAAAAGCAAACCTATGGAAAATGGCTAAAATCAAAGGGCTTATAGCCTCGCCAAGCGTGGCGTTCGTCCACTGGACTGAATACCGAGACTGCTGGTGGCCTCCGTGGTGCTGCAATAGGGGCCACGTGGTACACACGCCTAAAATTAGCAATCAAGGTCGGGTGCTAAAGCAATACGTAACTGAACGAAGTATTAAC
>JASUUJ010000122.1:0-59449 GCA_030449895.1 Citrus mangshanensis | reverse complement strand
CAGTAGCCTTCGTTCAGTGCATGTTGCTCATAAGCCGTGGTAGGCGTAGGCGAGATTAAATCCGCCCGGACTTCGGAATGGCCCAAGACTTTGCGGGCGGCCTCCGTGTGCAAAAATAGGCCACGAACGGCACGCGCAAATAGCGCCGAAGGTCGAGTGCAAAACCCCGAATAGCCCAGCAAATGGATAGGCTATACTTGCGGGGTAGGCGTGCGCGAAATTAAATCCGCGGTTCGGAATAATGCGAAGACTTTGGATGACCTCCGTGTGTACCAAACTGACCACAGGCTGGCCTTTAAAATAAGCGCCTGAAAGGTGGTGCAAAACCCCAGATGGGTAAAGCAAGGTAAATTGCCTTCGTAGTGGTGGGCGTGGCGAGATTCGTCGCCGGACTCGAATGGCCTTTAAGACTTTAACAAGGCGACCTCCATGTGCAAAAATAGGCCTGCAGGCATTGTCCCAAAAATTGCTTTTAGTGGTGCAAAAACCCCCAGTCTTGATAAATGGATGAAATTCATAGCCTTGGTGGGGCGTGCGCGAGATTCGTCGCGGACTCGGAATGGCCCGAGACTTTGCGGCGGCCTCAAGTATTGCAAAATGAGCCGCAGGCATAGCCGCGCCCAAGAAATTAGCACCAGAAGGTGGGTGCCAAAACCCCCCAGCGGAAAAATGGCCAAAAATGGGTGGGCTGGCACTTCTGGTAGAGGCGCGGGCGGAATTCTTCCGCGGACTAGGAATGTACAGACTTTCACGGGCCAGCTTCGTGTATACAAAAAAATAGGCCAAGGCACAGCAGCAAAAATTAGCGCCTAGAAGGTCGAAATTTAAAACCCCAGGCTGGCCAATAAACGGATAGGCTATAGCCTTGGTAAGGGCGTCTGTGAGATTAAATCGCCCGGACTCAGAATGGCGAAACTTTAAGGCGGCCTCGTGTGCAAAAAACAAGCCACAGGCAACCCCTTGTAAATAGCGCCGAAAGGTGAAGTGCAAAACCCCAGATAGCGATAAATGGATGGCTATAGCTTGGTGGGCGTGCGCAGTTAATCAGCCGGACCGAATGGCCGGACACAGGAGCAGCCTCCGTGTTCCAAAATAGGCCACGGGCCTGCTTTTAAAGTGGCGCGCCCGAAGGTCGGGGTGCCAAACCCCAGCGGAAAATGGCCAAAAAATGGATGGAGGCTATAGCCTTGGGTGGGAGGCGTGGCGAGACCAAATCACGGACTCGGAATGGCCGAGACTTTGGGGCCCGGCCTCCGTGTGTAAAAATAGGCCTGGGCTGGCCGAGCCCAAAGTGGCGCCCGAAGGTGGTGCAAAACCCCGAATAGCGAAGCAGGTGAAACTCCTAGCGAGTAGAGACATGAGGCGAGATCAAATCCCGCGGACTTAGAGTAACCGAGACTGCGATGATCTCCGTCTGCGCGTAAATAAACCCGCAGACACGCGCGCCCAAAATTACCGCCCGAAGGTCAAAGGTGCTGAAACTCCCCAGCTGGAAAAATGGCCAAAAATCGGGTGGGCTCTGCTTGGTGGGGGAGTGGGCGAATCATCCCGCGGACTGAATCTTGAGACTTTCACGGGTGGCCTCCGTGGCACCAAAAATAGGCCCACCCGGACACGGCCGCATGCATTCACTTGAAAGGTCGGGAGTAGCAAAACCCAAAATGGCCAAAAGGGTGGGCTATAGCCTTGGTGAGGCGTGGACAAGTCCGCCCGGACTCGAATGAATCCGAGAATTTGCGGGTAGCTCGTGTGTGTCAAAATAGGCCAGCATTTATGACGCCCATAAATTAACTCCGAAGGTCAGAATTCCCAGAAACCCCCTGCGCGGAAAAATGGCCAAAAATCGGTGGGCTAGCCATGGTAGGCGTCGGCCGAAGTTAATCCTTGAATTAGGAATGGCACGAGACTTCAGAGCAACCTCAAGTGTGCCAAAAATAGGACACAGGCACAGCCGCGCCAAGTGCCACCCAGTGGTGCCAAAACCCCAAATAGCCATGAGTGGACTATAGCCTTGGTGGGGCGTGGGCGAACCTGCGTCCACTTGGACTCGGAATAGCCCCGAGACTTTGAGAAGCGGCCTCGTTGCCAAAAAATAGACCACAGGCATGGCAGCAATAATTAAGCGCTTGAGAAGGTCGGGGTGCCAAACCACAACAGAAAAATGGCCAAAAATCGGGTGAGGCTATAGCCTTGGTGGCGCGTTCAGTGCATGCTTGCCGAGTTAAATCCCGCCCGGACTGAGAATAGCCGAGACACAGGAAGCGGCCTCCGTGTGCCAAAAATAAATACGGGCATAGCGCGCCAAAAATTAGCGCCGAGTCGAGGTGCCAAAACCCAGCGGAAATGGCCAAATGGGTGGGCTATAGCCTTGAGAGGTGGGGCGTGGCGAGATCGTCCACGGACTCAGGAATAGCCGAGACTTTGGGGGGCGGCCTCCTGTGCAAAAGCAAACCCCCAGGCATAGCACGCCAACAATTAGCGCCGAAAGTCGGGGTGCCAAAACCCCAGCGGAAAAATATGGCCAAAATCGGGTGGGCTATAGCCTTGAGCAGGCGTGGCGGGTCCCGTCCGCGGACTGTGAGCCTTGGGAGCTTTAGGCGTCGTGTTCAAAAATAGGCCGTGAGCATACTTGCGGCAAAAATTGGCGCCGAAGAGTCGAGTGCCATTTAAGCCGGAAAAATGGCGAAAATGGTCATTATAGCCTTGGTGAAGCGATGGGGCGGATCGTCCACCGGAAATGAGACAATCCGAGATTTTGCAGATAATCGTGTGCCAAATAGGCCCTGCAGGCACAGCGTGCCAAAAATTAGCACCGAAGGTCAGAGTTGCCAAAGCCCCCTGCGGGAATGGCCAAATCCCGGGTAGGCTATAGCCTTGAGTAGAAGTAAAGCGAGATTCGTCCGCGAGTTAGAATAGTACGAGACTTTGCGCGGGGCGGCCTCCGTGTGTACCAAAAATAGGCCACAGGCTCCAGCCGTCAAAAAAATTAGCACCCAGTCGGGGTGCAAAAACCCCCCAGACTAGCCAACGGGTGGACTATAGCCTTGGTAGGCGTGGGCGAGATTCGTCACCGGACTCGGAGATAGCCCAAAGATATTGCTAGCAACTTCTATGTGCCAAAAATAGGCCACAGGCACAGCTCCCAAGAATTAGCACCCGAGAGGTCGGGGTGCCAAAACCCCCAAATGGCCCAAGCGGGTGAGCTATAGCCTTGGTGAGGCGTGGGCGAAGTTCGTCCGCGGACTGGAATAGCCCGAGACTGCAGGCGGCGACTCATTAATGCCAAAAAATAGGCCCGCAGGTACAGCAGCGCCCAAATAATAGCTCGAAGGTCAGGGTACAAGCCCCCTGCGGAAAAATGGCCAAAATCAGGTGAGCTATAGCCTTGGTGGGGCGTGGGCGGATTGCGTCCGCCGGACTCGGGAGAAATAGTCCGAGAAGTTGCAGGTGGCCTCCATGTATGCCAAAAAATAGGCCACCCAGGCTGCCAGCCGCGCCCAAAATTAGCTCGAAGGTCGGGTGCAAAAGCCCCCTCTTGGAAAAATGGCCAAAAATCGGGTAGGCTATAGCCTTGAGTGGGCGTCAGCCAAGGTTCAGTCGCGGGTGTGGGAATGGCCTGCGAGACTGCGGGCGGCCCTCCGACAATGGCGACCACCCAGGCTCAGCCACCTTAAAAATTGGCACCCGAAGGTCGGTGCAAAAACCCCAAATGCAAGCGGGTGGACTAGCCTTGAGTAGGGGCGTGGCGAGACGTCTGCACTGAGATGATGGCGAGATATTACGTGCGGCCAGCCATTGCAAAAATAGGCCTGCAGGCACAGCCCGCCCAAAATTAGCACCGAAGGTCGGGTGCCCAAAACTAATTACCAAATGGGTAGGCTCCTGCCAGCGCCATGGTAAGGGCGTGGCGGCGAGACCAATCCCGCCGAGACTCAGAATAGCCGAGACTTTGGGCGGCCTCCGTGGCATAAAAATAGGCCTCCAGCCTGCCAGCTCGCTTAGCGCCCGAAGTCAGAGGTGCCAAAACCCCAAGCGGAAAAATGGCAAAAATCGGGTGGGCCATAGCCTTGGGTAGAGGCTGTGGCGGTAAATCCTTGGACTCGGAATGAATCCGAGAATTTGTGGGGCGCTCAAGTATGCCAAAAATAGGCCACCCAAGCACCTTGCCTTAAGTGGCTCCTGATAGTCGGGGTACCAGGAAACCCCACTGAAAAATATGCCAGAATCGGGTAGGCTATAGCCTTGGTAGGCGTGGCGAGATTGGAGTCGCGGATTAGGAAATGGCAGAACTGCGGCCCCGGCCTCGTGTGCAAAAAAATGCCACAGGCACAGCCGCTCCCAAAGTGGCACCCACAAGCTCGGGAGTGCACAAAACCCCAAATTGCCAAGCGGGTGGGCTATAGCCTTGGTGGGGCGTGGGGCGAGTTCGTCCCGCCAGACTCAGAATATTGAAATGCTGGGGCGGCCTCAGTATGCCAAAAATAGGCCACGAACTGCCGCATAACAATTAGCGCCCCAAGGTGAAGTGCCAGCCCCAAGCGGAAAAATGGCAAGAGCGGGTGGGCCTGCCTTGAGTAGGCGTAGGCGAGATGATGCGCGGACTGGAGTGCCCGAGACTTTGTAAGGCGGCCTCGTGTGCCAAAATAGGCCATGGTCACGCCGCACCCAAAAATTAGGCCGCAGGCATGGCGGCCAAAAGTGATGTTCGCCAGAAGATCAGGGTGCCAAAAACCCCAAATGGCCAAAAGCAGGTGGGCTATAGCAGCAGGTAGGGCGTAGGCGAGATTAGAATCCGCCGGGAATCGGAATCGCCTGAGACTTTGGGCGGCCTCCGTGTGCAAAAATAGGCCTGGGCACAGCCGCCCAAAGTGCACCCGAAGTTCGGGGTGCCAAAACCCCCACAATAGCGAAGCAGGTGGGCTATAGCCTTGGTGGGGCGTGGCGAGGTCGTCCGCGGACTCTGAATCGCCCGAGACTTTGGGGAGCACCCTCCGTGTTCCAAAAATAGACACAGGCATGGCAGCATGGCCCAAGAATTAGGCCATGGTCTGCCGCCCCAAAAATTAGCACCAGCACAGAGTGCAAAAACCCCAAATGGACAAAACGGGTGAGCTAGCCTTGGTAGGCGTAGGCGAGATGCGTCCGCCGGACTCGGGGTGCCGAAGACTTTGCGGGCGGCCTCCGTGTGTGCAAAAATCAGCCACGGGCATAGCCATGTAAAAGTGAAACCCATGGTCAGCTGCCCCCAAAATTAGCACCCAGTCACGGGTGCCAAAACCCCAAATGGACAAAACTTCGTTCGGTGGGCTATAGCCTTGGTGGGGGCGTGGCAGTTCGTCCACGGACTGGAATAGCCTGAGACAGGCGGCCTCCGTGTGCCAAAAATAGGCCATGGGCACAGGCGCCCCCAAAAAGTGCGCTTTTAGCACCGAAGTGCCAAAACCCCCAAATGGCCAAAAAAGACAGGTGGAGCTAGCCTTGGTGGGGCGTGGGGCGAGATTCGTCGCCGGACTCTGGTCGCCGAGACTTTGGGGCACCCTCCGTGTTCCAAAAATAGGCCTGAGGCATAGCGCGCACAAAAATAGGCCCGCGAGCTTTGGCAGCCGCCCCAAAATTAGCACGAAGTTAGGTGCCAAAGCCCCAATGGCCAAAAGCGGGTGGGCTATAGCCTTTGGTAGGCGTGGGCGAGTTGGAAATCCACCGGACTGGGAATAGCCTGAAGACACTTTGCAGGCGGCCTCCGTGTGCCAAAAATAGGCCATGGCCACAGGCGGCCCCAAAAATTAGCACCCGAAGTACGGGGTGCCAAAACCCCCCAATTGGCCAAAAATCGGGTGGGCTATAGCCTTGGTGGGCGTGGCGAGATTTGTCCGCGGACTCGGAATATGCCAGAGACTGCGGGCGGCCTCCGTGTGCCAAAAATAGGCCACCCAGGCGCAGCGCTTAAAGTACCGCCGAAGGTCGAATGTACCAAACTCCCCCAAATGGCCCCAAAAGCGGGTGAGGCTATAGCCTTGGTGAGGCGTGGCGAGATTCGTCCCGCCGGACTCGGAATAGCCCGAGACTGCGGGGCGGCCTCCGTGTGGCAAAAATCGGCCCACCGCAGGCATGCAGCAAAAATTAAGCAACAGAAGTTCTGTGTGCAGCAAACCCCCAAATAGCCAAAAATGGGTGGGCTATAGCCTTGGTAGGGCGTGGCGAGGTCGTCCGCGGACTGGGAATGGCGAGACTCGACCCGGCCTCCATGTGCCAAAAATAGGCCAGAGGCATGGCACCCAAAGTGGCGCCCGGGTCTGGGTGCCAAAACAGGCCCATGGAAAAATGGGCAAAATCGGGTGGGCTATAGCCTTGGTGGGGCGTGGGCGAGAGTTTGTAAGCCGGACTCGGAAAGGCCGAAAGGCTGCGCGGCCTCCGTGTAATAAAAAATAGGCCATGGGCACAGCAGCATGCCCAAAAAATAGGCGCATGGGTCACAGCCGCGCCCAAAAATTAGCCCACAGTGTGCCCAAAGTCGTGGCAGCGAGAAGGTACCGGTGCCCAACCCCCAATGGAAAAATGGCCAAAATCGGGTGGGCTTTAGCCTTGGTGAGGCGTCGCGAGATTCGTCCATGCGGACTCGGAATGGCCCGAGACTTTGTGGCAGCCTCCGTGTGCCAAAAATAGGCCATGGTCACAGCCGCGCCCAAAAATTAGGCCCATGAGGCACAGCAGCATGGAAATTAGAGCCCGAAGGTGGGTGCCAAAACCCCAAATGGCCAAAAGCAGGTGGGCTATGCAAGCTTGGTGGGGCGTGGCGAGGTCATCCGCCCGGACTCAGATGGCCTGAGACTTTGAAGCGGGCGACCTCCGTGTGTAAAAATAGGCCACGAGGCACACCGCCCAAAAAAGTGGTACCCGAGTTCAGGGTGCAAAACCCCTAATGGCCAAACGGGTGGGCTATAGCCTTGGTGGGGCGTGGGGCGAAGTTAAGATCCGCCCGAACTAGGAATGCATGCACGAGTTTGCGGGCGGCCTCCATGTGCCAGAATAGGCCATGAGGCACAGCTGGCATGCCCAAAAATTAGCACCCGAAGGTCGGGGTGCAAAACCCCTAGAATGGCCAAAAGCGGGTGGGCTATAGCCTTGGTGGGGGCCTGGGCGAAGGGTTGATCATACTCGTTCGAATGGCCCGAGTTTGCGGGCGGCCTCCGTGTGCCAAAAATAGGCCCAGCAGGCACAGCCGCAAAAAGCGCCCAAAGGTCGGGGTAAAGTGCCACAAAACCCCAAGCGGAAAAATGGCCAAGCGGGTGGGCTATAGCCTTGGTGGGCGTGGTGAGTTCGTCCCGCCCCGGACCGGAATGGCCGAGACTGGGGCGGTCTCAAATGTGTGCAAAAATAGGCCAAAGGACTGCTTGTACCCATGTGTTAAAAATTGCGCGCCAGGTCGGGGTGCCAAAAACCCCAAAATGGCCAAAAAACGGGTTGGCTATAGCCTTGGTGGGGCGTGGCGTGAGGTTCGTCCGCCCGGACTCGGAATAGCCGAGACTTTGCTGGGCGGCCTCCGTGTGCCAAAATCGGCCCAGGCGCCCAGGCATAAGCGCGCAAAATTAGCAACCGAAGTTCAGGTGCCAAAACCCCCAAATGGCCAAAAAATGGGTGGGCTATAGCCTTGGTGGGGCGTGGCGAGTCAAATCCGTTCCGGACTCGGGAATGGCCGAGACTTTGCAGGCGGCCTCCATGTGCCAAATAGGCCACGGGCATATTGCGCCCAAAAATGTAGCGCCCGAAAGGTCTAGGTGCCAAAACCCCCAGCGGAAAAATGGGCAAAAATCGGGTGGGCTATAGCCTTGCAGTGCCCAGGGCGTGGGCGAGATTGTCCGCGGACTCGGAATGCTTGAGACTTTGTAGGCGGCCTCCGTGTGCAAAAATAGGCTATAGTCACAGCGCGCCCAAAAGTGGGCCCGCAGGCACAGCAGCCAAATTAGCGCCCGAAGGTGGGTGCCAAAACCCCCAAATGGCCAAAAGCGGGTGGGCTATAGCCTTGGTGGGGGCCTGGGGCGAGATTCGTCCGCGGACTCGAATGGCCGAGACTTTGCGAGGCGGCCTCCGTGTGTGCAAAAATAGGCCACAGGCACAACGCTTGGCATAAAAAAATAGCGCCCAAAGGTGGTGCCAAAACCCCAGCGGAAAAATGGCGAAAAAGCATGGGTGGGCTATAGCCTCAGCGCCAGGTGGGGCGTGGCGGATGCATCCGCGGACTCAGGAATGGCGAGACTTTGCGGGCAGCCTCCGTGCCAAAAAATATGCCCACAGGCACAGCGCGCCAAAATAGCGCCCAAGGTCGGGGTGCCAAAACCCCCCAAGCGGAAAATTGCCCAAAAAAGCGGGTGGCTATAGCCTTGGTAGGGGCGTGGGTGAGATTCGTCACCCGGACTCGGGATAGCCGAGACTGCAAGGCGGTCTCAGTGTACCAAAAAAATAGGCCAAGAGCACACCCAAAAAGTGATCAGCCCGAAGGTCGGGGGTGCAAAACCCCAAATGGCCAAAAAATGGGTGGGCTATAGCCTTGGTGGGCGTGGGCGAGATTCGTCGCCGGACTCGGAATGGCCCGAGACTTTGCGGTGACCTCCGTGTACCAAAAATGAAGCCCACGGGCATACGCGCCTTAAAAATTAGCAACCGAAGTTCGGGTGCCAAAACCCCCAAATGGCCAAAAATGGGTGGGCTATAGCCTCGGTGGGCGTGGGCGAGATTCGTCCGCGGTCTCGGAATAGCCGAGACTGCGGCGGCCTCCATGTGCCAAAAATAGGCCACGGGCATAGCAGCGCCCAAAAATTAGCGCCCGAGGTCCTAGGTGCCAAAACCCCAGCGGAAAAATGGGCAAAATCGGGTGGGCTATAGCCTTGGTGGGCGTGGGGCGAGTTTGTCCGCCGGACTCGGAAGGCCCGAGCTTCATGTAGCCTCCGTGTGCCAAAAAATAGGCCATGGGCACAGCCGTTACTAAAAAAATAAACCATGGTCACAGCGCAAGAAATTAGCTGAGCACAGCACCCAAATTAGCGCCCGAAGGTGGTGCCAAAACCCCAGCGGAAAAATGGCCAAAAATCGGGTGGGCTCTAGCCTTGGTGGCGTGACAGGCGGAAGATTCGTCCGCCGGACTCGGAATGGCCCGAGACTGTGGCGGCCTCCGTGTGCCAAAAATAGGCCATGGTCACAGCCGCGCCCAAAAATAGGCCACAGGCACAGCCGCGCCAAAATTAGCGCCCGAAGGTCGGGTGCCAGAAACCCCCAAATGGCCAAGCGATGGTGGGCTATAGCCTTGGTAGGCGTAAGGCGAGATTCGTCCGCGGACTCAGAATAGCCTGAGACTTTGCGGGGCGGCCTCCGTGTGCCAAAAATGAGCCACGAGGCACAACCCCCAAAAATTAGCACCCGAAGTTCGGGGTGCCAAACCCCTAATGGCCAAAAGCGGGTGGGCTATAGCCTTGGTGGGGCGTGAGGCGAGATTCGTCCACGGACTGGAATAGCCTGAGACTTTCGGGCGGCATCCGTGTGCCAAAAATAGACCATGGGCACAGAGTGCCCCAAAATTAGCACCAAGTCAGGTGCCAAAACCCCCAGTGGCCAAAAATCGGGTGGGCTATAGCCTTGGTGGGGCGTGGCGAGGTCGTCCGCGGACTCGGAATAGCCGAGACTGGGCGGCCTCCGTGTGCCAAAAATCGGCCCGCAGGCATAGCCGCGCAAAATTAGCAACAGTTCAGGTGCCAAAACCCCAAATGGCCAAAAATGGGTGGGCTATAGCCTTGGTAGGCGTGGCGAGATTAGATCCGCGGACTCGGAATGGCCGAGACTGCGGCGGCCTCCATGTGCAAAAATGAGGCCACGGGCATAGCCGCGCGCCCAAATTAGCGCCCGAAGGTCTGGGTGCCAAAACCCCCAAGGAAAAATGGGCAAAAGTCGGGTGGGCTATAGCCTTAGTGGGCGTGGGGCGAGTTCGTCCACGGACTCGGAAGGCCCGAAACTGCCTTGTGAGCCTCCGTGTGTGTAAAAATAGGCCATGCTTTGCACAGCAGCGCCTTAAAAAATAGGCCATGGTCACAGCCGCGCCCAAGAAATTAGCCCACGGGCACAGCGCACCCAAAATTAGCGCCCGAAGGTCGGGGTGCCAAAACCCCAGCGGAAAAATGGCCAAAAATCGGGTGGGCTTTAGCCTTGGTGAGGGGCGTGGGCGAAGTTCGTCCGCCGGACTCGGAATAGCCAGAGACTTTGAAGGCGGCCTCCGTGTGCCAAAAATAGGACGTGGTCACAGCCGTGTAAAAATTGGGAGCCCGCAGGCACAGCCCAAAAATTAGCGCCGAAGGTCGGGTGCCAAAACCCCAAATGGCCAAAAGCGGGTGGGCTTTAGCCTTGGTGTGGGGCGTGGGCGAAGTTCGTCCGCCGGACTCGGAATGGCCTGAGACTTTGCGGGCGGCCTCCGTGTACCAAAAATAGGCCACGGGCACAGCCGCCCCCAAAAATTAGCACCCGAAGTTCGGGGTGCCAAAACCCCCCAATTGGCCAAAAGCAGGTGGGCTATAGCCTTGGTGGGGCGTGGGCGAGATTAAAATCCGCGAACTAGGAATGGCACGAGACTTTGCGGGCGGCCTCCATGTGCCAAGAGTAGGCCACGGGCACAGCCATTCCCAAAAATTAGTACCCGAAGGTCGGGGTGCCAAAACCCCCCAAATGGCCAAAAAATGGGTGGGCTATAGCCTTGGTGGGGCGTGGGCGAATTCGTCCGCGGACTCGGAATGGCCGAGACTGCGGGTGGCCTCCGTGTGCCAAAAATAGGCCACAGCCACCTTAAAAATTAGCACCGAGGTCAGGGTGCAACCCCAAATGGCAAAAGCGGGTGGGCTATAGCCTTGGTAGGGGCCTGGGCGAGTTCGTCCGCGGACTCGGAATGGCCCGAGACTGGGCGGCCTCCGTGTGCCAAAAATAGGCCACGCAGGCACAGCGCCCCAAAAATTAACACCGAAGTTAGGTGCCAAAACCCCAATTGGCCATCAGGTGGGCTATAGCCTTGGTGGGCGTGGGGCGAGATTCGTCCGCCGGACTCAGGTGCCGAGACTTTGCGGGCGGCCTCCGTGTGCCAAAAATGAGCCCAGGCGCAGCCGCGCAAAAATTACCGCCGAAGGTGGGTACCAAAACCCCCAAATGGCGAAAAGCGGGTGGGCTATAGCCTTGGTGGGGCGTGGGCGAGTTAATCCCGCGGACTCGGAATAGCCCGAGACTTTGCGGGCGACCTCCGTGTGCCAAAAATAGGCCCACGGGCACGCCCAAAAATTAGCACCAGTTCGGGTGCCAAAACCCCTAATGGGCAAAAATCGGGTGAGCTATAGCCTTGGTGGGGCGTGGCGGAGTTCATCCACCGGACTCGGAATGGCCTGAGACTTTGCGGCGGCCTCCGTGTGCCAAAAAATAGGCCATGGGCACAGGCGCCCCCAAAATTCGCACCAGTCACGGGGTGCAAAAGCCCCCTAATTATTGCCAAATCGAGTGGGCTATAGCCTTGGTGGGGCGTGGGCGAAGGTTCGATCCGCGGACTCGGAATAGCCGAGACTTTGCGAGGCGGCCTCCGTGTGCCAAAAATAGAGCCCGGGCAAGCCGCACCCAAAATTAGCGTCCGAAGGTCAGGTACAAAAACCCCAGCGGAAAAATGGCCAAAAATCGGTGGGCTATAGCCTTGGTGGGGCGTGGGCGAGTTCGTGGACTCGGAATAGCCGAGGACTTTGCGGGCGGCCTCCGTTTGCCCAAAAATAGGCCCGGGCACAGCCGCACACAAAATTACCGCCGAAGGTCGGGTGCCAAAACTCCCCAAATGGCCAAAAGCGGGTGGGCTATAGCCTTGGTGGGAGTGGGACAGTTCGTCCGCCGGACTCGGAATCGAGACTTTGCGGACGGCCTCCGTGTGCCAAAAATAGGCCACAACTGCCAAAAATTAGCGCCTGAAGGTCGGGGTGCCAAAACCCCCAAATGGGCAAAAGCGGGTGGGCTATAGCCGTGGTAGGCGTGGGCGAGATTCGTCCGCCCGGACTCGGAATGGCCCAAGACTTTGCGGGCGGCCTCCGTGTGCAAAAATAGGCCACGGCACGGCGCGCCAAAAAAGCGCCGAAGGTGGGGTGCCAAAACCCCAAATGGCCAATAAATGGATGGGCTATAGCATTGGTGGGCGTGCGCGTCAAAATCCGCGGACTCGGAATGGCGAGACTTTGCGGCGGCCTCCGTGTGCCAAAAATAGGCCACGCAGGCATGGCCGCGCAAAAATTAGCGCCCGAAGGTCGGGTGCCAAAACCCCCAAATGGCCAATAAATGGATGAAATTATAGCCTTGGTAGGCGTGCGCTTGAGGAAATCCGCGGACTCGGGAATAGCCCGAGACTTTGGGGCAGCCTCCGTGTTCCAAAATGAGCCCACGGGCATAGCGCGCCCAAAAATTAGCGCCCGAAGGTCGGGTGCCAAAAAACCCCCAGCGGAAAAATGGCCAATCGGGTGGGCTATAGCCTTAGTGGGGAGCGTGGCGAGATTCGTCGCCCGGACTCGGAATGGCCCGAGACTGCGGGGCGGCCTCCGTTTGCCAAAAATAGGCCCGCAGGCTCAGCGCGCCCAATTAGAGCCAAGGTCGGGGTGCCAAAACCCCTTGGCGGAAAAATGGATAAAAATCGCGTGGGCTATAGCCTTGGTGGGCGTGGGGCGAGTTCGTCCGCCGGACTCGGAATGGCCGAGACTGCGGGCGGCCTCCGTTTTGCCAAAAATAGGCCCACGGGCTCAGCCGCGCACAAAAATTAGCACCCGAGTCGGGGTGCCAAAACCCCCAAATGGCCAAAACGGGTGGCTATAGCCTTGGTGGGGAGTGGGCCGAGATTAAATCCGCGGACTCGGAATGGCCCGAGACTTTGCGGGCGGCCTCCGTGTGCCAAAAATGAGCCCGCAGGCACAGCCGCGCCCAAAATTAGCGCCTGAAGGTCGGGGTGCCAAAACCCCCAAATGGGCAGCGGGTGGGCTATAAGCCGTGGTAGGCGTGGCGAGTTCGTCCGCCCGGACTCGGAATGGCCCAAGACTTTGCGGGGCGGCCTCCGTGTGCCAAAAATAGGCCACCAGGCACGGCCGCGCCTTAAAAATAGCGCCGAAGGTCGGGGTGCAAACCCCCAAATGGCGATAAATGGATGGGCTATAGCATTGGTAGAGGCGTGCTTGCGAAGTTCGTCCCGGACTTCGGAATGGCCGAGACTGCGGGCGGCCTCCGTGTGCCAAAAATAGGCCACAGGCATGGCCGCCTTAAAAAGCGCCGAAGGTCGGTGCCAAAACCCCCAAATGGCCAATAAATGGATGGGCTATAGCCTTGAGTGGGCGTGCGCGAGTTCGTCCGCCCGGACTCGGAATGGCGAGACTTTGGGGCAGCCTCCGTGTTCCAAAATAGGCCACAGGCATAGCCGCGCCCAAAATTAGCGCCCGGTCGGTGCCAAAACCCCAGCGGAAAAATGGCCAAAATCGGGTGGGCTATAGCCTTGGTGGGGGCGTGGGCGAGGTTCGTCCGCGGACTCGGAATGGCCCGAGACTTTGCGGGCGGCCTCCGTTTGCCAAAAATAGGCCACCCAGGCTCAGCCGCGCCCAAAGATTAGAGCCCGAAGGTCAGGGTGCCAAAAGCGGAAAAATGGCCAAAATCGCGTGGGCTATAGCCTTGGTAGGGCGTGGGCGAGTTCGTCCGCCGGACTCGGAATAGCCCGAGACTTTGCGGGCGACCTCCGTTTGCCAAAAATAGGCTCAGCCGCGCCCAAAAATTAGAGCCCGAAGGTCGGGTTGCAAAACTCCCAGCGGAAAAATGGCCAAAAATCGGGTAGGCTATTGCCTTGGTCGGGCGTGGGCGAGTTCGTCCCGCGGACTGGAATGGCCGAGACTTTGCGGGCGGCCTCCGTGTGCCAAAAATGAGCCCGCAGGCACAGCCACGTACAAAAATTAGCGCCTGAAGGTCGGGTGCCAAAACCCCCAAATGGGCAAAAGCGGGTGGGCTATAGCCGTGGTGGGGGCGTAAGGCGAGATTCGTCCGCCGGACTCGGAATGGCCCAAGACTTTGCGAGGCGGCCTCCGTGTGTGTGCAAAAATAGGCCACAGGCACGGCAACCGCGCAAAGTAGCGCCGAAGGTCGGGGTGCCAAACCCCAAATGGCCAATAAATGGATGGGCTATAGCCTTGGTGGGCGTGCGCGAGTTCGATCCGCGGACTCGGAATGGCCGAGACTTTGCGGGCGGCCTCCGTGTGCCAAAAATAGGCCACCCAGGCATAGTGCCTAAAAATTAGCACCCAGGTCGGGGTGCCAAAACCCCAAGCGGAAAAATGGCCAAAATCGGGTGGGCTATAGCCTTGGTAGGGCGCGGGCGAGATTCGTCCCGCCGGACTAGAATAGCACGAGACTTTGCACGGGCCTAGGTGTACCAAAAAATAGGCCACGCCACTGCGCAAAAATTAGCGCCCGAAGGTCGGGTGCCAAACCCCAAATAGCGCGGATGGGCTATAGCCTTGGTAGGCGTGCGCGAGAGTTCGTCCCGGACTCGGAATGGCCCGAAACTTTGCGGGCGGCCTCCGTGTGCCAAAAATAGGCCCACCCAGGCATGGCCGCGCCAAATAGCGCCGAAGGTCGGGTGCCAAAACCCCAAATGGCCAATAAATGGATGGGCTATAGCCTTGGTGGGCGTCGCGAGAAGTTCGTCGCCGGACTCGGAATAGCCCGAGACTTTGGGGGCAGCCTCCGTGTTCCAAAATAGGCCCGCAGGCATAGCCGCACAAAAATTAGCGCCCGAAGGTCGGGTGCCAAAACCCCAGCGGAAAAATGGCCGTCGGGTGGGCTATAGCCTTGGTGGGAGCGTGGGCGAGATTCGTCCGCGGACTCGGAATGGCCCGAGACTTTGGGGCGGCCTCCGTGTGCCAAAAATAGGCCACAGGCACAGCCTTGAGCCCAAAATTAGCGCCGAAGGTCGGAGTGCCAAAACCCCCCAAATGGCCAAAAAACGGGTCGGCTATAGCCTTCGTGGGGGGCGTGGGCGAAGTTCGTCCGCCGGACTCGGAATGGCCCGAGACTTTGCGGGCGGACTCCGTGAGCCAAAAATACGCCACGGACACAGCGCGTAAATTACCTTGAAAGGTGGGTGCCAAAAGCTCCCCCAGCGGAAAAATGGCCAAAAATCGGGTGGGCTATAGCCTTGGTGGGGGGTGTGGGCGAAGTTCGTCCGCCGGACTCGGAATGGCCCGAGACTTTGCGGGTGGCCTCCGTGTGCCAAAAATAGGCCACGGACACGGCCGCGCCCAAAAATTAGCGCCCGAAGGTCGGGGTAGCAAAACCCCCAAAATGGCCAAAAAAAGGGTGGGCTATAGCCTTGGTGGGGGCGTGGGCGAAGTTCGTCCGCCGGACTCGGAATGGTCCGAGAATTTGCGGGCGGCCTCCGTGTGTCAAAAATAGGCCACGGGCACAGCCGCGCCCATAAATTAGCTCCCGAAGGTCGGGGTGCCAAAACCCCCCTGCGGAAAAATGGCCAAAAATCGGGTGGGCTATAGCCATGGTAGGGGGCGTCGGCGAAGTTCGTCCGCCAGATTAGGAATGGCACGAGACTTTGCGAGCAGCCTCCGTGTGCCAAAAATAGGACACGGGCACAGCCGCGCCCAAAAATTAATACCCGAAGGTCGGGGTGCCAAAACCCCCCAAATGGCCAAAAAACGGGTGGAGTATGTGCTTGGTGGCGTGGCGGTTCGTCCGCCGGACTCGGAATGGCCCGAGACTTTAGGGGCGGCCTCTGTGTGCCAAAAATAGACCACAGGCATAGCCGCGCCCAATAATTAGCGCCCGAAGGTCGGGGTGCCAAAACCCCCCAGCAGAAAAATGGCCAAAAATCGGGTGGGCTATAGCCTTGGTGGGGGGCGTGGGCGAAGTTCGTCCGCCGGACTGGGAATGGCCCGAGACTTTGGGGGCGGCCTCCGTGTGCCAAAAATAGGCCACGGGCATAGGCGCGCCCAAAAATTAGCGCCCGAAGGTCGGGGTGCCAAAACCCCCCAGCGGAAAAATGGCCAAAAATCGGGTGGGCTATAGCCTTGGTGGGGGGCGTGGGCGAAGTTCGTCCGCCGGACTCGGAATGGCCCGAGACTTTGGGGCGGCCTCCTGTGCCAAATAGGCCACAGGCATAGCGCCAACAATTAGCGCCGAAGGTCGGGGTGCCAAAACCCCAAAGCGGAAAAATATGGCCAAAATCGGGTGGGCTATAGCCTTGGTGGGGGCGTGGCGAAGTTCGAATCCGCCGGACTGTGAATAGTCCGAGACTTTGGGGGCGGCCTCCGTGTTCCAAAAATAGGCCCAGGCATAGCGGCCAAAAATTAGCGCCCGAAGGTGGTGCAAAACCCCCCAGCGGAAAAATGGCCAAAAATCGGGTGGGCTATAGCCTTGGTGGGGGGCGTGGGCGAAGTTCGTCCGCCGGACTCGGAATGGTCCGAGATTTTGCGGGTGGCCTCCGTGTGCCAAAAATAGGCCACGGGCACAGCCGTGCCCAAAAATTAGCACCCGAAGGTCGAGTTGCCAAAACCCCCCTGCGGAAAAATGGCCAAAAATCGGGTGGGCTATAGCCTTGGTGGGGGGCGTCGGCGAAGTTCGTCCGCCGGTGTAGGAATGGCACGAGACTTTGCGGGCGGCCTCCGTGTGCCAAAAATAGGCCACGGGCTCAGCCACGCCCAAAAATTAGCTCCCGAAGGTCGGGGTGCAAAAACCCCCCTGCGGAAAAATGGCCAAAAATCGGGTGGGCTATAGCCTTGGTGGGGGGCGTCGGCGAAGTTCGTCCGCCGGTGTAGGAATGGCACGAGACTTTGCGGGCGGCCTCCGTGTGCCAAAAATAGGCCACGGGCTCAGCCACGCCCAAAAATTAGCACCCGAAGGTCGGGGTGCAAAAACCCCCCAAATGCCCAAAAAACGGGTGGACTATAGCCTTGGTGGGGGGCGTGGGCGAAGTTCGTCTGCCGGACTCGGAATGGCCCGAGATATTGCGTGCGGCTTCTGTGTGCAAAAAATAGGCCACGGGCACAGCCGCGCCCAAAAATTAGCACCCGAAGGTCGGGGTGCCAAAACCCCCCAAATTGCCAAAAAATGGGTGGGCTATAGCCTTGGTGGGGGGCGTGGGCGAAGTTCGTCCGCCGGACTCGGAATGGCCCGAGACTTTGGGGGCGGCCTCCGTGTGCCAAAAATAGGCCTCAGCCATAGCTACGCCCAACAATTAGCGCCCGAAGGTCGGGGTGCCAAAACCCCCCAGCGGAAAAATGGCCAAAAATCGGGTGGGCTATAGCCTTGGTGGGGGGTGTGGGCGAAGTTCGTCCGCCGGACTCGGAATGGTCCGAGAATTTGTGGGCGGCCTCCGTGTGCCAAAAATAGGCCACGGGCACAGCCGCGCCCAAAAATTAGCTCCTGATGGTCGGGGAGCCAAAACCCCCCTGTGGAAAAATGGCAAAAAATCGGGTGGGCTATAGCCTTGGTGGGGGGCGTGGGCGAAGTTCGTCCGCCGGATTAGGAATGGCACGAGACTTTGCGGGCGGCCTCCGTGTGCAAAAAAAATGCCACGGGCACAGCCGCTCCCAAAAATTAGCACCCGAAGCTCGGGGTGCCAAAACCCCCCAAATTGCCAAAAAACGGGTGGGCTATAGCCTTGGTGGGGGGCGTGGGCGAAGTTCGTCCGCCAGACTCGGAATGGCCCGATACTTTGGGGGCGGCCTCCGTGTGCCAAAAATAGGCCACAGGCATAGCCGCACCCAACAATTAGCGCCCCAAGGTCGGGGTGCCAAAACCCCCCAGCGGAAAAATGGCCAAAAATCGGGTGGGCTATAGCCTTGGTGGGGGGCGTGGGCGAGAGGGTCGTCCGCGGACTGGGAATTGCCGAGACTTTGGGGCGGCCTCCGTGTGCCAAAAATAGGCCACGGGCATAGCCGCGTCAAAATTAGCGCCAGTCGGGGTGCCAAAACCCCAGCGGAAAAATGGCCAAAAATCGGGTGAGCTTTAGCCTTGGTAGGCGTGGCGAGTTCGTCCGCCGGACTCGGAATTGCCCGAGACTTTGTAGGCGGCCTCCGTGTGCCAAAAATAGGCCATGGTCACAGCCGCACCCAAAAATTAGGCCACGGGCACAGCCGCGCCCAAAAATTAGCGCCCGAAGTTCGGGGTGCCAAAACCCCCCAAATGGCCAAAAAACGGGTGGGCTATAGCCTTGGTGGGGGGCGTGGGCGAAGTTCGTCCGGGAATCAGGCAGCCTGAGACTTTGCGGGCGGCCTCCGTGTGCCAAAAATAGGCCACGGGCACAGCCGCCCCCAAAAATTAGCACGAAGTTGGTGCCAAAACCCTAAAAAGCGGGTGGGCTATAGCCTTGGTGGGGGGCGTGGCCGAAGTTCGTCCACCGGACTCGGAATGGCCTGAGACTTTGCGGGCGGCCTCCGTGTGCCAAAAATAGGCCATGGGCACAGGCGCCCCCAAAAATTAGCACCCGAAGTACGGGGTGCCAAAACCCCCCAAATGGCCAAAAAACGGGTGGGCTATAGCCTTGGTGGGGGGCGTGGGCGAAGTTCGTCCGCCGGACTCTGAATCGCCCGAGACTTTGGGGGCACCCTCCGTGTTCCAAAAATAGGCCACGGGCATAGCCGCGCCCAAAAATTAGGCCATGGTCACAGCCGCCCCCAAAAATTAGCACCCGAAGTACGGGGTGCCAAAACCCCCCAAATGGACAAAAAACGGGTGGGCTATAGCCTTGGTGGGGGGCGTGGGCGAAGTTCGTCCGCCGGACTCGGAATTGCCCGAGACTTTGCGGGCGGCCTCCGTGTGCCAAAAATCGGCCACGGGCATAGCCGCGCCCAAAAAATAGGCCATGGTCACAGCCGCACCCAAAAATTAGCGCCCGAAGGTCGGGGTGCCAAAACCCCCCAGCGGAAAAATGGCCAAAAATCGGGTGGGCTTTAGCCTTGGTGAGGGGCGTGGGCGAAGTTCGTCCGCCGGACTCGGAATGGCCCGAGACTTTGTAGGCGGCCTCCGTGTGCCAAAAATAGGCCATGGTCACAGCCGCGCCCAAAAATTAGGCCACGGGCACAGCCGCGCCAAAAAATTAGCGCCCGAAGGTCGGGGTGCCAAAACCCCCCAAATGGCCAAAAAACGGGTGGGCTATAGCCTTGGTGGGGGGCGTGGGCGAAGTTCGTCCGCCGGACTCGGAATGGCCTGAGACTTTGCGGGCGGCCTCCGTGTGCCAAAAATAGGCCACGGGCACAGCCGCCCCCAAAAATTAGCACCCGAAGTTCGGGGTGCCAAAACCCCCCTAATGGCCAAAAAACGGGTGGGCTATAGCCTTGGTGGGGGGCGTGGGCGAAGTTCGTCCACCGGACTCGGAATGGCCTGAGACTTTGCGGGCGGCCTCCGTGTGCCAAAAATAGGCCATGGGCACAGGCGCCCCCAAAAATTAGCACCCGAAGTACGGGGTGCCAAAACCCCCCAATTGGCCAAAAATCGGGTGGGCTATAGCCTTGGTGGGGGGCGTGGCGAGAGTTTGTCAACGGACTCGGAGCCGAGACTGCGGGCGGTCTCCGTGTGCCAAAAATAGGCCCGCAGGCGCAGCCGCGCAAAAATTACCGCCCGAAGGTCGGGGTACCAAAACCCCAAATGGCCAAAAGCGGGTGGGCTATAGCCTTGGTGGGGGCGTGGCGAGATTAAATCCGCCGGACTCGGAATGGCCCGAGACTTTGCGGGCGGCCTCCGTGTGCCAAAAATCGGCCACGGGCATAGCCGCGCCCAAAAATTAGCAACCGAAGTTCCGGGTGCCAAAACCCCCCAAATGGCCAAAAAATGGGTGGGCTATAGCCTTGGTGGGGGGCGTGGGCGAAGTTCGTCCGCCGGACTCGGAATGGCCCGAGACTTTGCGAGCGGCCTCCATGTGCCAAAAATAGGCCACGGGCATAGCCGCGCCCAAAAATTAGCGCCCGAAGGTCTGGGTGCCAAAACCCCCCAGCGGAAAAATGGGCAAAAATCGGGTGGGCTATAGCCTTGGTGGGGGGCGTGGGCGAAGTTTGTCCGCCGGACTCGGAAAGGCCCGAAACTTTGCGCGCGGCCTCCGTGTGCCAAAAATAGGCCATGGGCACAGCCGCGCCCAAAAAATAGGCCATGGTCACAGCCGCGCCCAAAAATTAGCCCACGGGCACAGCCGCACCCAAAAATTAGCGCCCGAAGGTCGGGGTGCCAAAACCCCCCAGCGGAAAAATGGCCAAAAATCGGGTGGGCTTTAGCCTTGGTGAGGGGCGTGGGCGAAGTTCGTCCGCCGGACTCGGAATGGCCCGAGACTTTGTAGGCGGCCTCCGTGTGCCAAAAATAGGCCATGGTCACAGCCGCGCCCAAAAATTAGGCCACGGGCACAGCCGCGCCAAAAAATTAGAGCCCGAAGGTCGGGGTGCCAAAACCCCCCAAATGGCCAAAAAACGGGTGGGCTATAGCCTTGGTGGGGGGCGTGGGCGAAGTTCGTCCGCCGGACTCGGAATGGCCTGAGACTTTGCGGGCGGCCTCCGTGTGCCAAAAATAGGCCACGGGCTGCCGCCCAAAAATTAGCACCCAGTTCGGGTGCCAAAACCCCCCTAATGGCCAAAAAACGGGTGGGCTATAGCCTTGGTGGGGGGCGTGGGCGAAGTTCGTCCGCCGAACTAGGAATGGCACGAGAATTTGCGGGCGGCCTCCATGTGCCAAGAATAGGCCACGGGCACAGCCATGCCCAAAAATTAGCACCCGAAGGTCGGGGTGCCAAAACCCCCCAAATGGCCAAAAAACGGGTGGGCTATAGCCTTGGTGGGGGGCCTGGGCGAAGTTCGTCCGCCGGACTCGGAATGGCCCGAGAGTTTGCGGGCGGCCTCCGTGTGCCAAAAATAGGCCACGGGCACAGCCGCGCCAAAAAAATAGCGCCCAAAGGTCGGGGTGCCAAAACCCCCCAGCGGAAAAATGGCCAAAAAACGGGTGGGCTATAGCCTTGGTGGGGGGCGTGGGTGAAGTTCGTCCGCCGGACTCGGAATGGCCCGAGACTTTGCGGGCGGTCTCCGTGTGCCAAAAATAGGCCAAGGGCACAGCCGCGCCCAAAAATTAGCGCCCGAAGGTCGGGGTGCCAAAACCCCCCAAATGGCCAAAAAATGGGTGGGCTATAGCCTTGGTGGGGGGCGTGGGCGAAGTTCGTCCGCCGGACTCGGAATGGCCCGAGACTTTGCGGGCGGCCTCCGTGTGCCAAAAATCGGCCACGGGCATATAAGTGCCGAAGTTCAGGTGCCAAAACCCCAAATGGCCAAAAATGGGTGGGCTATAGCCTTGGTAGGCGTGGCGAGGTCGTCCGCCGGACTCGGAATGGCCCGAGACTTTGCGAGCGGCCTCCATGTGCCAAAAATAGGCCACGGGCATAGCCGCGCCCAAAAATTAGCGCCCGAAGGTCTGGGTGCCAAAACCCCCCAGCGGAAAAATGGGCAAAAATCGGGTGGGCTATAGCCTTGGTGGGGGGCGTGGGCGAAGTTTGTCCGCCGGACTCGGAATGGCCCGAGACTTTGTAGGCGGCCTCCGTGTGCCAAAAATAGGCTATGGTCACAGCCGCGCCCAAAAATTAGGCCACGGGCACAGCCGCGCCAAAAAATTAGCGCCCGAAGGTCGGGGTGCCAAAACCCCCCAAATGGCCAAAAAACGGGTGGGCTATAGCCTTGGTGGGGGGCCTGGGCGAAGTTCGTCCGCCGGACTCGGAATGGCCCGAGACTTTGGGGGTGGCCTCCGTGTGCCAAAAATATGCCACGGCCACAGCCACGCCCAAAAATTAGCACCCGAAGGTCGGGGTGCCAAAACCCCCCAAATGGCCAAAAAACGGGTGGGCTATAGCCTTGGTGGGGGGCCTGGGCGAAGTTCGTCCGCCGGACTCGGAATGGCCCGAGACTTTGCGGGCGGCCTCCGTGTGCCAAAAATAGGCCACGGGCACAGCCGCCCCCAAAAATTAGCACCCGAAGTTCGGGGTGCCAAAACCCCCCTAATGGGCAAAAATCGGGTGGGCTATAGCCTTGGTGGGGGGCGTGGGCGAAGTTCGTCCACCGGACTCGGAATGGCCTGAGACTTTGCGGGCGGCCTCCGTGTGCCAAAAATAGGCCATGGGCACAGGCGCCCCCAAAAATTAGCACCCGAAGTACGGGGTGCCAAAACCCCCCAATTGGCCAAAAATCGAGTGGGCTATAGCCTTGGTGGGGGGCGTGGGCGAAGTTCGTCCGCCGGACTCGGAATAGCCCGAGACTTTGCGGGCGGCCTCCGTGTGCCAAAAATAGGCCACGGGCGCAGCCGCGCCCAAAAATTACCGCCCGAAGGTCAGGTAAAAACCCCAAATGGCCAAAAATGGGTGGGCTATAGCCTTGGTGGGGCGTGGCGCTCGTCCGCCGGACTCGGAATGGCCCGAGACTTTGCGGGCGGCCTCCGTGTGCCAAAAATCGGCCACGGGCATAGCCGCGCCCAAAAATTAGCAACCGAAGTTCCGGGTGCCAAAACCCCCCAAATGGCCAAAAATCGGGTGGGCTTTAGCCTTGGTGAGGGGCGTGGGCGAAGTTCGTCCGCCGGACTCGGAATAGCCCGAGACTTTGTAGGCGGCCTCCGTGTGCCAAAAATAGGCCATGGTCACAGCCGCGCCCAAAAATTAGGCCACGGGCACAGCCGCGCCAAAAAATTAGCGCCCGAAGGTCGGGGTGCCAAAACCCCCCAAATGGCCGGGTGGGCTATAGCCTTGAGTAGGCGTGGCGAGATTCGTCCGCGGACTCGGAATGGCCTGAGACTGCGAGGCGGCCTCCGTGTAAAAATAGGCCACGGGCACAGCCGCCCCCAAAATTAGCACCCGAAGTTAGGTGCCAAAACCCCAATTGGCCAAAATCCGAGTGGGCTATAGCCTTGGTGGGCGTGGGCGAGATTCGTCCGCCGGACTCGGAATAGCCGAGACTTTGCGGGGCCTCCGTGTGCCAAAAATAGGCCACAGGCGCAGCCGCGCAAAATTACCGCCAGTCGGGGTACCAAGCTCCCAAATGGCCAAAACGGGTGGGCTATAGCCTTGAGTGGGCGTGGCGAGATTCGTCCGCCGGACTCCGAATGGCCCGAGACTTTGCGGGCGGCCTCCGTGTGCCAAAAATCGGCCACGGGCATAGCCGCGCCCAAAAATTAGCAACCGAAGTTCCGGGTGCCAAAACCCCCCAAATGGCCAAAAAATGGGTGGGCTATAGCCTTGGTGAGGCGTGGGCGAGATTCGTCCGCCGGACTCGGAATAGCCCGAGACTTTGTGGCGGCCTCCGTGTGCCAAAAATAGGCCATGGTCACAGCCGCGCCAAAAATTGGGCCACAGGCCAAAAATTAGCGCCCGAAGGTCAGGTGCCAAAACCCCAAATGGCCAAAACGGGTGGGCTATAGCCTTGGTGGGGCGTGGGCGAGTTCGTCCGCCGGACTCGGGAATGGCCTGAGACTTTGCGGGCGGCCTCCGTGTACCAAAAATAGGCCAGGCACAGCCGCCCCCAAAAAGTAGCACCCGAAGTTGGTGCCAAAACCCCCAATTGGCCAAAAATCGAGTGGGCTATAGCCTTGGTGGGGGGCGTGGGCGAAGTTCGTCCGCCGGACTCGGAATAGCCCGAGACTTTGCGGGCGGCCTCCGTGTGCCAAAAATAGGCCACGGGCGCAGCCGCGCCCAAAAATTACCGCCCGAAGGTCGGGGTACCAAAACCCCCCAAATGGCCAAAAAACGGGTGGGCTATAGCCTTGGTGGGGGGCGTGGGCGAAGTTCGTCCGCCGGACTCGGAATGGCCCGAGACTTTGCGGGCGGCCTCCGTGTGCCAAAAATCGGCCACGGGCATAGCCGCGCCCAAAAATTAGCAACCGAAGTTCCGGGTGCCAAAACCCCCCAAATGGCCAAAAATCGGGTGGGCTTTAGCCTTGGTGAGGGGCGTGGGCGAAGTTCGTCCGCCGGACTCGGAATGGCCCGAGACTTTGTAGGCGGCCTCCGTGTGCCAAAAATAGGCCATGGTCACAGCCGCGCCCAAAAATTAGGCCACGGGCACAGCCGCGCCAAAAAATTAGCGCCCGAAGGTCGGGGTGCCAAAACCCCCCAAATGGCCAAAAAACGGGTGGGCTATAGCCTTGGTGGCGGGCGCGCGCGACTTACGTCCGCCGGACTCGGAATGGCCTGAGACTTTGCGGGCGGCCTCCGTGTACCAAAAATAGGCCACGGGCACAGCCGCCCCCAAAAATTAGCACCCGAAGTTCGGGGTGCCAAAACCCCCCAATTGGCCAAAAATCGAGTGGGCTATAGCCTTGGTGGGGGGCGTGGCGAGTTCGTCCGCGGACTCGGAATAGCCGAGACTTTGCGGCGGCCTCCGTGTGCCAAAAATAGGCCACGGCGCAGCCGCGCAAAAATTACCGCCCGAAGGTCGGGGTACAAAAACCCCCAAATGGCCAAAAAGCGGGTGGGCTATAGCCTTGGTGGGGGCGTGGCGGTCGTCCGCGGACTCGGAATGGACCGAGACTGCGGGCGGCCTCCGTGTGCCAAAATCGGCCACAGGCATAAAAATTAGCAACGAAGTTCGGGTGCCAAAACCCCCAAATGGCCAAAAAATGGGTTGGCTATAGCCTTGGTGGGCGTGGCGAGATTCGTCCGCCCGGACTGGAATGGCCGAGACTTTGCGGCGGCCTCCATGTGCCAAAAATAGGCCCACCAGGCATAGCGCCCAAAAATTAGCGCCCGAAGGTCTGGGTGCCAAAACCCCCCAGCGGAAAAATGGGCAAAAATCGGGTGGGCTATAGCCTTGGTGGGGGGCGTGGGCGAAGTTTATCCGCCGGACTCGGAAAGGCCCGAAACTTTGCGCGCGGCCTCCGTGTGCCAAAAATAGGCCATGGGCGCAGCCGCGCCCAAAAAATAGGCCATGGTCACAGCCGCGCCCAAAAATTATCCCACGGGCACAGCCGCACCCAAAAATTAGCGCCCGAAGGTCGGGGTGCCAAAACCCCCCAGCGGAAAAATGGCCAAAAATCGGGTGGGCTTTAGCCTTGGTGAGGGGCGTGGGCGAAGTTCGTCCGCCGGACTCGGAATGGCCCGAGACTTTGTAGGCGGCCTCCGTGTGCCAAAAATAGGCCAAGGTCACAGCCGCGCCCAAAAATTAGCCCACGGCGCAGCAGCAAAAAATTAGAGCCGAGTCGGGGTGCCAAAACCCCCAAATGGCCGCGGGTGGGCTATAGCCTTGGTGGGGGGCGTGGGCGAAGTTCGTCCGCCGGACTCGGAATGGCCTGAGACTTTGCGGGCGGCCTCCGTGTGCCAAAAATAGGCCACGGGCACAGCCGCCCCCAAAAATTAGCACCCGAAGTTCGGGGTGCCAAAACCCCCCTAATGGCCAAAAAACGGGTGGGCTATAGCCTTGGTGGGGGGCGTGGGCGAAGTTCGTCCGCCGAACTAGGAATGGCACGAGACTTTGCGGGCGGCCTCCATGTGCCAAGAATAGGCCACGGGCACAGCCATGCCCAAAAATTAGCACCCGAAGGTCGGGGTGCCAAAACCCCCCAAATGGCCAAAAAATGGGTGGGCTATAGCCTTGGTGGGCGTGGCGAGATTCGTCCGGACTCAGGAATAGCCCGAGACTTTGGCGGCCTCCGTGTACCAAAAATGAGGCCACCGAGGCACAGGCACGCAAAAATTAGCACCCGAAGGTGGGGTGCCAAAACCCCCCAAATGGCCAAAAAACGGGTGGGCTATAGCCTTGGTGGGGGGCGTGGGCGAAGTTCGTCCGCCGGACTCGGAATGGCCCGAGACTTTGCGGGCGGCCTCCGTGTGCCAAAAATAGGCCACGGCCACAGCCACGCCCAAAAATTAGCACCCGAAGGTCGGGGTGCCAAAACCCCCCAAATGGCCAAAAAACGGGTGGGCTATAGCCTTGGTGGGGGGCCTGGGCGAAGTTCGTCCGCCGGACTCGAAATGGCCCGAGACTTTGCGGGTGGCCTCCGTGTGCCAAAAATAGGCCACGGGCACAGCCGCGCCAAAAAAATAACGCCCAAAGGTCGGGGTGCCAAAACCCCCCAGCGGAAAAATGGCCAAAAATCGGGTGGGCCATAGCCTTGGTGGGGGGCGTGGGTGAAGTTCGTCCGCCGGACTCGGAATGGTCCGAGACTTTGCGGGCGGCCTCCGTGTGCCAAATATAGGCCACGGGCACAGCCGTGCCCAAAAATTAGCGCCCGATGGTCTGGTTTCCAAAACCCCCCAAATGGCCAAAAAACGGGTGGGCTATAGCCTTGGTGGGGGGCGTGGGCGAAGTTCGTCCGCCGGATGCCGAATGGCCCGAGACTTTGCGGGCGGTCTCCGTGTGCCAAAAATAGGCCATGGGCATAGCCGCGCCAAAAATTTGCGCCCGAAGGTCGGGCTACCAAAACCCCCCAGCGGAAAAATGGCCAAAAATCGTGTGGGCTATAGCCTTGGTGGGGGGCGTGGGCGAAGTTCGTCCGCCGGACTCGGAATGGCCCGAGACTTTGGGGGCGGCCTCCGTGTGCCAAAAATAGGCCATGGGCATAGCCGCACCCAAAAATTAGCGCCCGAAGGTCGGGGTGCCAAAACCCCCCAGCGGAAAAATGGCCAAAAATCGGGTGGGCTATAGCCTTGGTGGGGGGCGTGGGCGAAGTTCGTCCGCCGGACTCGGAATGGCCCGAGACTTTGGGGGCGGCCTCCGTGTTCCAAAAATAGGCCACGGGCTTAGCCGCGCCCAAAAATTAGCACCCGAAGGTCGGGTGCCAAAACCCCCCAGCGGAAAAATGGCCAAAAATCGGGTGGGCTATAGCCTTGGTGGGGGGCGTGGGCGAAGTTCGTCCGTCGGACTCGGAATGGCCCGAGACTTTGCGGGTGGCCTCCGTGTGTCAAAAATAGGCCACGGGCACAGCCGCGCCCAAAAATTAGTGCCCGAATGTCGGGGTGCCAAAACCCCCCAAATGGCCAAAAAACGGGTGGGCTATAGCCTTGGTGGGGGGCGTGGGCGAAGTTCGTCCGCCGGACTCGGAATGGCCCGAGACTTTGCGGGCGGCCTCCGTGTGCCAAAAATAGGCCACGGGCATAGCCGCGCCCAAAAATTAGAGCCCGAAGGTCGGGGTGCCAAAACCCCCCAGCGGAAAAATGGCCAAAAATCGGGTGGGCTATAGCCTTGGTGGGGGGCGTGGGCGAAGTTCGTCCGCCGGATGCCGAATGGCCCGAGACTTTGCGGGCGTTCTCCGTGTGCCAAAAATAGGCCACGGGCACAGCCGCGCCCAAAAATTTTGCCCGAAGGTCGGGGTGCCAAAACCCCCAGCGGAAAAATGGCCAAACATCGGGTGGGCTATAGCCTGGGTAGGCGTAGGCGAGATCGTCCCGCGGACTCCTAATGGCCGAGACTGCGGACGGTCTCCGTGTGCCAAAAATAGGCCACAGGCACAGCCTTAAAAATTAGCACCCGAAGGTCGGGGTGCCAAAACCCCCAAATGGCGAAAAGCGGGTGGGCTATAGCCTTGGTGGGGCGTAGGCAAGATTCGTCCGCCGGACTCGGAATGGCCGAGACTGCGGGCGGCCTCCGTGTGACAAAAAAATAGGCCACGGGCTTAGCGCGCCCAAAGTGAAACCCGAAGGTCGGGGTGCCAAAACCCCCAGCGGAAAAATGGCCAAACATCGGGTGGGCTATAGCCTTGGTGGGGGGCGTAGGCGAAGTTCGTCCGCCGGACTCCGAATGGCCCGAGACTTTGCGGACGGTCTCCGTGTGCCAAAAATAGGCCATGGGCAAAGCCGCACCCAAAAATTAGCGCCCGAAGGTCGGGGTGCCAAAACCCCCCAGCGGAAAAATGGCCAAAAATCGTGTGGGCTATAGCCTTGGTGGGGGGCGTGGGCGAAGTTCGTCCGTCAGACTCGGAATGGCCCGAGACTTTGCGGGTGGCCTCCGTGTGCCAAAAATAGGCCACGGGCATAGCCGCGCCCAAAAATGAGTGTCCGAAGGACGGGGTGCCAAAACCCCCCAGCGGGAAAATGGCCAAAAACCGGGTGCGCTATAGCCTTGGTGGGGGGCGTGGGCGAAGTTCGTCCGCCGGATGTCGAATGGCCCGAGACTTTGCGGGCGGTCTCCGTGTGCCAAAAATAGGCCCGCACAGCGCAAAGTAGCGCCGAAGGTAGGTGCCAAAACCCCAGCGGAAAAATGGCCAAAATCGGGTGGGCTATAGCCTTGGTAGGGCGTAGGCGAGAGTTCGTCCCGGATGCGAATGGCCCGAGACTTTCAGGCGGTCTCCGTGTGCCAAAAATAGGCCACAGGCACAGCCGCGCCTTAAAAGTAGCGCCCGAAGGTCGGGGTACCAAAACCCCAGCGGAAAAATGGCCAAACATCGGGTGGGCTATAGCCTTGGTAGGCGTAAGCGAGATTCGTCCGCGGACTCGAATGGCCGAGACTGCGGACGGTCTCCGTGTGCCAAAAAATAGGCCACAGGCACAGCCGCGCAAAAATTAGCACCAGGTGGGTGCAAAACCCCAAATGGCAGCAGGTGGCTATAGCCTTGGTGGGGCGTGGGGCAAGAGTTCGTCCGCGGACTCGGAATGGCCGAGACTTTGCGGGTGGCCTCCGTGTGACAAAAATGACCCACGGGCACAGCGCGCCCAAAAATTAGTGCCCGAATGTCGGGGTGCCAAAACCCCCCAACTGGCCAAAAAACGGGTGGGCTATAGCCTTGGTGGGCGTGGGCGGGAATTCGTCCGCGGACTCGGAATAGCCCGTGACTTTGCGGGGCGGCCTCCGTGTGACAAAAATAGGCCACGGGCATAGCCGCGCCCAAAAGTAGAAGCCCGATGGTCGGTGCCAAAAGCCCCAGCGGAAAAATGGCCAAAAATCGGGTGGGCTATAGCCTTGGTAGAGGCGTAGGCGAAGTTCGTCCGCGGACTCGAATAGCCGAGACTTTGCGGACGGTCTCCGTGTGCCAAAAATAGGCCCGCAGGCACAGCCGCGCAAAATTAGCACCCGAAGGTCGGGGTGCCAAAACCCCAAATGGCGAAAAAGCGGGTGGGCTATAGCCTTTGTAGGGCGTAGGGGCAAGTTCGTCCGCCGGACTCGGAATGGCCCGAGACTTTGCGGGCGGCCTCCGTGTGACAAAAATAGGCCCAGGCATAGCGCGCCCAAAAATTAGAAACCCCGATGGTGAGGTGCCAAAACCCCGGAAAAATGGCCAAAAATCGGGTGGGCTATAGCCTTGGTGGGCGTGGGCGAGTTCGTCCGCCGGACTCCAGATAGCCCGAGACTTTGTGGGTGGCTTGCGTCTGCCAAAAATAGGCCATGGTCACATCCGCGCCAAAAAATTAGCACCCGAAGGTCGGGGTGCCAAAACCCCCCAAATGGCCAAAAAACGGGTGGGCTATAGCCTTGGTGGGGGGCGTGGGCGAATTTCGTCCCGGACTCGGAATAGCCGAGACTTTGCGGGCGGCCTCCGTGTACCAAAAATAGGCCACAGGCACAGCCACGCCCAAAATTACCACCCGAAGGTCGGGTGCCAAAACCCCGAATGGCCAAAAGCAGGTGGGCTATAGCCTTGGTGGGCGTGGGCGAGTTCGTCCGCCGGACTCGGAATGGCCCGAGACTTTGCGGGCGGCCTCCGTGTGCCAAAAATAGGCCACAGGCACACGCCCAAAAATTACCGCCCGAAGGTCGGGTGCCAGAAACCCCTTAAAGGCCAAAAGCGGGTGGGCTATAGCCTTGGTGGGCGTGGGCGATTCGTCCGCCGGACTCAGGGAATGGCCGAGACTTTGCGGGCGGCCTCCGTGTGCCAAAAATAGGCCACAGGCACAGCGCAAAAATTAGCACCCGAATGTCGGGTGCCAAAACCCCAAATGGCCAAAAGCGGGTGGGCTATATAGCCTTGAGTGGGGGCGTGGCGAGTTCGTCCCGGACTCGGAATGGCCCGAGACTTTGGGGGTGGCCTCCGTGTGCCAAAAATAGGCCACAGGCATAGCCGCACCCAAAAATTAGCGCCCGAAGTTCGGGGTGCCAAAACCCCCCAGCGGAAAAATGGCCAAAAATCGGGTAGGCTATAGCCTTGGTGGGGGGCGTGGGCGAAGTTCTTCCGCCGGACTCGGAATGGCCTGAGACTTTGGGGACGGCATCCGTGTGCCAAAAATAGGCCGCAGGCACAGCCGCGCCCAAAAATTAGCGCCCGAAGGTCAGGGTGCCAAAATCCCCCAAATGGCCAATAAACGGGTGGGCTATAGCCTTGGTGGGGGGCGTGGGCGAAGTTCGTCCGCCGGACTCGGAATGGCCCGAGACTTTGCGGGCGGCCTCCGTGTGCCAAAAATAAGCCATGGGCACAGTCGCGCACAAAAATTACCGCCCGAAGGTCGGGGTGAAAAAACCCCCCAAATGGCCAAAAAACGGGTGGGCTATAGCTTTGGTGGGTGGCGTGGGCGTAGTTCTTCCGCCGGACTCGGAATGGCCCGAGACTTTGGGGGCAGCGTCCATGTGCCAAAAATAGGCCACGGGCATAGCCGCGCCCAAAAATTAGTGCTCGAAGGTCGGGGTGCCAAAACCACCCAATTGGCCAAAAAACGGGTGGGCTATAGCCTTGGTGGGGGGCGTGGGCGAAGTTCGTCCGCCGGACTCGGAATGGCCCGAGATTTTGCGGGCGGCCTCCGTGTACCAAAAAAGCCACAGGCAGCGCCCTTAGTGGCGCCCGAAGTCGGGTGGCAAAAACCCCCAAATGGCCAAAAGCGAGTGAGCTATAGCCTTGGTGGGGCGTGGCGAGAGTTCGTCGCGGACTCGGAATGGCCGAGACTCAGGCGGCCTCCGTGTGCCAAAAATTAGCCACAGGCTTGTATAAAATTAGCGCCCGAAGTTTGGGGTGCCAAAACCCCCCAAATGGCCAAAAAACGGGTGGGCTATAGCCTTGGTGGGGGGCGTGGGCGAAGTTCGTCCGCCGGACTCGGAATGGCCAGAGACATTACGGGTGGACTCCATGTGCCAAAAATAGGCCACAGGCACAGCCGTGCCCAAAAATTAGCGCCCGAAGTTCGGGTTGCCAAAATCCCCCAAATGGCCAAAAAACGGGTTGGCTATAGCCTTGGTGGGGAGCGTGGGCGAAGTTCGTCCGCCGGACTCGGAATGGCCCGAGACTTTGCGGGCGGTCTCCGCGTGCCAAAAATAGGCCACGGGAACAGCCGCGCCAATAAATTAGCGCCCGAAGTTCGGGGTGCCAAAACCCCCCAAATGGCCAAAAAACAGGTGGGGTATAACCTTGGTGGGGGGCGTGGGCGAAGTTCGTCCGCCGGACTCGGAATGGCCCGAGACTTTGGGGGCGGCCTCCTTGTTCCAAAAATAGGCCACGGGCATAGCCGTGCCCAAAAGTGGCGCCCGAAGGTCGGGGTGCCAAAAACCCCAACCGGAAAAATCGCCAAAAAACGGGTGGGCTATAGCCTTGGTGGGCGTGGGCGGATTCGTCCGCGGACACGGAATGGCCGAGACTGCGGGCGGCCTCCGTGTGCCAAAAATAGGCCACAGGCACAGCCACGCCCAAAAATTACCGCCGAAGGTCGGGTGCCAAAACCCCAAATGGCCAAAAAACGGGTGGGCTATAGCCTTGGTGGGGGGCGTGGGCGAAGTTCGTCCGCCGGACTCGGAATGGCCCGAGACTTTGCGGGCGGCCTCCGTGTGCCAAAAATAGGCCACGGGCAAAGCCGCACCCAAAAATTAGCGTCCGAAGGTCGGGGTACAAAAACCCCCCAGCGGAAAAATGGCCAAAAATCGGGTGGGCTATAGCCTTGGTGGGGAGCGTGGGCGAAGTTCGTCCGCCGGACTCGGAATGGCCCGAGACTTTGCGGGCGGCCTCCGTGTGCTAAAAAATAGGCCCACAGGCACAGCGCCAAAAATTAGCACCCGGTCAGGGTGCCAAAACCACCCAAATGGCCAAAAAGCGGGTGGGCTATAGCCTTGAGTAGGCGTGGGCGAGATTCGTCTGCCGGACTCAGAATGGCCCGAGACTTTGCAGGCGGCCTCCAGTGTGCCAAAAATAGGCCATGGGCACAGCCGCGCCCAAAAGTAGTGCCCGAAGGTCAGGGTGCCAAAAGCCCCCAAATGGCCAAAAGCGGGTGGGCTATAGCCTTGGTAGGGCGTGGCGGTCGTCCGCCCGGACTCGGAATGGCGCGAGACTTTGCGAGGCGGCCTCCGTGTGCAAAAATAGGCCATAGGCACAGCCGCGCACAAAATTACCGCCGAAGGTCGGGTTGCAAAAACCCCAAATGGCCAAAAGCGGGTGGGCTATAGCCTTGGTGGGTAAGCGTGGGCGTAGTTCTTCCGGACTCGGAATGGCCCCGAGACTTTGGGGGCAGCCTCCATGTGCCAAAAATAGGCCACGGGCATAGCGCGCCCAAAAATAGTGCTCGAAGGTCGGGGTGCCAAAACCACCCAATTGGCCAAAAGCGGGTGGGCTATAGCCTTGGTGGGGCGTGGGCGAGGAGTTAAATCCGCCGGACTCGGGTGCCGAGATTTTGCGGGCGGCCTCCGTGTGCATAAAATTGGCCACGGGCACAGCCGCACACAAAAATTACCGCCCGAAGGTCGGGGTGCCAAAACCCCCCAAATGGCCAAAAAACGGGTGGGCTATAGCCTTGGTGGGGGGTGTGGGCGAAGTTCGTCCGCCGGACTCGGAATGGCCCGAGACTTTGCGGGCGGCCTCTGTGTGCCAAAAATAGGCCACGGGCACAGCCGCGCCCAAAAATTAGCACCCGACTGTCGGGGTGCCAAAACCCCCCAAATGGCCAAAAAACGGGTGGGCTATAGCCTTGGTGGGTGGCGTGGGCGTAGTTCTTCCGCCGGACTCGGAATGGCCCGAGACTTTGGGGGCAGCCTCCATGTGCCAAAAATAGGCCACGGGCATAGCCGCGCCCAAAAATTAGTGCTCGAAGGTCGGGGTGCCAAAACCACCCAATTGGCCAAAAAACGGGTGGGCTATAGCCTTGGTGGGGGGCGTGGGCGAAGTTCGTCCGCCGGACTCGGAATGGCCCGAGACTTTGCGGGCGGCCTCCGTGTACCAAAAATAGGCCACGGGCGCAGCCGCACACAAAAATTACCCCCCGTAGGTCGGGGTGCCAAAACCCCCCAAATGGCCAAAAAACGGGTGGGCTATAGCCTTGGTGGGGGGTGTGGGCGAAGTTCGTCCGCCGGACTCGGAATGGCCCGAGACTTTGCGGGCAGCCTCTGTGTGCCAAAAATAGGCCACGGGCACAGCTACGCCCAAAAATTAGCACCCGACTGTCGGGGTGCCAAAACCCCCCAAATGGCCAAACAACGGGTGGGCTATATAGCCTTGGTGGGGGGCGTGGGCGAAGTTCGTCCGCCGGACTCGGAATGGCCTGAGATTTTGCGGGTGGCCTCCGTGTGCAAAAAATAGGCCACGAACACAGCCACGCCCAAAAATTAGCGCCCGAAGGTCGGGGTGCCAAAACCCCCCAAATGGCCAAAAAACGGGTGGGCTATATAGCCTTGGTGGGGGGCGTGGGCGAAGTTCGTCCGCCTGACTCGGAATGGCCTGAGACTTTGCGGGCGGCCTCCATGTGCCAAAAACAGCCCACGGTCACAGCCGCTCCCAAAAATTAGTGCCCGAAGGTCGGGGTGCACAAACCCCCCAAATGGCCAAAAAACGGGTGGGCTATAGCCGTGGTGGGGCGCGTGGGCGAAGTTCGTCCGCCTGACTCAGAATGGCCCGAGACGTTGCGGGCGGCCTCCGTGTGCCAAAAATAGGACACGGGCACAGCCGCACACAAAAATTACCGCCCGAAGGTCGGGGTGCCAAAACCCCCCAAATGGCCAAAAAACGGGTGGGCTATAGCCTTGGTGGGGGGCGTGGGCGAAGTTCGTCCGCCGGACTCGGAATGGCCCGAGACTTTGGGGGCGGCCTCCGTGTTCCAAAAATAGGCCACGGGCATAGCCGCGCCCAAAAATTAGCGCCCGAAGGTCGGGGTACCAAAACCCCCCAGCGGAAAAATGGCCAAAAATCGGGTGGGCTATAGCCTTGGTGGGGCGTGGCGAGATTCGTCCGCGGACTCGGAATGGCCCGAGACTTTGCGGGGCGGCCTCCGTGTACAAAAATAGGCCACAGGCACAGCCACCAAAAATTACCGCCCGAAGGTCAGGGTGCCAAACCCCCAAATGGCCAACGGGTGGGCTATAGCCTTGGTGGGCGTGGCGAGATTCGTCCGCGGACTCGGAATGGCCGAGACTGCGGGTGGCTTCCGTGTGCTAAAAAATAGGCCACCCGGGCACAGCCGCGCCAAAAATTACCACCCGAAGGTGGGGTGCCAAAACCACCCAAATGGCCAAAAAACGGGTGGGCTAGAGCCTTGGTAGGGCGTAGGCGAGTTCGTCCGCCGGACTGGAATGGCCCGAGATTTTGCGGGCGGCCTCCGTGTGCCAAAAATAAGCCCGGCCACAGCCGCACACAAAAATTACCGCCAGTCGGGGTGCCAAAACCCCAAATGGCCAAAGCGGGTGGGCTATAGCCTTGGTAGGCGTGGCGAAGTTCGTCCGCCGGACTCGGAATGGCCCGAGACTTTGGGGGCGGCCTCCGTGTTCCAAAAATAGGCCACGGGCATAGCCGCGCCCAAAAATTAGCGCCCGAAGGTCGGGGTACCAAAACCCCCTAGCGGAAAAATGGCCAAAAATCGGGTGGGCTATAGCCTTGGTGGGGGGCGTGGGCGAAGTTCGTCCGCCGGACTCGGAATGGCCCGAGACTTTGCGGGCGGCCACCGTGTGCCAAAAATAGGCCACGGGCATAGCCGCGCCCAAAAATTAGCGCCCGAAGGTCGGGGTACCAAAACCCCCCAAATGGCCAAAAAACGGGTGGGCTATAGCCTTGGTGGGGGGCGTGGGCGAAGTTCGTCCGCCGGACTCGGAATGGCGCGAGACTTTCCGGGCGGCGTCCGTGTGCCAAAAATAGGCCAGGGGCACAGCCGCGCACAAAAATTACCGCCCGAAGGTCGGGGTGCAAAAACCCCCCAAATGGCCAAAAAACGGGTGGGCTATAGCCTTGGTGGGTGGCGTGGGCGTAGTTCTTCCGCCGGACTCGGAATGGCCCGAGACTTTGGGGGCAGCCTCCATGTGCAAAAAATAGGCCACGGGCATAGCCGCGCCCAAAAATTAGCTCTCGAAGGTCGGGGCGCCAAAACCCCCCAAATGGCCAAAAAACGGGTGGGCTATAGCCTTGGTGGGGGGTGTGGGCGAGATCGTCCGCCCGGACTCAGAATTGCCGAGACTGCGGGCGGCCTCTGTGTGCCAAAAAATAGGCCCACAGGCACAGCGCCCAAAATTAGCACCCAACTGTCGGGGGTGCCAAAACCCCAAATGGCCAAAAGCGGGTGGGCTATAGCCTTGGTGGGTGGCGTGGGCGAGAGTTCGTCTGCCGGACTCGGAATGGCCGAGACTGCGGCGGCCTCCGTGTGCCAAAAATAGGCCACGAGCACAGCCGCACCAAATTAGCCCCGAAGGTGGTGCAAAACCCAAATGGCCAAGCGGGTGGCCAATAGCTTGGTGGTGGCGTTGGCAGTTCGTCCGCGGACTCAGAATAGCCCGAGACTGCGGGTGGCTTCCGTGTGCCAAAAATAGGCCCGCAGGCACAGCCGCGCCGAATGTCGGGGTGCCAAAACCGCTCTGCGGAAAAATGGCCAAAATCGGGTGGGCTATAGCCTTGGTGGGCGTGGCGAGATTCGTCCGCCGGACTCGAATGGCCGAGACTGCGGGGGGCTTGCGTCTGATAAAAATAGGCCATGGTCACAGCCGCGCCAAAACATTAGCACCCGCCGGTCGGGGTGCCAACACCCCCCAAATGGCCAAAAAACGGGTGGGCTATAGCCTTGGTGGGGGGCGTGGGCGAAGTTCGTCCGCCGGACTCGGGAATAGCGAGACTATGCGGGCGGCCTCCGTGAGCCAAACATAAGACACAGGCACATCCACACACAAAAATTACTGCACGAAGGTCTGGGTGCCAAATCACCCCAAATGGCCAAATCGGGTGGGCTATAGCCTTGGTGGGGCGTGGCGAGAGTTCGTCCGCCGGACTCAGAATAGCCGAACTGCGGGTGGCTTGCGTCTGATAAAAATAGGCCATGGTCACAGCCGCACCAAAAAATTAGCACCCGAAGGTCGGGGTGCCAAAACCCCCCAAATGGCCAAAAAACGGGTGGGCTATAGCCTTGGTGGTGGGCGTGGGCGAAGTTCGTCCGCCGGACTCGGAATGGCCCGAGACTTTGCGGGCGTCCTCCGTGTGCCAAAAATAGGCCACAGGCACAGCCACGCCCAAAAATTACTGCCCGAAGGTCGGGGTGCCAAAACCCCCCAAATGGCCAAAAATCGGGTGGGCTATAGCCTTGGTGGGGGGCGTGGGCGAAGTTCGTCCGCCGGACTCGGAATGGCCCGAGACTTTGCGGGCGGCCTCCGTGTGTCAAAAATAGGCCATGGAAACAGCCGCACCCAAAAATTAGCGCCCGAAGGTCGGGCTGCCAAAACCCCCCAAATGGCCAAAAAATGGGTGGGCTATATAGCCTTGGTGGGGGGCGTGGGTGAAGTTCGTCCGCCGGACTCGGAATGGCCTGAGACTTTGCGGGCGGCCTCCGTGTGCCAAAAATAGGCCACGGGCACAGCCGCGCCCAAAAATTAGTGCTCGAAGGTCGGGGTACCAAAACCCCCAAATGGCCAAATAACGGGTGGCAATATGCTTAGTGGTGGGCGTGGGTGAAGTTCGTCCGCCGGACTCAGAATGGCCCGAGACTTTGCGGAGTCGCTTCCGTGTAGCAAAAAATAGGCCGGGCACAGCCGTGCCCAAAATTTAGCGCCAGGGGGTGCCAAAACCGCTCTACGGAAAAATGGCCAAAACTTCGGGTGGGCTATAGCCTTGGTGGGGCGTGGCGAAGTTCGTCCGCCGGACTCGAATGGCCCAAGACTGTGGGCAGCCTCCGTGTGCCAAAAATAGGCCCACGGGCACAGCCGCACCCCAAAATTAGCGCCCGAAGGTGGGGTGGCAAAACCCCCCAAATGGGCAAAACAGGTGGGCTATAGCCTTGGTGGGGCGTGGGCGAGATTCGTCCGCCGGACTCGGAATAGCCGAGACTGCGGGCTGCCTCGTGTGCCAAAAATGAGCCCACGGAGACAGCCGGCCTTAAAATAGTGCTCGAAGGTCAGGGTACCAAAACCCCCAAATGGCCAAATAACGGGTGGCAATAGCCTTAGTGGTGGCGTTGGCGAGATTCGTCCGCCCGGACTCAGAATGGCCGAGACTTTCTGCGGGTGGCTTCCGTGTGTGCCAAAAAATAGGCCCGCAGGCACAGCGCGCCAAAATTAGCGCCGAATGTCGGGGGTGCCAAAACCGCTCTGCGGAAAAATGGCCAAAATCGGGTGGGCTATAGCCTTGGTGGGGCGTGGGGCGAGTTCGTCCGCCGGACTCCAGATAGCCCAAGACTTTGTGGGCAGCCTCCGTGTGCCAAAAATAGTCCACCAGGCACAGCCGCGCAAAAATTTCTCCGAAGGTCGGGGTGCAAAACCCCCAAATGGCCAAAAGCGGGTGGCCTATAGCCTTGGTAGGCGTGGGCGAGATTCGTCCGCGGACTCGGGAATGGCTCGAGACTTTACAGGCGGCCTCCATGTGCCAAAAATAGGCCACAGGCACAGCCGCATGAAATTAGCTCGAAGGTCGGAGTACCAAAACCCCCAAATGGCCAAAAGCATGGGTGGCCTATAGCCTTAGTGGTGGCGTTGGCGAGATTCGTCCGCGGACTCGGAATGGCCCGAGACTTTGGGGGTGGCTTCCGTGTGCCAAAAATAGGCCACGGGCACAGCCGCGCCCAAAATTTAGCGCCCGAATGTCGGGGTGCCAAAACCGCTCTGCGGAAAAATGGCCAAAAATCGGGTGGGCTATAGCCTTGGTGGGGGGCGTGGGCGAAGTTCGTCCGCCGGACTCCGAATGGCCCAAGACTTTGTGGATAGCCTCCGTGTGCCAAAAATAGTCCACGGGCACAGCCACGCCCAAAAATTTACTCCCGAAGGTCGGGGTACCAAAACCCCCCAAATGGCCAAAAACCGGGTGGCCTATAGCCTTGGTGGGGGGCGTGGGCGAAGTTCGTCCGCCGGACTCAGAATGGCTCGAGACTTTTCGGGCGGCCTCCATGTGTACCAAAAAATAGGCCACAGGCACAGCCGCGCCAAAAATTAGCTCCCGAAGGTCGGGTGCAAAACCCCCAAATGGCCAAAAGCGGGTGGCCTATAGCCTTGGTAAGGGCGTAGGCGAGACCAAATCGTCGCGGACTCGGGAATAGCCCGAATTTGCGGGCGGCCTCCGTGTGCCAAAAATGAGCCACAGGCACAGCGCCAAAAAATTAGCACCGAAGGTCGGGGTGCCAAAACCCCCAAATGGCCAAAAGCGGGTGGGCTATAGCCTTGGTGGGCGTGGCGAGATTCGTCCGCCGGACTCAGAATAGCCCGAGACTGCAGGCGGCCTCCGTGTGCAAAAAAATGAGGCCACGGGGACAGCCTTGCACCCAAAATTAGCGCCGAAGGTCGGGGTGCAAAACCACCCAGCGGAAAAATGGCCAAAATCGGGTGGGCTATAGCCTTGGTGGGGCGTGAGGCGAGTCGTCACGGACTCGGAATGGGCCGAGACTGCGGGCGGCCTCCGTGTGCCAAAAATAGGCCCAGGCTCAGCGCGCCTTAAAAATTAGCGCCAAGGTCGAGGTGCCAAAACCCCAAATAGCCAAAAATGGGTGGGCTATTGCCTTGGTGGGGCGTGGGCGAAGTTCGTCCGCTGGACTCGGAATGGCCGAGACTTTGCGGGGCGGCCTCCGTGTGCCTTAAAAGGCCCGCAGGCACAGCGTACCAAAAATTAGCGCCGAAGGTGGTTGCCAAAACCCCAGCGGAAAAATGGCCAAAAATCGTGTAGGCTATAGCCTTGAGTAGGGCGTGGCGAGATTCGTCCACGGACTTCGGAATGGGCCGAGACTGCGGGCGCCTCCGTGTGCCAAAAATAGACGCGGGCATAGCCGCGCCCAAAATGGCGCCGAAGGTCGGGGTACCAAAACCCCAGCAGAAAAATGGCCAAAAAATCGGGTGAGCTATAGCCTTGGTGGGCGTGGGCGAATTCGTCCGCGGACTCAGAATGCCCGAGACTTTGCGGGTAGCTTCCGTGTGTGCCAAAAATAGGCCCACAGGCACATGCCTTAAAAATTTGTACCGAAGGTCGGGTGCCAAAACCCCCAAATGGCCAAAAGCGGGTGGGCTATAGCCTTGGTGGGGCGTGGGCGAGACCGTCCGCGGACTCGGGTGCCGAGACTGCGGGCAGCCTCCGTGTGCCAAAAGAGCCACGGCCACAGCGCGCCCAAAAATTAGCTCCAGTCGGAGGTACCAAAACCCCCAAATGGCCAAAAAGCGGGTGGCCCATGGCCTTGGTAGGGCGTGGGCGAGGTCGTCCCGGACTCGGAATGGCGAGACTTTGGGGCGGCCTCCGTGTGCCAAAAATGAGCCCACGGAGGCAGCGCTAAAAAGTAGTGCTCGAAGTGGTACCAAACCCCCAAATGGCCAAATACAGGTGGCCAATGCCTTGGTAGTGGCGTGGCGGAGTTCGTCCGCGGACTCGGAATAGCCCGAGACTGCGGGTGGCCGGTGTGCCAAAATAGGCCTTGGGCACAGCCGCGCCCAAAATTTAGCGCCCGAAGGTCGGGGTGCCAAAACCGCTCTGCGGACAAATGGCCAAAAATCGGGTGGGCTATAGCCTTGGTGGGGCGTGGCGAGATTCGTCCGCCGGACTAGGAATGGCACGAAACTTTGCGGGCGGCCTCCGTGTGCCAAAAATAGGCCACGGGCACAGCCGCGCCCAAAAATTAGCACCCAAAGGTCGGCGTGCCAAAACCCCCCAAATGGCCAAAAAACGGGTGCGCTATAGCCTTCGTGGGGGGCGTGGGTGAAGTTCGTCCGCCGGACTCGGAATGGCCCGAGACTTTGCGGGCGGCCTCCGTGTGCCAAAAATAGGCCACGGGGACAGCCGCACCCAAAAATTAGCGCCCGAAGGTCGGGGTACCAAAACCCCCCAGCGGAAAAATGGCCAAAAATCGGGTGGGCTATAGCCTTGGTGGGGGGCGTGGGCGAAGTTCGTCCGCCGGACTCCGAATGGCCCAAGACTTGTTGGGCAGCCTCCGTGTGCCAAAAATAGGCCACGGGCACAGCTGCACCCAAAAATTAGCGCCCGAAGGTCGGGGTGGCAAAGCCCCCCAAATGGCCAAAAAACGGGTGGGCTATAGCCTTGTTGGGGGGCGTGGGCGAAGTTCGTCCGCCGGACTCGGAATGGCCCGAGACTTTGCGGGCTGCCTCCGTGTGCCAAAAATAGGCCACGGAGACAGCCGCGCCCTAAAATTAGTGCTCGAAGGTCGGGGTACCAAAACCTCCCAAATGGCCAAATAACGGGTGGCCAATATGCTTGTAGTGGTGGCGTGGGTGAAGTTCGTCCGCGGACCGGAATGGCCGAGACTTTGCGGGTGGCTTCCGTGTGCCAAAAATAGAGCCACCCAGGCACAGCCGCGCCCAAAATTTAGCGCCCGAAGGTCGGGGTGCCTTAAGCGGAAAAATGGCCAAAATCGGGTGGGCTATAGCCTTGGTGGGCGTGGGCGAAGTTCATCGCGGACTAGGAATGCTTACGAAACTTTGCAGAGGCGGCCTCCGTGTGCCAAAAATGACCCACAGGCACAGCGCCAAAATTAGCACCCAAAGGTCGGCGTGCCAAAACCCCCAAATGGCCAAAAGCGGGTGGCCTATAGCCTTGGTAGGCGTGGGGCGAGATTCGTCCGCCGGACTCGGAATAGCCCGATACTGCGGAGTGGCTTCCGTGTGCCAAAAATAGGACCACAGCCGCACCCAAAAATTAGCGCCCGAAGGTCGGGGTGCCAAAACCCCCAGCGGAAAAATGGCCAAAAATCGGGTGGGCTATTGCCTTGGTGGGGGGCGTGGGTGAAGTTTGTCCGCCGGAATCGGAATGGCCCGAGACTTTGCGGGAGGCCTCCGTGTGCCAAAAATTAGCCCACAGGCATAGCACAAAAATTAGCGCCGAAGGTTGGGTACCATAACCCCGGAGGAAAAATGGCCAAAAATCGGGTGGGCTATAGCCTTGGTGGGCGTGGGGCGAGATTCGTCCGCGGACTCAGAATAGCCCGATACTTTGCGGGTGGCTTCCGTGTGCCAAAAATGCAGGCCCGCAGGCACACGCCAAAATTTAGCGCCAGAAGGTCGCGGTGCCAAAACCGCTCTGCGGAAAAATGGCCAAAAATCGGGTGGGCTATAGCCTTGGTGGGGGGCATGGGCGAAGTTCGTCCGCCGGACTCAGAATGGCCCGATACTTTGCGGGTGGCTTCCGTGTGCCAAAAATAGGCCACGGGCACAGCCGCGCCCAAAATTTAGCGCCCGAAGGTCGGGGTGCCAAAACCGCTCTGCGGAAAGATGGCCAAAAATCGGGTGGGCTATAGCCTTGGTGGGGGGCGTGGGCGAAGTTCGTCCGCCGGACTAGGAATGGCACGAAACTTTGCGGGTGGCCTCCGTGTGGCAAAAATAGGCCACGGGCACAGCCGCGCCCAAAAATTAGCACCCAAAGGTCGGCGTGCCAAAACCCCCCATATGGCCAAAAAACGGGTGGGCTATAGCCTTGGTAGGCGTAGGCGAGATTCGTCCGGACTCGGAATGGCCCAAGACTTTGGGGGCGGCCTCCGTGTGCCAAAAATAGGCCAAGGGCGTAGCCGCGCCCAAAAATTAGAGCCCGAAGGTCGGGGAGCAAAAACCCCCCAGCGGAAAAATGGCCAAAAATTGGGTGGGCTATAGCCTTGGTGGGCGTGGGGCGGATTCGTCCGCCCGGACTCGGAATCGAGACTTGCGGGCGGCCTCCGTGTATAAATTAGGCCACGGGCACAGCCGCGCAAAAATTAGCGCCCGAGAAGGGTGCCAAAACCCCCAGCGGAAAAATGGCCAAAATCGGGTGGACTATAGCCTTGGTGGGAGCGTGGGCGAGATTCGTCCGCCGGACTCGGAATGGCCGAGACTTTGGGAGGCGGCCTCTGTGTGCAAAAATAGGCCCACGGGCATGAGCCGCACCCAAAATTGGCGCCCGAGGTCGGGGTACCAAAACCCCGGCGGAAAAATGGCCAAAAATCGGGTGGGCTATAGCCTTGAGTCGGGCGTGGGCGAGATTCGTCCGCGGACTCGGAATGGCCCTAGACTGCGGGCGGCCTCCGTGTGCCAAATTAGTGGCCCGCGGGCACAGCCGCACCCAAAAATTAGCGCCCGATGGTTGGGGTGCAAAAACCCCCCGAATGGCCAAAAAACGGGTGGGCTATAGCCTTGGTGGGGGGCGTGGGCGAAGTTCGTCCGCCGGAATAGGAATGGCCCGAGACTTTGCGGGCTGCCTCCTTGTTCCAAAATTAGGCCACGGGCACAGCCGCGCCCAAAAATTAACGCCCGAGAATCGGGGTACCAAAACCCCCCAGCGGAAAAATGGCCAAAAATCGGGTGGGCTATAGCCTTGAGTGGCGTGGGCGAGTTGCGTCCGCCGGACTCGGAGATAGCCCGAGACTTTGCGGGGGCGGCCTCCGTGTGCCAAATTAGAGCCCGCAGGCACAGCGCCGCCCAAAATTAGCGCCCGAAGGTCGGTGCCAAAACCCCAGCGGAAAAATGGCCAAAAATCGGGTGGGCTATAGCCTTGAGTAGAGGCGTGGGCGAGATTCGTCCCGCGGAATAGGAATAGCCCCGAGACTTTGTGCGCGGACTCCATGTTCCAAAAACAGGCCACGGGCACAGCCGCGCCCAAAAATTAGAGCCCGAAGTTCGGGGTGCCAAAACCCCCCAAATGGCCAAAAGCGGGTGGGCTATAGCCTTGGTGGGGCGTGGCGAAGCTTCGTCCGCGGACTCGGAATGGCCCGGGAATTTGCTGGGGCGGCCTCCGTGTACCAAAAATAGAGAACGGACACAGCCAGGCCCAAAAATTACGCGAAGGTCAGGTGCAGAAACACCCCAAATGGCCAAAAATCGGGTGAGCTATAGCCTTGGTGGGGCGTGGCGAGTTCGTCGCCCGGACTCGGAATAGCCCGAGACTGCGGGCGGCCTCGTGTGCCAAAAATAGGTCACGGGCTCAGCCCCGCGCCCAAAAATTAGACCGAAGGTTGGGGTGCCAAAACCCCAGCGGAAAAATGGCCAAAAATCGGGTGGGCTAGCCTTGGTGGGGCGTGGGCGAGATTCGTCGCGGACTCGAAATGGCCCGAGACTTTGCGGGCGGCCTCCGTGTGTCAAAAATAGGCCACGGACACAGCCGAGCCCAAAAATTAGCGCCTGAAGGTCGGGGTGCCAAAACCCCCCAAATGGCCAAAAAACGGGTGCGCTATAGCCTTCGTAGAGGCGTGGGTGAGTTAAATCCGCGGACTCGGAATGGCTTGAACTGCGGGCGGCCTCCGTGTAACCAAAAAAAAAATAGGCCCGCAGGGACAGCCGCACCGCAAAATTAGCGACCGAAGGTCAGGAGTACAAAACCCCAGCGGAAAAATGGCCAAAAATCGGGTGGGCTATAGCCTTGGTGGGGGGCGTGGGCGAAGTTCGTCCGCGGACTCAGATAGCCCAAGACTTGTTGGAGGCAGCCTCCGTGTGCCAAAAATAGGCCACAGGCACAGCCAAAAATTAGTACCCAAGGTTGGCGTGCAAAACCCCAAATGGCCAAAAGCGGGTGGGCTATAGCCTTGGTGGGGCGTCGAGCGAGTTAAATCCTTGGACTCGGAATGGCGAGACTTTAGGGCGGCCTCCGTGTGCCAAAAATAGGCCACAGGTACAGCGACAAAAATTAGCGCCGAAAGGTCAGGGTGCCAAAACCACCCAAATGGCCAAGCGGGTGGGCTATATCCTTGAGTGGAGGTGGCGAGATTCGTCCGCCCGGACTCGGAATGGACCAGCGACTGCGGGCGGCCTCCGTGTGCCCAAAATAGGCCCGCAGGCTCGGCCGCGCTAAAAAATTAGCGAAGGTCGGGTGCCAAAACCCCAGCGGAAAAATGGCCAAAAATCGGGTGGGCTATAGCCTTGGTAGGGGCGCGGGCGAAGTTCGTCCGCGCGGACTCAGAATGGCCCGACACTGCGGGCGGCCTCCATGTGCCAAAAAAATGAGCCCGCAGGCTCAGCCGCGCCCAAAAATTAGAGCCCGAAGGTCGGGGTGCCAAAAACCCCAGCGTAAAAATGGCCAAAAATCGGGTGGGCTATGGCCTTGGTAGGGCGTGGCGAGTTCGTCGCGGACTCAGAATGGCGAGACTTTGCGGGTGGCCTCCGTGTGTCAAAAATAGGCCGCGGACACAGCACCCAAAATTAGCGTCCGAAGGTCGGGTGCCAAAACCCCCAAATGGCCAAAAGCGGGTGGGCTATAGCCTTTGTGGGCGTGGGGCGAGTCGTCCGCCCGGACTCGGAATGGCCCGTGACTTTGCGGGCGGCCTCCAGGTGCCAAAAGAAGGCCACGGCCAAAGACGCGAGAAAAAATTAGCGCCCGAAGGTCGGGGTGCAAAAAACCCCAAATTGCCAAAAAACGGGTGGGCTATAGCCTTGGTGGGCGTGGGCGAAGTTCTTCCCGCCGGACTCGGAATGTCCCGAGACTTTGTCGGCGAGCGTCCGTGTGCCAAAAATAGGACACAGGCACAGCTGCCCAAAAATTAGCTCGAAGGTCGGGGTGCCCGAAAAGGCCCCCGAATGGGCAAAAATACAGGTGAGCTATAGCGTTGGTGGGGCGTGGTGAGATTCGTCGCGGACTGGAATGGCGAGACTTTGCTGGCGGCCACCGTGTTCCAAAAAAAGGCCACAGGCTCAGCCCAAGAAATTAGCACCGAAAAGGTCGGGGGTGCCAAAACCCCCAAATGGCCAAAAGCGGGTGGGCTATAGCCTTGGCGAGGCGTAGGCGAGATTCGTCCGCGGACTCGGGGTGCCCGAGACTGCGGGCGGCCTCCGTGTGCCAAAGTGAGGCCACCCAGGCAAAGCCGCGCCCAAAAATTAGGGCCCGATGGTCGGGATGCCAAAACCACCAAATGGCCAAAAGCGGGTGGGCTATAGCCGTGGTGGGGCGTGGCGAGATTCATCCGCCGGACTCAGAATGGCCCGAGACTTCTGCCTTTGACCTCCGTGTGCCAAAAATAGGCCCACGGGCACAGCCGCGCTACTAAATTTGCACCAAAGAAGGTGAGGTGCAAAACCCCCTTAAGCAGCGGAAAAATGGCCAAAAATCGGGTGGGCTATAGCCTTGGTGGTAGGCGTGGGGCGAGGATTCGTCCGCCCGGACTGGATTGGCCCTTGACTTTACGGGCGTCCTCCTTGTGCCAAAAATATTCCACGGGCACAGCCGCGCCCAAAAATTAGCGCCCGAAGGTCGGGGTGCCAAAACCCCCAAATGGCCAAAAGCGAGTGGGCTATAGCCTTGGTGGGTAGGCGTGAGGCGAGATTCGTCCGCCGGGTCGGAATGGCCCGAGACTTTCAGGCGGCCTCCATGTGCCAAAAATAGGCCCACGGGCACAGCCGCGACAAAAAATTAGTGCCCGAAGGTCGGGGTGCCAAAACCCCCCAAATGGCCAAAAAATGGGTGGGCTATAGCCTTGGTGGGGGGCGTGGGCGAAGCTCGTCCGCCGGACTCGGAATGGCCCGAGACTTTGCTGGCGCGCTCCGTGTGCCAAAAAAATAGGCCAGGCTCAGCAGCTTAAAAATTAGAAACCCGAAGGTCAGGGTGCCTAAACCCCGAGGCGGAAAAATGGCCAAAAATCGCGTGAGCTATAAGCCTTGGTGGCAGGCGCGGGGCGAGATTCGTCCGCGGACTCGGAATAGCCCGAGACTTTGCGGGCGGCCTCCGTTTGCCAAAAATAGGCCCGCAGGATCAGCGCTTGCCCAAAAAAGAGCCGAAAGGTCGGGTTGCCAAAATCCCAGCGGAAAAATGGCCAAATCGGGTAGGCTATAGCCTTGGTGGCGCGGCGAGATTCGTCCGCGGACTAGAAATAGCGAGACTGCGGGCCCGGCCCTACAGTGTGCCAAAAATAGGCCGCAGGCACAGCGTGCCAAAAATTAGCGCCCGAAGAGTCGGGGTGCCAAAACCCCAAATGGCGGCCAATAAGCGGATGGGCTATAGCCTTGGTAGGCGTGCGCGAGTCGTCCAGCGGACTCGGAATGGCCGAAACTGCGGGCGGCCTCCGTGTACCCAAAATAGGCCCGCAGGCATAGCGCGCCCAAAAATTAGCACCCGAAGGTGGAGGTGCTAAAACTAATGGAAAAATGGCCAAAAAATCGGGTGGGCTATAGCCTTGGTAGGGGCGCAAGCGAGATCGTCCCGCCGGACTAGGAATGGCACGAGACTTTGCGGACGGCCTCGTGTGCAAAAAAATGAGGCCACGGGCACAGCCGCACCAAAAATTAGCACCCGAAGGTCAGGGTGCCAAAACCCCAAATGGCAAAAAAGCAGGTGCTATAGCCTTGGTGGGGGCGTAGGTGAGATCGTCGCCGGACTCGGAATGGCCCGAGACTTTGCGGGCGGCCTCCGTGTGCCAAAAATAGGCCACGGGCATAGCGCGCCAAAAAATTCCCGAAGGTCGGGGTGCAAAACCCCAAGCGGAAAAATGGCCAAAAATCGGGTGGGCTATAGCCTTGGTGGGCGCAAGCGAAGTTAAATCTGCGGACTAGGAATGGCGAGACACACGGGGGCCTTCGTGTGCCAAAAATAGGCCCGCAGGCACAGCGCGCACCCAAAATTAGCACCGAAGGTCGGGGTGCCAAAACCCCCAAATGGCCAAAAGCGGGTGGGCTATAGCCTTGGTAGGGGCGTGGGTGAGATTCGTCCGCCGGACTTCGGGAATGGCCGAGACTTTGAGGCGGACCTCCGTGTGCCAAAAATAGGCCCACGGAGACAGCCGCGCCCAAAATTTAGTGCTCGAAGGTCGGGAGTACCAAAACCCCCAAATGGCCGAATACTTGGTGGCCAATAGCCTTGAAGTAGTGGCGTGGCGAGATTCGTCCGCCGGACTCGGAATGGCCCGAGACTTTGCGGGTGGCTTCCGTGCGCCAAAAATAGGCCTTGGGCACAGCCGCGCCCAAAATTTAGCGCGGGAGGGGCGGGGTGCCATAACCGCTCTGCGGACAAATGGCCAAGAATCGGGTGGGCGATAGCCTTGGTGGGCGTGGCGGGATTCGTCCGCCCGGACTCAATGGCCGAGACTGCGGGTGGCTTCCGTGTGCAAAATAGGCCACGGGCACAGCCGCACCAAATTGCACCGAAAGGTCGGGGTGCCAAAACCCCAAATGGCCAAAAGCGGGTGGGCTATAGCCTTGGTGGGGCGTGGGCGAGATTCGTCCGCGGACTCAGGAGTGCCGAGACTTTGGGGCGGCCTCCGTGTGCCAAAAACCGACCACGGCATACAGCCACAGCCTTTGAAATTAGCTCGAAGGTCGAGGTACAAAACCCCAAATGGCCAAAAGCAGGTGGCCATGCCTTAGTGGGCGTGGCGAGATTCGTCCGCGGACTCGGAATGGCCCGAGACTTTGGGGCGGCCTCCGTGTAATACCAAAAATAGGCCACGGAGACAGCGCCCAAAAATTAGTGCTCGAAGGTAGGAGTGCAAAACCCCAAATGGCCAAATAACTTGGTGTGCCATGCAGCAGTGGTGGCGTGGCGAGAGTTAAAATCCGCGGACTCAAATGGCCCGAGACTTTGCGGGTGGCTTCCGTGTGCCAAAAATAGGCCTTGGGCACAGCCCCGCCCAAAATTTGGCGCCCGAAGGTCGGGGTGCAAAACCGCTCTGCGGAAAAATGGGCATCGGGCGGAGTGCTATAGCCTTGGTGGGGGCGTGGCGAAGTTCGTCGCCGGACTAGGAATGGCGAAACTGCGGGCGCCTCCGTGTACCAAAAAATGAGCCACGAGGTGGCATAAAATGCTGCAAAGGTCGGCGTGCTAAAACCCCCAAATGGCAAAAGCGGGTGCGCTATAGCCTTCGTGGGCGTAGGTGAGACCAAATTCGTCCGCGGACTCAGAATGGCCCGAGACTTTGCGGGGCGGCCTCCGTGTGCCAAAAAAATAGGCCACGGGGACAGCACAACACCCAAAAATTAGCACCCGAAGGTCAGGTACCAAAACCCCAGCGGAAAAATGGCCAAAAATGGGGTGGGCTATAGCCTTGGTGGGCGTGGCGAGTTCGTCCGCCGGACTCGAATAGCCCAAGACTTGTTGGGCAGCCTCCGTGTGCCAAAAAATAGGCCCGACCAGGCACAGCTGCACCAAAATTAGCGCCCAAAGGTCGGGGGTGGCAAAAGCCCCCGAATGGCCAAAAGCGGGTGGGCTATAGCCTTGTTGGGGGCGTGGGGCGAGTTAAAATTCGTCCGCCCGGACTCGGGGAATAGCCCGAGACTTTGCAGGCTGCTTCCGTGTAATGCCAAAAATAGGCCCACGGAGACAGCCGCGCCCTAAAATTAGTGCTCGAGGTCGGGTACCAAAACCCCCAAATGGCCAAATAGCGTCTTGGTGGCAATAGCCTTAGTGGTGGCGTGGGTGAGATTCGTCGCCCGGACTCGGAATGGCCGAGACTTTCTGCGGGTGGATTAGCCGTGTGCCAAAAATAGGCGTGGCTGGCCGCACCCAAAATTTAGCGCCGAAGGTCGGGGTGCCAAAACCGCTCAGCGGAAAAATGGCCAAAATCGGGTGGGCTACCTAGCCTTGAGGTGGGGCGTGGGCTGAGAAGTTCGTCGCGGACTAGGAATAGTGAGCACTGCGAAACTCTGCGAGGCGGCCTCCGTGTGCCAAAAAATAGGCCAAGCGCAGGCACAGCAGCGCCCAAAAATTAGTACCCAAGGTCGTGTGCAAAAATCCCCCAAATGGCCAAGCGGGTGGCCTATAGCCTTGAGTAGAGGCGTGGGCGAGATTCGTCCGCCCGGACTTCCGGAATAGCCCGATACTTTGGGTGGCTTCCGTGTGCCAAAAATAGGCGCACGGGCACAGCCGCACCCAAGAATTCAGCGCGCCCGAAGGTCGGGGTGCCAAAACCCCAAGCTGGCGGAAAAATGGCCAAAAATCGGGTGGGCTATTGCCTTGGTGGGCGTGGGTGAAGTTGTCTTGAGGTCCGGAATGGCCCGAGACTTTGCGGGGCGGCCTCCGTGTGCCAAAAAAAATTACAGGCATGCCCACTGCAAAAGTGGCGCCCGAAGGTTGGGGTACCATAACCCCCGGAGGAAAAATAGCCAATCGGGTGGGCTATAGCCTTGAGTAGGCGTGGGCGCAGGCGAGTTCGTCCGCCGGACTCAGAATAACCGATACTGCGGGTGGCTTCCGTGTGCCAAAAATAGGCCACCGGGCACAGCAGCGCCAAAATTTAGCGCCAGAAGGTCAGTGGTGCCAAAACCGCTCTGCGGAGAAAAATGGCCAAAAATCGGGTGGGCTATAGCCTTGGTGGGGGCATGGGCGAAGTTCGTCCGCGGACTCAGAATGGCCCGATATGCTGCAGGTGTAGCTTCCGTGTGCCAAAAATAGGCCGCAGGCACATGGCCGCGCCAAATTAGCGCCGAAGGTCGGGGTGCCAAAACCGCTCTGCGGAAAGATGGCAAATCGGGTGGCTATAGCCTTGGTGGGGGCGTGGGCGAAGTGGCCAAATCCGCCCGGACTAGGAATGTACGAGAGAGCTTTGCGGGTAGTGGCCTCCGTGCTTGGCAAAAATAGGCCACGGGCACGGCAGCCGCGCCCAAAAGAGTACCCAAAGGCGTGCAAAACCCCCCATATGGCCCAACGGGTGGGCTATAGCCTTGGTGGGGGCGTGGCGAGTTCGTCCGCCGGACTCAGAATAGCCCGAGACTTTAGGGGCGGCCTCCGTCTGCCAAAAATAGGCCACGGACATAGCCGCGCCCAAAAATTAGCGCCCGAGGTCAGGGTGCCAAAACCCCCAGCGGAAAAATGGCCAAAATCGGGTGGGCTATAGCCTTGGTAGGGCGTGGGCGAAGATTCGTCGTCGGATTAGAATGGCCGAGACTTTGGGGCGGCCACCGTGTGCAAAATTAGGCCCGCAGGCTGGCCGCATCAAAGTGGCGCCCGATGGTCAGGAAGTGCCAAAACCCCAAGCGGAAAAATGGCCAAATCGGGTGGACTATAGCACTTGGTAGGGCGTGGGCGAGATTCGTCCGCCCCGGACTCGGAATGGCCGAGACTTTAGGCGCTCATGCCAAAAATAGGCCACAGGCGCGCCACCAAAAATTAGCGCCGAAGGTCAGGTACCAAAACCCCGTGGAAAAATGGCCAAAATCCCGGGTGGGCTATAGCCTTAGTCGAGGCGTGGCGAGATTCGTCCGCCCAGTTTCCGGAATGGCCGAGACCTGCGGCCGGCCTCCGTGTGCCAAAATTAGGCCACGGGCACAGCCGCACCCAAAAATTAGCGCCCGATGGATTGGGGTGCAAAAACCCCGAATGGCAAAAAAGCGATTAGGTGGGCTATAGCCTTGGTGGGGGCGTGGGCGGGATTCGTCGCCGGAATGGGAATGTAGCACAAGACTTTGCGGGCAGCCTCCATGTTCCAAAAATAGGCCACAGGCACTGTAGCGCGCCCAAAAATTAGCGCCCTTGAGAAAGGTCAGGGTGCCAAAAACCCCCAAGCGGAAAAATGGCCTTGCTCGGGTGGGCTATCCTTGGTGGGCGTGGGCGAGATTCGTCCGCGGAATAGGAGTGGCCGAGACTTTGTGCGCTGCCTACATGTTCCAAAAACAGGCCACGGGCACAGCCGCGACCAAAAGTGGGGCGCCCAGTTGGGTGCCAAAACCCCCAAATGGCCAAAAGCGGGTGGGCTATAGCAGGCTTGGTGGAAGCGTGGGAAGCTTCGTCCGCCGGACTCGGAATAGCCGAGAATTTGCGAAGGCGGCCTCCAAATGTACCAAAAATAGAGGAACGGACACAGCCGCGCCCAAAAATTACGCCCGAAGTTAGGTGCCAAAACACCCCAAAATGGCCAAAAATCAGGTGGGCTATAGCCTTGGTGGGCGTGGCGAGATTCGTCCGCGGACTGGGATAGCCGAGACTGCGGGCGGCCTCCGTGTGTCAAAAATAGGCCACGGACACAGCCGTGCCCAAAATTAGCGCCTGAAGGTCGGGGTGCCAAAAACCCCCAATGCTTGAAAAGCGGGTGAAAGCTATAGCCTTGAGTAGGGCGTGGCGAGATTCGTCCGCGGACTGGGAATAGCCCGAGACTTTGCGGGCGGCCTCCTTGTGCCAAAAATAGGCCCACGGCCAATTCCGCGCCCAAAATTGGCGCCCGAAGGTGGGGTGCAGAGCAAACCCCAAATTGCCAAAAGCGGGTGGGCTTTAGCCTTGGTAGGCGTGGGCGAAGTTCTTCCGCGGACTCGGAATGGCCCAAGACTTTGTAGGCGGCCTCCGTGTGTGCCAAAAATAGGCCACGGGCACAGCTGCGGCCAAGAATTAGCTCGAAGGTCGGGGTGCCAGAAAAACCCCCAAATGGGCAAAAAATGGGTGGGCTATAGCCTTGGTGGCGTGGTGAAGTTCGTCCGCCCCGGACTCGGAATAGCCCGAGACTTTGTGGGCGGACTCCGTGTGCCAAAAATGAGACACGGACACAGCGCGTCAAAGAGTTAGCACCGAAGTTCGTGGTGCCAAAAACCCCCAAATTGCCAAAAGCGGGTGGGCTATAGCCTTGGTGGCGTGGGTGAGATTCGATCCGCGGACTGGAATGGCCGATACTTTGCGGGTGGCTTCCGTGTGCCAAAAATAGACCACGGGCACAGCCGCGCCCAAAATTTGCGCGCCCGAAGAGGTGGTTGGGAGTGCAAAAGCCGCTCTGCGGAAAAATGGCCAAAAATCGGGTGGGCTACTAGCCTTGGTGGGCGTAGGCGAGTTCGTCGCCGGACTAGGAATAGCACGAAACTGCGGGCAGCCTCCGTGTGCCAAAAATAAGCCACAGGCACAGCGCGCTTAAAATTAGTACCCAAAGGTTGGCGTGCAAAACCCCAAATGGCAAAAGCGGGTGGGCTATAGCCTTGAGTAGGGCGTAGGCGGGATTAAATCGTAGGACTCGGAATGTGCGAGACTTTCAGAGGCGGCCTCCGTGTGTGCCAAAAATAGGCCACCCAGGTACAGCTTGCGACAAAAAATTAGCGCCGAAGGTCAGGGTGCCAAAACCACCCAAATGGCCAAAAAAGCAGATTGGGAAACTATATCCTTGGTGGGGGTGGGCGAGCTGATTCGTCCGCGGACTCGAATGGACGACTTGCGGGGCGGCCTCCGTGTGTGTAAAAAATAGGCCCGCAGGCTCAGCGCTAAAAGTGAAACCCGAGGTTGGGGTGCAAAAACCCCAGCGGAAAAATGGCCAATCGGGTGGGCTATAGCCTTGAGTGGAGCGCGAGGCGAGATTCGTCACCCGGACTGGAATGGCCGAGACTTTGCGGGTGGCCTCCGTGTGCCAAAAATAGGCCCGCAGGCTCAGCCGCGCCCAAAAATTAGAGCCCGAAGGTCAGGTGCCAAAACCCCAGCGGAAAAATGGCCAAAAATCGGAGGTGAGCTATGGCGCTTGAGTGAGGCGTGGCGATTCGTCCGCGGACTCGAATAGCCGAGACTTCTGCGGAGTGGCCTCAAGCCAGTGCTCAAAAATAGGCCACGGACACCTTGGCCCTACAAGAATGGATAGCGTCCGAAGGTCGGGGTGCCAAAACCCCCAAATGGCAAAAGCGGGTGGGCTATAGCCACTTGGTAGGGCGTGGCGAATTCGTCCGCGGACTCGGGAATGGCCCGTGACTTTGCGAGGCTGACCTCCTTGTGCCAAAAAAATAGGCCACGGCCAAAGCCGCGCTAAAAAATTAGCGCCCGAGTCAGGAGTGCAAAAACCCCAAATTGCCAAAAGCGGGTGGAGGCTATAGCACCCTTGGTAGGGCGTGGCGAAGATTCTTCCGCCCGGACTCGGAATAGCCCGAGACTTTGTCAGGCGCGTCCGTGTGCCAAAAATAGGACACGGGCACAGCTGCGCCCAAAAAGTGTAGCTCCGAAGGTCAGGTGCAAAACCCCCAAATAGGAAACAAAAAATGGGTGAGCTATAGCCTTGGTAGGCGTGGAGTGAGATTCGTCCGCGGACTCGGAAATGGCAGAGACTTCTGCGGGCGGCCACCGTGTACCAAAAAAAGCCACAGGCTCAGCCACGCCCAAAAATTGCACGCGAAGGTCAGGGTGCAAAAACCCACCAAATGGCCAAAAGCGGGTGTGCCTATAGCGTGGTGGGGCGTGGCGAAGATTCATCCGCGGACTCAGAATGGCCCGAGACTTCTTGTGCGCGGCCTCCGTGTGTAAAAAATAGGCCCACGGGCACAGCAGCTACTAAATTTGCACCCGAGGTGGGGAGTGCCAAAAACTAGCGGAAAAATGGCCAAATCGGGTGGGCTATAGCCTTGGTGGGGCGTCGGGCGGGATTCATCCCGCCCGGTTTCGAGAATGGCCCGAGACTTTGCGCGGCCTCCGTGTGTACCAAAAATAGGCCCAGGCACAGCCGCGCTACTAAATTTGCACCCTTGAAGGTCGGGGTGCAACTGTAGCGGAAAAATGGCCACAAAAATCGGGTGGGCTATAGCCTTGAGTGGGAAGTGGCGAAGTTAAGTCCGCGGACTCAGATGGCCAAGGCTTTGCGGCGCCTCATAATGCCAAAAAAATATTCCACGAGCTGTATGACAAAATTAGTGCCTGGTCAGGGTGCAAAAACCCCAAATGGCAAATGGGTGGCTACTGCTTGGTGAAGCGTGGGAAGCTGTCACTGAACTCAGAATACAGCCCCAGAGGCACTGCGAAGCTGACCTCATTATTGCTGCAAATGGAAAGCCCGACTCAACCAGCGCCAAAAATTAGAGCCAGGTGGATTCAACCCCGTGGAAATAGCCATCAGCGTGGCTCTGCGCGGAAGTGAAATGTGGCGGTTAATCCGCGGACCGAGAATAACCCGAAGACTTTCTGCGGCGACCTCCGTTTATAAAAATAGGCCGCAGGATCAACCCGCGCCCAAAAATTAGAGCGAAGAGTGGGTTGCCAATCCCCAGCGAAGCATGGCCAAAAATCGGGTGGGCTATAGCCTTGGTGGGGCGCGAGCGAGACCACGTCCGCCGGACTAAGAATGGCGAGACACTGCGGGCCTCGTGTGCAAGTAGGCCACCAGGCAGCCGCGCCCAAAAGTGGCGCGAGTGGGGTGCAAAACCCCCAAATGTAGCGGATGGGCTCCTGCAGTGGCGTGCAGGTCCGTCGCCGGACTCGGAATGGCCCGAAGCGGCCTCCGTGTGCCAAAAGCCAAGAGCCCGCAGGCATAGCTGCGCCCAAGAATTAGCACCCGAAGTGGTGCAAAAACCCCAAGCGGAGAAAAATGGCCGTTCGGGTAGGCTATAGCCTTGGTGGGGAAACAGCGAAAGTTCGTCCCGCCCGGACTAGGAATGGCAACTTTACTTGGGGCCTCGTGTGCCAAAAATAGGCTGCAGGCACAGCCGCACCCAAGTGGCACCCGAAGGTCAGGGTGCAAAACCCCCAAATGGCCAAAAAAAGCAGATTGAGCTATAGCCTTAGTGGGGCGTGGGTGAGGTCGTCCGCCCCGGACTCGGGAATGGCCGAGACTTGCTGGGGCGGCCTCACGTCTCAAAAATAGGCCACGGGCATGGCAGCAAAAAGTAGCACCCCGAGGTCGGGGGTGCCAAAACCCCAGCGGAAAAATGGCCAAAAATGGTGGGCTATAGCCTTGGTAGAGCGCAAGCGAGGAGTTAGATCCGCCGGACTAAAATGGCACGAGACTTTGCGGATGGCCTACGTGTGCCAAAAATAGGCCACGGGCACAGCAGCACCCAAAAGTGCTTGAAGGTTGAGGCCAAAACCCCAAATGGCCAAATGGGTGGGCTATAGCCTTGGTGGGGCGTGGGTGAGATTCGTCACTTGGGACTCAGGGCTGGCCGAGACTTTGGGGGCGTACTCCGTGTGCCAAAGTCACAGGCAGCCTTAAGAACCAGTGCTGAAAGTCAGTGCCAAAACCCCCAAATGGCCAAATATGGTGGCGATAGCCTTGAGTAGTGGCGTGGCGAGTTCGTCCATGATTCGGAATAGCCCGAGACTGCGGAGTGGCTTCCGTGCGCCAAAAATAGGCCTTAGGCTGGCAGCGCCCAAATTTGCGCCCGAAAGGTGAGGTGCCAAAACAACTCCGGAAAAATAGCCAAAATCGGGTGAGCTATAGCCTTGGTAGAGCGTAGAAGTTAGTCGCGGACTCGAATAGCCTGAGACTTTGCCGAGTGGCTTCGTGTGCAAAAAAAAAAGAGCGACCCGCAGACACAGCAGCAAGAATTTTTAAGGTGAGGTGCAAAACCCGGAAATGGCAGCAGGTGGAGGCTACTGCTTGGTGGGGCGTGGGCGAGATTCGTCCGCGGACTCAGGTGCGAGACTTTGGGAGGCTGACCTCCGTGTGCCAAACGACCACAGCTACAGCCGCGCACAAAAATTAGCTTGAAGGTCAGGGTACAAAACCCCCAAATGGCCAAAAGCGGGTGGCAGCCTTGAGTGGGGCGTGGCGAGGTCGTCCGCCGGACTGGTGCTTGAGACTTTGAGGCAGCCTCCGTGTGCAAAAATAGGCCACGGAGACAGCCGTGCCCTAAATTAGTGCTCGAAGGTCGGGAGTACAAGCCCCCAAATGGCCAAATAGCAGGTGACAGCACGAGTGGTGGGCGTGGCCCGAGACAAATCCGCCCGGACCGGAATGGCCGAGACTTTGCGGAGTGGCCTCGTGTGCCAAAATAAGCCTTAGGCACAACCGCGCCCAAAATTCGCGCCCGAGTGGGGTGCAAAGCAGCTCTGCGGAAAAATATGCTCCCGGGTGGGCTACTGCTTGGTAGGCGTGGCGAGACCCGTCCGCCGGACTAGGAATGGCATGACTTTTGCGAGCGCAGCCCTCCGTGGCAAAAAAGCCGACTCACAAGCACAGCAGCGCCCAAAATTAGCGCAGGTTGGCGTGCCAAAACCCCGAAATGGCAACGGAGTGCAGCTATGGCGCCCGTGGGGCGTGGGTGAGTTCGTCCCGCGGACTCGGAATGGCCGAGACTTTGCGGGCGGCCCTCCGTGTGCAAAAATGACTGAGGACAGCCACCCAAAATTAGCGCCCGAAGGTCAGGTACCCAAAACCCCCAGCGGAAAAATGGCAAAAATCGGGTGGGCTATAGCCTTGGTGGGCGTAGGCGAAGTTCAATCCCGCCGGACTCAGATAGCCCAAGACTTGTTGGGCAGCCTCCGTGTGCCAAAAATGAGCCTACAGGCTGGCTACACCAAAAATTAGCGCCCGAAGGTGGTGGCAGCCGAATGGCAGCATGGTGGGCTATAGCACGCTGTTGGGCGTGAGGCGAGATTAATCTTGCCCGGACTCGGAATAGCCGAGACTTTGCGGGCTGCCTCCGTGTGCCAAAAATGAGCCACGGAGACAACGCCAAAATTAGTGCTCGAAGGTCAGAATTTGCAAAACCCCCAAAATGGCGAATAACGGGTGGCCGATAGCATAGTGGTGGCGTGGGTGAAGTTCGTCCGCCGGACTCGGAATGGCCCGAGACTTTGCGGGTGGCTTCCGTGTGCAAACAATAGGGCACGGGCACAGCCGCGCCCAAAATTTAGCGCCCGAAGGTCGGGGTGCCAAAACCGCTCAGCGGAAAAATGGCCAAAAATCGGGTGGGCTATAGCCTTGGTGGGGGGCGTGGGCGAAGTTCGTCCGCCCGGACTAGAATGGCACGAAACTTTGCGGGGCGGCCTCGTGTGCAAAAATAGGTCACGGGCACAGCGCGCCCAAAGCCGCTTAAAGGTGGCGTGCAAAACCCCTGAAATGGCAGCAGGTGGCCTATAGCCTTGGTGAGGGCATAGGCGAGTTCGTCCGCCCGGACTCGGAATAGCCCGATACTTTCTTAATTATTCGTGTGCCAAAAATAGGCCGGTACAACCCGCGCAAAAGTAGCGCCAAAGGTGATTGCCAAAACCCCAGCGGAAAAATTGCAAAATCGGGTGGGCTATTGCCTTGGTGGGGCGTGGAGTGAGGGATTTGTCCGCCGGGTCAGGTGGCCCGAGACTGCGGGCGGCCTCCGTGTGCCAAAAATTAGCCCGCAGGCATAGCCACGCAAAAATTAGCGCCCGAAGGTTGGGGTACCATAACCCCGGAGGAAAAATGGCCAAAATCGGGTAGGCTATAGCCTTGGTGGGGCGTGGCGAGATTGATCGCGGACAGAATATTTGATAAGCACAAATTTAACTTTAAATGTCTAAAAACCGACCTGGCACCAGCGCGCCCAAAATTCGCGCCAGAAGGTCGCGGTGCCAAAACTCTGCGAAAAACAGCCAAAATCGGGTGAGCCTAAGCCTTGGTGAGGAGCATGGGCGAGATTCGTCCGCCGGACTCAGAATGGCCCGATACTTTGCAGGTAGCTTCCGTGTGCCAAAAAATAAGCCGGCGCTTCTGCCAAGCTCGCCTGAAGTCAGAGTGCCATACATCGGTAGATGTGCATCGGGTAGGCTATACTTGGTGACGTGGACAATCGCCGGACTAGGAAATAGCACGAAACTGCCAGGTGGCCTCCGTGTGAAGCATCGGCCGAACCTTCGCGCCAAGTCTCCCTTTAAAGTCAAAGTGCCGCTTCCAATATCATTATGCGGTGATGACTCGCGCGAGTAGAAGCGTGGCCCGAAGATTCATCCGCCCAGACTCGGAATAGCCCGAACTTTGAAGCTGACCTCGTCACTTAAAAATAGGCCCATGACATGCTTGCGCCCAAAGTGGCGCCGCCCGAGTCAGGGTGCCAAAACCCCATGAAAAATGGCCAAATGGGGTGGGCTACTGCTTGGTGACGTGGAGGCTAAGTTAGTCACTGGACTCCCAGATAGCCGAGGCTGCAGTAGCCTCCGTTGTGCCAAAAATTAGGCCACCCAGGCACAGTGGCAAAATTGTGCCCGAGGTGGGGTGCCAAGCCCCCAGCGGAAAAATGGCAAAGTGGGTGGACTTGCTTGGTGGGAGGCGTGGGCGAGTTCGTCCGCGGTTCAGGCCCGAGACTTTGGGGAGGCGGCCTCTGTGGGCCAATGACCCACAGGCATAACGCACCCAAAGTAGCACCGAAGGTCAGGAGTACTAGCCTTGAAAATGGCCAAAATGAGGTGGGCTGTAGCGCCCAGTACAAGGCGTGGCGAAGTTCGTCCGCGGACTCAGATGGCGAGACTGCAGAGGCGGCCTCCGTGTGCCAAAAATTAGGCCACGGGCACAGCACGCCTTCCACCCAAAGTAGCGCCCGATGGTTGGGGTGCAAAAACCCCGAATGGCCAAAAAGCGGGTGGGCTATAGCCTTGGTGGGCGTGGGCGAGTTAGTCATGGAATAGGAATAACTTTGGGCTGCAGGCGCTCATATTCAAAATGTGACCCGCAGGCACAACCCGCGCCCAAAATTAACGCTAGTCAGTGCCAACCCAAGCGGCATGGCCGTGGGCAGGCTGCTTGCGAGTGGGCGTGGGCGAGATCGTCGCCCGGTTCGGAATGGCCGAGACTTCTGGCCTCCGTGTGCAGAATTGACCAGAAACTGGCAGCGCCCCAAAAGTGCGCCGAAGGTGGTGCCAAAACCCCAGCGGAAAAATGGCCGTGGGTGGGCTGGCGCAGGTGGGGCGATGGGCGGTCGTCCACTGGAGTCGGAATGGCCCGAGACTTTGTCTTGAGGGCTCATGTTAAGCAGCTGCAGGCACAGCCGCGCCAGGTCGCCGAAGTTGGTCTGCCCAAACCCCAAATGGCTAAGCAGGTGATATGGCCGGTAGAGGCGTGGCGAAGCTCGTCCACTTGGTTTCGGAGAATGGCCGAAATTTCAGAAGGCTCGTGTATAAACAAGGCAGTTGCTTGCGCTAAAGTCGCCCGAAGGGTCAGGTGCCAAAACACACAATGTGTGGTGTTCTGCCAGCCTTGGTGGCGCTAAGGCGAAGTTAAATCACCGGACTGAATGCCAAAGGCACAGGCGCCTCGATCATCTTAAACCAGTCCAAGGACTCAACTGCCCAAAAAATTAGAAGCCAAAAGGTTGGAACAAAACCCCATGAAAAGCCAGCCGTGGTGAGCTATAGCATGGTGAGAGCGTGGGCGAGATTCGTCCACACCCAGTTTCGGAATAGCCAAGAGACTTTGGCAACCTCAAATCAGCCTTTGTCAAAACTAAATACAGACACAGCATTGCCAAGTCATGCCTCAAGAGTCAGGTGCCAAAACCCAAATGGCCAAAAGCGGGTGGGCTCATAGCCTTGGTGGGGCGTGAGGCGAGATTCGTCCGCGGACTCAGATAGCCCGAGACTTTGTGGGGCGGCCTCCTTGTGCCAAAAATAGGCCAAGCAATACGTAACT
>JASUUJ010000121.1:0-263641 GCA_030449895.1 Citrus mangshanensis | reverse complement strand
AAAGTCTAAGGCCATTCCAGTCCAGTGAGACGAACTTATTACGCCCCCACCAAGGCTATAGCCCACCCGTTTATTGGCCATTTGGGATTTTGCTTTTCAATATCAGAACTAATTTTAGTAGCGGCTGTCCCCGTCTTCTATTTTGGCACATGGAGGCCGCCCGCAAAGTCTCCACCGCATTCTAGTCCGGTGGGCGAACCATACGCCCCCGCAAGGCTACAACCACCGTTTTAGCCCATTTTCCGGCTGGGGGCACAACGCGCCGACAACCGAGCGATTACTGGTAGCGGCGTGCCCGTGGCCTATTTTGGCTACGGGCCGCCATAAAGTCTCGGGCATTCAGCAGGTCAGCAGATAGAACTTCACCACGCCCCACCAAGGCTATAGCCCACCGTTTTGGCATTAGAGTTTCGCACCCCGACCTTCGGGTGCTTGCTAATTTTGGGCGGCTGTGCCAGTCGCCTATTTTACACAGCCTGCGAAGGCCGGTCACAAGATCTCGGGCCATTCGAGTCTGGCGGACAGACCATGCCCCACCAAGGCCTGCTTCACCCGATTTTTACCCATTTTTTCCGCTGGGGTTTTGGCACCCGACCTTGAGCTAATTTTTAGTATTTGTGCCCGTGGCCTATTTTAGCGCACGGAGGCCACATAAAGTCTCGTGCTTCCGAGGTCCAGCGGGCCAGACTTCGCCACAACCCCCACCAAGGCTATAGCCCACCCGTTTTGGCCTTTGGAGGTTTTGGCACCAGACTTAAGCTAATTTTAGGAGCGGCTGTGCCCGTGGCGATTTTTGGCACACGGGCGCCCGCAAAGTCTCGAACTGTCATTCCGAGTTCGGCGAGACGAACATGCTTACAATTTCTGCTTCCCACCCGATTTTTTTAGCCCATTTGGGGGTATTGGCACCTGTTGTAGGAGCCAATTTTGGGCGCTTGACTCTTCGTCGCATATTTGCTTTGGAGCCGCCGCACGCAAAGTCTTAGGCAATTCCAGTCCGGCCCGGACGAACTTTGCCACGCGCCCTGAGATATAGCGACCACCCGTTTTTGGCCATTTTCGCTGAAGTTGGCACCCCGACAATCGGGTGCTAATTTTTAAGCGTGGCTGGGTCATTGGCTGGTTGCTCACAGGCCTACCAAGTCTCGGGCAATTCCAGTCAGTGATTGAACTTACCGCCCACGCCCCGACAAAGGCTATAAGCCCACCCGTTTTTGGCCATTTGGGGTTTGGCACCCGACCTTCGGGTGCTAATTTTCAGCCAGCGGCTGTGCCCATGGCCTATTTTGGCACCACGGAGCCGCCCGCAAGTCTCGTGCCATTCACAAGTCCAGTGGACGAACCCATGCCCCCACCAAGGCTGCATAGCCCACCCGATTTTGGCCATTTTTCCGCAGGGTTTTGGCACCCGTCCTTCGAGTAGCTAATTTTGGGCTCGGCTGTGCCCGTGGCCTGTTTTGACACCACCGGAGGCGCTCGCAATTCTCGGGCCATTCCGAGTCCAGCCGAGATGAACCGCCACGCCCCCACCAGTATAGCCCACACCCGATTTTTGGCCATTTTCCGCTGTGGGGTTTGTAGCCGTCCTTTGGGTGCTAATTTTTGGGCGCAGCTATGCCCGTGGCCTATTTTTGGCACCGCAGGCCGCCCCCACATTCTCGGGCCATTCCGAGTCCGAGCGGACGAACTTCGCCCGCCCCCACAGGGCTATAGCCCACCCGATTTTAGCCATTTCAGGTTTGGCACCCGACATGAACCCTGCCTGGGTGTGCTTCCAGTAGCTATTTAACACCCAGGAGGCCGCCCATAAAGTCTCGGGCCATTCGAGGTCCAGTGACCCAGACCCGCCACGCCCCACCAAGGCTATAGCCCACCCACATTTTTGGCCATTTGGGGTTTTGGCACCCGACCTTCGGGTGCTAATTTTCGACGTGGCCGTGCCCATAGCCTATTTTTGGCACAAGGAGGCCGCCCGCAAAGTCTCATTGCCATTCCTAGTCCAATGAGACAGGCTGCAGCCCACCCCACCAAGGCTATAGCCCACCCGATTTTGGCCATTTTTTCATAGGGTTTTGCTTTTGATCCTTCGAGTAGCTAATTTTTACAGGCGCGGCTGTGCCCGTGGCCTATTTTGACACCCGGAGGCCGCTACTGTGTCACGGGCCATTCCGAGTCCGGCGGACGAACCTTACGCCCCCCACCAAGGCTGTAAGCCCACCCGATTTTAGCCATTTTCAGCTGTGGGGTTTTGGCAACCAGATCCTTCGGGCGCTAATTTTGGGTGATATACCCGTGGCCTATTTTGGCTGGAGACGCCCCAATTGGACCATTTCCAGTCAGTAGTTGAACTTCGCCCACTTGCCGGGCTATAGCCCACCGATTTTAGCCATTTTCCGCCAGGGGTTTTGGCACCCGACCTTGAACTATTTTTAGGCTGTGTGGCTGTGCAGCCTCTTGCCTAGCACCCGGAGGCCGCCGCAAAGTCTCGAGGCCATTCGAGTCAGGACCGAACCGCCCGCCCCCACCAAGGCTATAGCCCACCCATTTTGGCCATTTGGGGTTTGGCACCTGACAACCAGTTCCTCAATTGTGTGGCTGCAGTGCCTCTTACCACAGCACCACGGAGGCCGCCCGCAAGGTCTCGCCATTCCTAGTCAGCGGACAAACCGCCCGCCCCACACCAAGGCTATAGCCCACCCGATTTTTGGCCATTTTCCTTGAGGCTTTAGCACGCCGACTCGGGCGCCTAATTTTGGGCTCGGCTGTGCCCGTCCTCTTGGCCAGGGCGCTCGCAATTCTCGGGCGCCAGAGTCCAGGCGGACGGCGAACTTCGCCCTTCCTGATACTATAGCCCACCAGTTTTTGGGCATTTCCTCAGGTTTTGGCACCCAGGCAGCCAGGCTAATTTTAGGCGCGGCTGTGCCCATTGGCCTATTTTACCCGTCACGGAGGCCGCCGCAAAGTCTCGGGCCACTCGAGTCCGAGCGGACGAACCGCCCACGCACCAAGGCTACCAGCCCACCCGATTTTTAGCCATTTTCCGCGGGGTTTGCGCCCGACACGGGCACTAATTTTGTAGGTAGCGGCTGTGCCCGTGCCTGTCCCAGCACCCACGGAGGCGCCGCGAAATCTCGGGCCACTCCGAGTCCAGTGACTGAACCATGCGCCCCCCCTGCGCTATAGCCACCCGTTTTTGGCCATTTTTCCCTTTAGAGGTTTTGGCACCCCGACCTTCGGGCGCTAATTTTTGGGCGGCTGTGCCCGTGGCTATTTTGGCACCGGAGGCCGCCCGCAAGTTTAGGGCCATTCCGGAGTCCGGCGGACGAACATCGCCACGCCCCCCACCAAGGCTATAGCCCACCAGTTTTTGGCCATTTGGGGGTTTGGCACCAGTGTCCAGGTTGCCTAATTTACCGGCGCCAGCTGTGCCCGTGGCCTATTTTTGGCACACGGGCGCGCGCAAAATCTCGTGCCATTCCTAGCCCGATTAGACGAACTTCGCCCTTCCACAAGGCTATAAGCCCACCCGATTTTTGGCCATTTTCGCAGGGTTTGTACGCCGACCTTGGTGCTAATTTTTTGAAGCCGAGAACTGTGCCGTGGCTATTTTTGGCACGAGGCGTCATAAGTCTCAAGACCATTGGAGTCAAGTAGGGCCGAACTTAGCCACCCCCACCAAGGCTATAGCCCGCCGTTTTTGGCCATTTTCCGCTGGGGTTTTGGCACTGACCTTCCAGATTGCTTGCTAATTTCAAGCGCGGCTCTCACCCGTGGCTAGTTTCCCAGCACACAAGGGCCGCCATAAGGAGTCTCGGGCCATTCCCGAGTCCAGTAGATTGAACTTCGCCCGCGCCCACCAAGGCTATAGCGAGCCCATTTTTGTGTTTGGGGGTTTTGGCACCCGACCTTCGAGTGCTAATTTTGGCGGCTGCACGCCGTAGCCTATTTTGGCGCCACGGAGGCTGCCCATAGTCTCGGCCATTCCGAGTTCGTAGAGACGAACTTCGCCGCGCCCCCACCAGGCTATAGCCCACCCGATTTTGGCCATTTAGGTATTGCGCCCCCGACCTTTGGGAGCAAATTTTTCAGTGGCTGTGCCCGTGGCCTATTTTGGAACACGGAGGCGCCCGCAAAGTCTCGGGCCATTCCGAGGTCCAGTGGACCGAACTTTGCCACATCCCCCACCAAGGCTATAGCCACCACCCGTTTTTGGCCTATTTTTTCGGCGGGGTTTGGCACCCGACCTTGGGTGTTGCCCTGGATTTTTGAAGCCCAGCTGTGCCGTGGCCTAGTTAGCACACGGAGGCGCCCGCAGAGTCTCGAGGCAATTCCGGGTCCAGGCGGACTGGAGCAGCCACGCGCCCCCACCAAGGCTATAGCCCACCCGTTTTTGGCCATTTGGGGGTTTTGGCACCCCGATCTTCGGGCGCTAATTTTAAATGTGATGGCTGTACCGTGGCTATTTTGGCACCACGGAGCCGCCCGCAAGTTCGGGCCATTCCGAGATCGGTAGATGAACCATGCGCCCACAAGTTGCATAGCCCGCCCGTTTTTAGCCATTTTTAAGGGGTTTGCTTCCAAACCTTCGGGAGCTAATTTTAGGCGCGGCTGTGTCCGTGGCCTATTTTCGCACCACGGAGGCCGCCCATAAAGTCTTGAGCCATGCCTAAGTCCAGCCAGGACAGGGCTTTACCAGCCCCACAAAGGATGTGACCACCACCCGTTTTTGGCCATTTTTCGCTGGGGGTTTTGGTACGGCAACCAGGTACTAATTTTTGTGTGGCTCTGCCCGTGGCCTAGTTTTGGCACACAGGACGCCCGCAAGAGATGAGGCCATTTCGAGTCCGGCGGACGAACTTAACCCATACCCACGTAAGGCTATGTGACCGTTTTTAGCCATTTGGGGGTTTTGGCACCCCGACCTTGAGTGCTAATTTTGGCGCGGCTGTGCCCGTGGCCTGAGCCACGGCACACGGAGGCGCCCGCAAAGTCTCGGGCCATTCAGGTCAGGCGGGTGTGAGACCGCCACGCCCGCCCGAGGCTATAGCCATAGTTTTTGGCCATTTGGGGGTTTTGGCACCGACCTTCCGGGCACTAATTTTGGGCGGCTGTGCCGTGGCCTGGCTCCACCGCACACGGAGGCTGCCCACAAGAGTCGGACCCTTCCGAGGCCAGTGGACAGACCGCCCCACGCCCCCACCAAGGCTATAGCCCACCCGATTTTTAGCCATTTTTTCAGCAGAGGTTTTGGCACCCGACCTTGGCGCTAATTTTTTGGGCAACTTTGCCCGTATTCTTTGCTTTACGAGGCCACCATAAAGAATCTCGGGCCATTCCGAGTCCAGTAGACCGAACTTAATACGCCCACCAGGCTATAGCCCACCGTTTGGCCATTTGGGGGGTTTTGGCACCCCCGACCTTCGGGCACTAATTGTGGGGCGCGCTGTGCCGTAGCTATTTTGCCTACAGGCCGCCGAAAAGTCTCGGGCCATTCGAGTCCGAGGCAGACGAACTACCTTCGCCCCCTGAGCTATAACCCACCGTTTTTGGCCATTTGGGGTTTGCTTTCCAAACCTTCGGGTGCTAATTTTAGCGGCCTTCCCGTGGCCCTGGCCCTTTAGCACCACAGAGCCGCCCCCAAAGTCTCTGGCCATTACGACTCTCCAGACCGAACCGCCACGCCCCTGGCGAGTTATAGCCCGCTTCCGTTTTTGGCCATTTGGGTGTTTTTGGCATGACCTTAGGTGCTAATTTTTAGGCGGCTGTGCCGTGGCCTATTTTGGCTACGGGCCGCCCGCAGTCTCGGACCATTCGAGGTCCGGGCGGATGAACCTTCGCCACGCCCCAGCAGGCTATAGCCACCGATTTTGGCCATTTTCAGCTGCAGTGTGGCACCCGACCTTCAGGCGCTAATTTTTGGGTGTGACTTTGCCCGTGGCCTATTTTGGCACACGGGCTGCCCGCAAAGTCTCTGGCCATTCGAGGTCCGAGGCGAGACGAACCGCTCAACCCCCACCAAGGCTACTCGCCCATCCGTTTAGCCATTTGGGGTTTTGGCACCCCGACCTTGAGCGCTAATTTTTAGATAAATGTTACCGTGGCCTATTTTAGCACACGGAGGCGCCCCAAAGTCTCGGGCCGTTTCCGAGGTCCGACGGACAGACTTCGCCCACGCTCTCCACCAAGGCTATAGCCCGCGATTTTTGGCCATTTTTCTGGGGTTTTGGCACCCCGACCTTCGGGCACTAATTTTGGGTGCGGCAGTGCCAGTAATACCTTCCCAGGCGCACGGGGAGCTGCCATAAAGTCTCGGGCCATTCCAGGTCCGGCGGACGAACCGCCACGCCCAGCAGGAGGCTATAGCCACTGATTTTGCCATTTTTCCCCTGGGGGTTTGGCACCCAAGCCTTCAAGGCGCTAATTTTTAAGAGAGGCGCTGACTACTGCCATTGGCCTATTTTTGGCACCACGGAGGCACCCCCAAAGTCTCGGGCCATTCAAGGTCAGTGAGACCGAACTTAGCCACGCTTTCTGTAGAAATTTATAGCCACTTCTGATTTTGGCCATTTTCAGCTGATGGTTTTGCTTCCGAACTTGGGTGGTTTTCTTGGTACAGTGTGACTGCCCGTGGCCTATTTTAGCACACGGGCCGTCACATAGCCTCGGGCCATTCAGGCCGAGCGGACGAACTTCGCCCACCTTCCCCAATTTTATAGCCCACCCGTTTTTGGCCATTTGGGGGGTTTTGGCTAACTCGAACTTGAGTGCTAATTTTTTGAACGGCAGTAGTGCCCGTGTCCTATTTTGCTTCCTAGGCCATGCAAGTCTCGGGCCAGTCAAAGTCAAGTGCAAAACTCAACCCCCGCCCCCCCAGGCTGCCTTCCGATTTTTGGCCATTTTTCGGCTGGGGGTTTTGATACCCGACCTTGGTAGCTAATTTTAGGTGCGGCTGTACCGGCAAGCTATTTTGGCACCACGAGCCGCCCAAGTCTCGAGCATTCCGAGTCCAATGGACGACAGCCCGCCCCCACCGGATATAATACGTTTTGGCCATTTACAGGGGTTTGCTTTTCCCAAGCCCAGTTGCTAATTTTTTTGACGTCGCAATGCCGTGTCTATTTTTTTGAATCTTGAGCGCCGCAAGTCTCGGGCCATTGCAAGGTCAGTCCAGTGACAGGAACTGCCTGCAACTTCCACAAGTGCTAGCCCGTTGCAGCCATTTTTCCGCTGGGTTTGGCACCCCGACCTTGAGTAGCTAATTTTTGGGCGGCTCTGCCGTGGCCCTATTTTTACACGAGCCGCCATAAGTCTCGGGCCATTCCAGGTCAGTGGACGACCTTCACCCAATACGCCCCCACAAGGCTATAGCCACCCGATTTTTACAGCCATTTTCCGCAGGGGGTTTTGTGTAGCCCGACCTTGAAGCCTTTGCTGTAATTTTTAGTGGCTCTGCCAATAGCCTATTTTAGCACCACGGAGCCGCCATAGAATTCGGGCCATTGGGCAATGGACGACCTTGCCACCTTGCGTTTATAGCCACGATTTTATTTTCCACTTGGGGTTTGCTTGCACGGGCTTGGTAGCTAATTTTAGGCGTCTGCCCATTAACCTCTTAAGTCTGCCGCAATCTCGGGCCATTCCGAGGTCGGCGGACCAGGACAGCGCCACGCCCCACCCAGGCAAATTTATGGCCACCGTTTTTTTGGCCATTTGGGTGGTTTTGCCCCGAACTTCGGGAGCTAATTTTTAAGGTGACGTGCCATGTTGGCCTATTTTACCCTGGGCCAGCCCATAAAGTCTGGGCCATTCAGAGTCCGGCGAGACAGACCGCCCACGCCCCCCACCAAGCTACTGCTGCCCACCGATTTTTTGGCCATTTTGGGGTTTGTTTTGTTGTACTGACGTTCGGGCGCTAATTTTTGGTACAGACGCGGCTGTGCCATCACGCCCTGCCCTACCGCACACGCCAGCACACGGGCAGCCGCAAGTCTCGGGCCATTCAGGAGTCCAGCGGATGACTTATTGACTTCTCCCCAGCCCCCCAAGGCTATAGCCCACCCGATTTTGGCCATTTTCCCTAGAGGTTTGTTTTGTACCCCGACCTTGAGCTAATTTTTAGGATTCGGCTGTGCCATTAGCTTTTTCAGCACAGGGCGTCCCAGAATCTCAGGCCATTCGAGGTCCGTAGATAAACGCCCCCCTACCAAGGCTATAGCCCACCTGTTTTTTGGCCATTTGGGGGGTTTTTGGCACCCGAACTTCGGGTGCTAATTTTTTTTCCTGTGCCCAGCTGGCCTATTTTAACAGCCGACCCCATAAAGTCTCGGGCCATTCGAGAGTCCGAGGCGGACCTTCGCCGCGCCCCACAAAGGCTATGCCACTAGATTTTAGCCATTTTCCGCAGAGGTTTGGCAACCCGACCACGAGCTAATTTTAAAAGGCGCGGCTGTGCCCGTGGCTTATTTTAGCTGGAGGCCGCCGCGAGTCTCGGGCCATTCCATTAGAGTCCGGCATTGAGACGAACTCGCCCCATAGAGGCTATAGACCACCGTTTTTGGCCATTTGGGTGGTTTTGCTTTTCCCGAACTTGGGTGCTAATTTTTGGTGTGGCTGTGCCATTAGCCTAGATTTTCACCACCACAGGAGCCGCCCGCAAAGTCTCGGGCCATTCCGGAGTCCAGGCGGACGAGCCGCCCTTACGCCCCCCACAAGGCTATAGCCCACCCGTTTTTGGCCATTTGGGGGGTTTTGGCACACCCAAACTTCAGGGTGCTAATTTTTGGTGGCAGTGCCCGTGTCCTATTTTTGGCACCACGGGGCGCCTACGCCAAGTCTCGGGCCAGTCGAGTCCGGTGGACGAACTTTGCCGCTAATACACTCTCTCCAAGGCTATAGCCCACCCGATTTTAGCCATTTTCCGCTGGGGTTTTACAGCACCTTTGACCGGGCGCTAATTTTAAGGCTGCAGCTGTGCCGTAGCCTATTATTCCCAGGCGGAGGCCCCAAAGTCTCGGGCCATTCCGAGGTCCGAGCCTTCCGAGACTTCGCTTGGCCGCCCCCACAATGAGGCTATAGCCACCCGATTCGCCCTTTTTTTAGCCATTTTTTCCACGCTGGGGTTTTGTAACCTTAGACCTTCGGGCGCTAATTTTTAGGGCAGCTCTGCCGTGGCTTTATATTTGCCTACGGCCTGACCATTCAGTCCAGCCAGACAGACGCCACGCAAGTCTCGGGCCATTCGTAACCGTCCGAGCGGGACCATAGACCGCACACCCATCCAGGCTATAGCCAAGGCTATAACTACACCGTTTTTGGCCATTTGGGTGGTTTTGGCAACCCAGATTCGGGGTGCTAATTTTGGAATCAGCGGCCGTGCCCGTGAGCCGGCCTGGTGGAGCAGACAGCTTCCCACCCAGAGTCTCGGGCCATTCCGAGACCGCCCATAGTCTCCAGGCGGACCAGAACTTCCAGCCCCTGGGCTATAGCCACCCCGTTTTTGGCCATTTGGGGGTTTTGGTGTACTGACGTTGGGCGCTAATTTTTGGGCGCGGCTGTGCCGTGGCCTACTTTTAGCACACGGCACCTGGGGACCGGCACATAAGTCTCGAACTTCCATTCGAGAGTCAGTGGGACGAACTTCTCCCAGCCCCTTGCAAGGCTATAGCCATAGATTTTAGCAGACCGGCTTGGCTGAGGGTGGCACTTGCCCCGACCTTGGGCGCTAATTTTTTACGGCTGTTCGCCGCCAGTAAGCCTGGCACCAGCTTGCAGGCGCCCCAAAGTCTCGGAGCGAGCATTCGAGGTCCGAGGCGGACGAACCGCCCCGCTGACCAGGCTATAGGCTGGTATATTTTGCCACATTTTTTTGGCCATTTGCCCAGTTTTTGCTTTACGAAGTTTTAGGCCTGAGTTTCAATCCCGTGTACATGCCCGGTCCTATTTTTAGGCCGCAGGCGCTTAAAAGTCTCTCGGGCGGGCCAGTCAGAGCCAGACGAACTTAGCTGCAACTCTCCACGAGGCTATCCAGCGCCCACCCGCTATGTTTTACGATTTTAGCCATTTTTCCTGGCCGGTTTGGCAGACCCCGACCTTGGCTGCCTCCAGTTTTGGCTGTGCCCCCTAAGTTTTGGTGGCAGGCCTAGTACCCGTGGCGAACTGCGCTCTCATGAGGCTATAGCCGCGGAGGTTTTCCCTGGGGGTTTTCAGCATAGCCTCGGGCCATTCCGAGTCCGGCGAGACGAACCGCCACGCCCCCACCAAGGTATAGCCCACCGTTTTTGTGGCCATTTGGGGTTTTGGCACCCAGAACCGGGCGCTAATTTTTGGGCGCTGCTGTTCCGTGGCATATTTTGGCACCACGTGAGCCGCCGCAAAGTCTCGGGCCATTCCGAGTCCAGCGGATGAACATTACGCCCCGCCCCCCACCAAAGGCTGTATACCCGATTTTGCCATTTTTCAGCTGGGGATTGCTTTTTTGGCACCCCAACCTTCGGGCGCTAATTGTGGGTGCGGCTGTGCCCGTGGCCTATTTTTGCACGCAGTGGCTGCCCGCAAAGTCTCGGGCCATTCGAGGTCTGGCGGGCCGAACTTTCGCCGCCCCCAAAGGCTATAAGCCCACCCGTTTTGGCCATTTGGGGTTTGGCACCCGACCTTGGTGCTAATTTTAGCCACGCAGCTGTGCCGTGGCCATTTTTGGCAGCACCACGGAGGCGCCCGCAAAGTCTCCGGGACATTCAAGTCCAGCGGGTAGGGCCGAACCGCGCGCCCCCACCAAGGCTATAGCCCACCCGTTTTTGGCCCATTTAGGGGTTTTTGGCTCCTTTTGACTTTCGGGCGCTAATTTTTAGACGGCTGTGCCGTGGCCTAATTTTTGGGGCGGCTGTGCCCATGGCCTGTTTTTAGCTGAGGCCACCCCCGAGTCTCGGGCCATTCCGTGTCCGGGAATGAACTTCGCCACGCCCCCACGCCAAGGCTATAGCCCACCCGATTTTGGCCTTTTTTCGCTGGGGGTTTTGGCACCCGACCAGTGGTGCTAATTTTTGGGTGTAAGCTGTGCCCGTATCCTATTTTTTTGGCACCACGGAGCCGGCCGCGAAAGTCTCGGGCCATTCCGAGTCCAGGCGGACGAACCTGCGCCCCCACCAAGGCTATAGCCCACCGTTTTAGCCATTTGGGGTTTTGGCACCCGACCTTGGCGCGCAGTGCCATCTCCGTGTGTAGCTATTTTTGGCACACGGAGACGCCCGCAAAGTCTCGGGCCATTCCGAGTCGAGCGGACGAACTTCGCCCATGCACCCTTTCCACCAGGCTATAGCCCACCCGTTTTTGGCCATTTGGGGTTTTGCTTTTGAACTTGGTGCTAATAATTTTTGGGCGGCTGTGCCTGTGGCCTACTTCCAGCAGGCCGCCACGCCCAAGTCTCGGGCCATTCCGAGTCGGCCGAACTTCGCCACGCCCCACCAAGGCTATAGCCCACCGTTTTGGCCATTTGGGGGTTTGGCACCCAAACTTCGGGTGCTAATTTTTGTGGCTGTACCGTGGCCTATTTTTAACACCGCGGAGGCCCGCCCGCGGCATGATATGTCGGGCCATTCCGAGTCCAGCGGACGAACTTCGCCACGCCCCACCAAGGCTATAGCCCACCCGTTTTTAGCCATTTGGGGTTTTGGCACCCCCAGACCGGGTGCTAATTTTTAGACTGACTGTGCCTGTGGGCGTATTTTGGCACCGCAGGCTACGCAAAGTCTCGGGCCATTCAAGTGCGCAGCGGACAGACTTCGCCATGCCCCCACCAAGACTATAGCCGCTCCCGTTTTTGGCCATTTGGGGTTTGGCACCCAACCGGGTGCTAATTTTTGGCGGCTGTGCCCGTGGCCTATTTTGGCACATGGACGCCCGCAAAGTCTCGGGCCATTCCAAGTCAGCAGACGAACATTACGCCCCCCCAAGGCTATAGCCCATGGCCCTTTTAGCCATTTGGGGGTTTGGCACCCGAGACTTCGGGTGTGCTAATTTTTTTAGGCGGCTGTGCCTGTGGCCTATTTTTGGCACACGGAGCCGCGCAAAGTCTCGGGCCATTCCGAGTCCGTGAGACGAACTTAAGCCCATGCCCCCACCAGACTATAAGCCCACCCGTTTTTGGCCATTTGGGGTTTTGGCACCCAGACGGGTGCTAATTTTTCCCAGACGGCTGTGCCCGTGGCCTATTTTAACTCACGGAGGCCGCCCGCATAAAGTCTCGGGCCATTCAAGTCCGGCGGACGAACCTTCGCCAGCCCCCGCGAGGCTATAGCCACCCTTTTTAGCCATTTGGGGGTTTTGGCACGCCAGACGGGTGCTAATTTTTGGGCCTGAATGGCTGTGCCCGTGGCCTATTTTAAGCACCACGGAGCGCCCTTTTGAGCAAAGTCTCGGGCCATTCAAGTCCAGCGGGTGACACCATGGCTTCGCCCCACAAGGCTATAGCCCACCCGTTTTTGGCCATTTGGGGGTTTTGGCACCAGACTTCAGGTGCTAATTTTTAGACCAGCGGCTGTGCCTGTGGCCTATTTTCCCAGCACTACGGAGGCCGCCAGCAAAGTCTCGGGCTATTCGGAGTCCAGCGGGCGAACTTACGCCCCACGCCCCCACCAAGGCTATAGCCCACCGTTTTTGGCCATTTGGGGGTTTGGCACCCCAGGCTTCGGGTGCTAATTTTAAGGCATTGGCTGTGCCCGTGGCCTATTTTGTGCCTAACGAGGAGGCCGCCAGCAAAGTCTCGGGCTATTCCGGAGTCGAGGCGGACGAACGCCCCATGCCCCCACCAAGGCTATAGCCCACCCCGTTTTTGGCCATTTGGGGGTTTGGCACCCCCGACCTTCGGGCACTAATTTTGTGCGCGGCTGTGCCCGTGTCCTGTGTGGCACACTGGAGGCCACCCCAGGAGAATCTCGGGCCATTCCGGAGTCCGAGGCGGAACCGCCCATACGCCCCCACCAAGGCTATAGCCCACCGATTTTGGCCATTTTTCCGCTGGGGTTTTGGCACCCGACCTTGGGCCCTAATTTTTAGGCGCGGCTATGCCGTGGCCTTTTTGGCAGTAAGCAGGCCGCCCACAATGTCTAGCGCCATTCCGAGTCCAGGCGGACAAACTTAGCCACGCCCCCCACAGGCTATAGCCACCCGTTTTTGGGCATTTGAGGGGCTGGCACCCCCTAACCAGGCGCTAATTTTTGAAGGGCGCGGCTGTGCCCGTGGCCTATTTTTGCTTTGGAGGCCACCATAAAGTCTCGGGGCCATTTCAAGTCAGGCGGACGAACTTCGCTCGCCCCCACCAGGCTATAAGCTTAAACCCGATTTTAGCCATTTTCACTGGGGTTTGGCACCCGACCTTCGAGGGGAGCTAATTTTTGGCGGCGCAGCTATGCCCCGTGGCTATTTTTGGCACCACGGAGACACACCGCCGCAAAGTCTAGGGCCATTCCGAGTCCGGACGAACCATACGCCCCCACCAAGGCTATAGCCCACCCGTTTTTAGCCATTTGGGTGGTTTTGGCACCCGAACCGGGAGCTAATTTTTGAAGTCGCGGCCGTGCCCGTGGCCTATTTTTTACCACGGAGGGCCGCCCGCAAAGTCTCGGGCCATTCCGAGTCCAGTAGACGAACCCGCCACGCCCCCCACAGGCTATAGCCCACCGTTTTTGTCCATTTGGGGGTTTGGCACCTAACCTTAGTAATTTTTGGTTGCGGCTGTGCCGTGGCTATTTTGGCACCACGGAGGCCGCCCATGATGTCTCGGCCCATTCCGAGTCCGGCGGATGAACTTCGCCACGCCCCCACAGGCTGTAGCCCACCCGATTTTTGCAGCCATTTTTCTGCTGGGGTTTTGGCCCCGAGCCTTCGAGTGCTAATTTTTTGAAGCGGCTATGCCCGTGGTCTATTTTAGGCGATTTTTACTATGGGTATCCTATTTTACCCGCAAAAGTCTCGGGCCATTCCAGTCACGCCCCCCACGGTCCCCATGCAGATTTCTTAACACCACAGGCGCCCACGGGCCCCAACTATATGAACCCACTTTGTTTTTGGCCATTTGGGGGTTTGGCAAGCCGGCTCTACCCGATATTGGGCTAAATTTTTAGACAAGCGCCTGTGCCGTGCTGATTTTGGCACGTATTTTTAACTGCAGCGCAAGTCTCGGGCCATTCAAGTCGAGTCGGCCATTTGACTCAGACGGGTGCTAATTTGCCGTGGCGCCTGTGCCCGGTGATGGCCGGCCGGAAGGCCCCAAAGGCTGTAGTAGGACGAACCGCCCGCCCCCCACCCGATTTTTGGCCATATTTCCGCTGGGGTTTTGGCACCCGACCTTGGGCGCTAATTTTAGGCGCGGCTATGCCCGTGTCCTATTTTTGGCATACAAAGGCCACCATGCAAAGTCTCGGGCCATTCCGGAGGTCCGGCGGACGAACCGAACGCCCGCCCCACACAAGGCTATAGCCCACCCGATTTTTGCCATTTTTCCGCTGTGGGGTTTTGCTGACCTTCGGGCGCTAATTTTGGCGCGTCTATGACCGTGGCCTATTTTACTGAGGCTGCCACAATTTCTCGGGCCATTCGAGTCCGGGCGAGACGAACCGCCCCGCGCCCCCATAGGCTATAGCCCACCCGATTTTGGCCATTTTTCCTTGCAGAGGTTTTGGCACCCCGACCTTGGTGCTAATTTTTAGTGGCGGCTATGCCCGTGGTCTATTTTTAACATAGAGCCGCCCGCAAAATCTCGGGCCATTCCGAGTCCAGCGGACCGAACTTCGCCAGCCCCCCCTTTGAGGAGCTATAGCTTGCTTTGTTTTTGGCCTTTTGGGGGGTTTTGGCACCGACCTTGGTAGGCGCTAATTTTTGGTTGTGGCTGTGCCGTGGCCTATTTTTGGCTACGAGGAGGCCGCCATAATGTCTCGGGCAATTCAGTCCAGTGGACGAACTTCACGCCCCCCCTTTGAAGGCATATACCCGCCATATTTTTAGTGGAACCCGACAGCCGGGCTATGAACCTTTGGCCCCCAGCACAGGCCGCCCACAAAGTCTGGGGCCATGCCACGCCCCCACAAGGCTAAGCCCCCTGTTTTTGGCCATTTGGGGGTTTGGCACCCCAGACTTCGGGTGCTAATTTTTAGACGCCTGTGCCCGTGGCTGATTTTTGGCACACGGCGCCTCAAAGTCTCGGGCATTCCGAGGTGCCCAAGGCTGTAGCCCCGGGGCCATATTGAAGCTAATTTTTTTATTTTTGGTAGCTACAGCGAAGGCCACCGCGTGTCACCGGGCCATTCCTACGCCCCTTTGCACGTTTTTGCCAACTGCAGGGTTTTGGCACCCAGGCCTTCAAGGCTAATTTTTGAGTCCGTGGCTGATTTCTCGGGCCAAATGCCACGGGTGCCCCTATTTTGCTTACTATGCCAATCTCGGGCTGCACCTGTGTTTTTGGCCATTTTGGGGTTTTGGCACCCGACAGGTCGAGCGCTAATTTTTTTTGTGTTTTATACTGGTGGAACCCGACCTTCGAGCGCTAATTTTAAGGCGGCTATGCCCGTGGCCTATTTTTGCAGGCCGCGCAAAGTCTCGGGCCATTCAGTCCCGGACAAACTTCCGCCCCACCAAGGCTGCCGCTGTTTTTGGCCATTTGGGGTTTGGCACCCGAACTTCCTGCATTTTTTGGATGGTGCAGATTGGCCAGCCTGTGCCGTGGCTGATTTTGGCTACGGGCCGCCCGCTAATCTGTGTCACCGCCGACAAGGCTGTAGCCCACCCGATTTTTAGCCATATTTCCGCTGGGGGTTTTGGCACCCGACCTTGAGCGCTAATTTTTGTTGCGACTATGCCCGTGTCTATTTTGGCACGAAGGCCACCCATAAATCTCTGGGGCCATTCCGAGTCCAGCGAGACGAACTTACCATCGCCCCCACAAGGCTATAGCCCACCCGATTTTGGCCATTTTTCCGCTTGGGGGTTTCTTTGACCGGTAGGCGCTAAATTTTGGCGTGTAGCTATGTCCGTCGCTTATTTTTGAGTGCCACAAGAGGCCGCCCCCAAAGTCTCGACCCATTCGGAGTCCGGCGGACCAGACTTCGCCCGCCCCCACAAGGCTATTGCCCACCCGTTTTTGGCCATTTGGGGTTTTGGCACCCAAACCTTGTGGTGCTAATTTTTAGACGGCTGTGCCGTGGCCTATTTTAACACATGTAGGCCACCCACAAAGTCTTGTGCCATTCCTAGTCCAGGCGGACGAACCATGCTCCCCAAGGCTATAGCCACCCGATTTTGGCCATTTTCCGCTGGGGTTTTGGCTTTCCCGACCTTGAGCGCTAATTTTTGGGCGCGCCTGTGTCCGTTGCCTAGTTTTGGCACCACGGGGACGCCCCCAAAGTCTCGGGCCATTCGAGTCCGGCGGACGAACTTCATTACGCCCCCCACCAAGGCTGTAGCCCACCCGATTTTGGCCATATTTCGCTGGGGGTTTTGGCACCCCGACCTTCAAGCGCTAATTTTTAGGCGTGGCAATGCCCGTGGCCTATTTTGGCACGAGCCGCCCAAAGTCTCGGGACATTCCAAGTTGGTGTTATGTGACGAACTTAAACGCCATACGCCCAGCAAGGCTATAGCCCACCGATTTTTGGCCATTTTTTCCTGGGGGTTTGGCACCCGACCGCGCTAATTTTTAAGTGGCGCGGCTATGTCCGTGGCTTATTTTAACACACAGAGGCCGCCCCAAAGTCTCGACCCATTCCGAGTCCAGTGGATGAACCGCCCTTGCCCGCTATTGCCCACCTGTTTTTGGCCATTTGGGGGTTTGGCACTCCCCCGACCTTCGGGTGCTAATTTTTTGAAGCTGACTATGCCCGTGGCCTATTTTGGCACATGTAGGCCACCAGGAAAGTCTCGTGCAGTTCCTGGGCCAGTGGGACAGACCATGCAGCTCCCCACCAAGGCTTTAGCCACCCGATTTGTAGCCATTTTTCCGCTGGGGTTTTGGCACCCGACCTTGGTAGCTAATTTTTGGTGCGGCTGTGTCAGTGGCCTATTTTTGCCTGTGAGCCCCCAAAGTCTCGGGCCATTCCGAGTCAATGAATCACGCGCCCCCACAAGGCTTATGTGCCCAGCCGTTTTTGGCCATTTGGGGTTTTGGCGACCTTCGAGCGCTAATTTTTGTGTGTGGCTCTACCCGTGGCCTAATTTTGGCACGGAGGCCACCCATTCTCGGGCCATTCCGAGGTCCGGCAGGCGAACTTCACGCCCCACCAAGGCCCCCTTCCCGTTTTTAGCCATTTGGGGGTTTTGGCACCCCGACCATCGGGCGCTAATTTTTGTGCGCGGCCGTACCCGTGGCCTATTTTTAGCACACGGAGGCTGCCATAAAGTCTTTGGCCATTCAAGTCCAGTGGATGAACTTTGCCCGCCCCCGAGGGATCTATAGCCGACCACCCGTTTTTGGCCATTTTCGCTGGGGTTTTGGCACCCGACCTCCGGGTGCTAATTTTTAGTGCTCTGCCCGTGGCTAGTTTTAGCACACAGAGTGTCGCCGCATAAAGTCTCGGGCCATTCAGATCAGGATGGACGAACCGCCGCCCCCACCAGGCTATAGCCCACCGTTTTTGGCCATTTGGGGTTTTGGCACCCGACCTTCGGGCTCTAATTTTAGGCGGCTGTGCCGTGGCCTAGCACCGCAGGCCGCCCAAAGTCTCGGGCCATTCCGAGTCAGGCGAGATGAACTTCGCCCACACCCCCACCAAGGCTATAGCCCACCCGATTTTAGCCATTTTTTCGCTGGGGGTTTTGGCACCCCGACCTTCGGGCGCTAATTTTTGGGCGGCTCACGTCCATTGGCCTATTTTTGGCAGCGGAGCCGCCCGCAAAGTCTCGGGCCATTCCGGCGAGTCGAGGCGGACGAACTTCGCCGCGCCCCCACCAGGCTATAGCCCACCCGTTTTTGGCCATTTGGGGTTTTGGCACCCGACCTTCGGGCTCTAATTTTTAGGCGCGGCTGTGCCCCGTGGCCTATTTCAGCTGAGGCCGCCCGCAAAGTCTCGGGCCATTCCGAGTCCGGCGGACGAACTTCGCCCACACCCCACCAAGGCTATAGCCCACCCGTTTTTGGCCATTTGGGGGTTTGGCACCCCCGACCTTGGCGCTAATTTTTGGGCGCAGCTATGCCGTGGCCTATTTTAACACCACGGAGGCTGCCCCAAAGTCTTGGGACATTCCAAGTCCGGCAGGACCCACGACCCCACCAAGGCTATAGCCCACCCGATTTTAGGCCATTTTCCGCTGGGGGTTTTGGCACCCGACCTTGAGCGCTAATTTTTAGGGCGACTACGTCCGTGGCCCTATTTTTGGAGCGCCCCCAAAGTCTCGGGCAATTCCGAGTCCGGCGGACGAACTTCGCCCACGCCCCCCACCAAGGCTATTGCCCACCCGTTTTTTGGCCTCTTGGGGGGTTTTGGAACCCCGACATTCGGGTGCTAATTTTTGGGCGCGGCTGTGCCCGTGGCCTATTACAGCACATGTAGGCCACCCATAAGTCTCGTGCCATTCCTAGTCAGGCGTGGACGAACTTCCATGCGCCCCCACCAAGGCTATAGCCCACCGATTTTGGCCATTTTCATGGGGGTTTTACCCGACCTTTGAAACTTTTTTGGCGGCTGTGCCCATCAGCTATTTTTGGAAGCCGCGCAAAGTCTCGGGTCATTCTGTGTCCATGGACGAACTTAGCCACGCACCAGGCTATAGCCCACCAATATGTTGGCCATTTTCCGCTGGGGTTTTTGTTTTTGACCTTAGCAAATTTTGCGCGGCTATGCCCATGGTCTATTTTGGCACCGGAGCCGCCGCAAAGTCTCAGGCCATTCCAAGTCCAGCGAGACGAACTTAGCCCCGCCCCCACAAAGGATATAGCCCACCTGTTTTTGGCCGTTTGGGGTTTTGGCTTTTGAGACCGGGTGCTAATTTTTAGGCGCGCCTGTGCCCGTGGCTGTTTTGGCACCGCGGAGGCCGCCCGCAAAGTCTCGGGCCATTCCGTGTCGGCGGACGAACTTCGCCACACCCCCCACCAAGGCTATAGCCACCGTTTTTAGCCATTTGGGGTTTTGGCACCCGACCTTCAAGCTAATTTTTAGTGCGGCTGTGCCCGTGGCATATTTTGGCACACAGAACCCGCCCGCAAAGTCTCGGGCCATTCCAGTCAGCGGACGAGACCGCCCACCCCCATTCGAGTCCAGGCGGACGAACTTCGCCCACCCCACCAAGGGCTATAGCCCAGCCGTTTTTGGCCATTTGGGGGTTTGGCTTTTACGTCCTTGGGTGCTAATTTTTAGAGCGGCTGTGCCGTGGCTATTTTGGCTACGGAGGCCGCCAGCAAAGTCTCGGGCCATTCCGAGTCCGGCGGACGAACTTCGCCCACGCCCCCCACTAAGACTATAGCCCACCCGATTTTTGGCCATTTTTCCGCTGGGGGGTTTTGGCACCCCGACCTTCGGGCGCTATTTTTTGGGTGCGGCTATGCCTGTGGCCTATTTTTGGCACACGGAGGCTGCCCCCAAAGTCTCGGGCCATTCAAGTCCAGTAGACGAACTTCGCCCCTTCCACCAAGGCTATAATAGCCCACCGATTTTGGCCATTTTCGCTGGGGGTTTTGGCACCCGACCTTGGGTGATAATTTTTGGGAGCGGTTATGTCCGTGGCCTTTTTGGCACACGGGAGGCCACCCCAAAGTCTCGGGCCATTCCGAGTCCAGGCGGACGAACCACGCCCCCACCAGGCTGTGCCCACCGTTTTTGGCCATTTGGGGGTTTTGGCACCCGACTTTCGGGTGCTAATTTTGGGGCAGCTGTGCCCGTGGCCTATTTTGGCACATGTAGGCCACCCCAAAGTCTCGAGCCATTCCTAGTCCAGTCTGAACTTCGCCCCGCCCCCCACAAGGCTATAGCCACCGATTTTGGCCAATTTTCAGCAGGGGGTTTTGGCACGACCTTGGCGCTAATTTTTGGGCGCGGTTATGCCCGTGGACTATTTTTGGCACACGGAGGACGCCCCCAAATTCTCAGGCCATTCCGAGTCCGGCGGATGAACTTCGCCCACGCCCCTCACCAAGGCTATAGCCCACCCGATTTTTGGCCATTTTCGCTGGGGGTTTGGCACCCGACCTTCGGGCGCTAATTTTTGGACGCGGCTATGCCCGTGGCCTATTTTTTTCACACGGAGGATGCCCCAAAAGTCTCGGGCCATTCCGAGTCCGGCGGATGAACCGCCCCGCCCCCCCCAGGCCCGATTTTTGGCCATTTTCCGCTGGGGTTTTGGCACCACCTTGCGCTAATTTTTGGAGTGCGGCTATGCTAAGTGGCCTATTTTTTAGCACACAGGCCTCCCAAAGTCTCGGGCCATTCCGAGTCAGTGAATGAACTTCGCCCCCCATGGCTATAGCCCACCGTTTTTGGCCATTTGGGGTTATTTGAAGTTCGGGTGCTAATTTTTAGTGCGCTTTGCCCGTGGCCTATTTTTGCAGAGGCCGCCGCAAAGTCTCGGGGCATTCGAGTCCGTAGACGAACTTCGCCACGCCCCCCAAGGCTATAGAACCGCGATTTTTGGCCATTTTCCGCAGGGGTTTTGGTACCCGACCGGGCGCTAATTTTTAGGCGCGGCTGCCCGTTGCCTAATTTTGGCACCACGGAGGCCGCAAAGTCTCGGGCCATTCCAGGAGTCCCGGACGAACCGCCTCGCCCACCCAAGGCTATAGCCCACCCGATTTTTGGCCATTTTCATGGGGTTTTAGTACCCGACCATTAGGCGCTAATTTTGGAGTGCGGCTGTGCCCGTGGCCCTAATTTTTATGCGGAGGCCGCCACATAAAGTCTCGGGCCATTCCGAGGTCGGCGGACGAACCGCCCACCCCCACCTAAGCTATAGCCGGCGTTTTTGGCCATTTGGGGTTTTGGCACCCCGACCTTGGGCGCTAATTTTTAGGCGCGGCTGTGCCCGTTGCCTATTTTGGCACCACGGAGGCCGCCCGCAAGTTTCAAGCCATTCCTAGTCCGGCGGACGAACCGCCACCGCCCCAACCAAGGCTATAGACCACCCGATTTTTGGCCATTTTTCGCAGGGGTTTTGGTACCCGACCTTCGGGCGCTAATTTTATGGCGCGGCTGTGCCCGTGGCTAATTTACACACGGAGGCCGCCCGCAAAGTCTCGGGCCTTTCGAGTCCAGGCGGAGACCGACCACGCCCCATCAAGGCTATAGACCACCCGATTTTTGGCCATTTTCCAGGGGGTTTTGGTACCCGACCTTGGCGGGCGCTAATTTTTAAGGCGCGGCTGTGCCGTGGCCTAATTTTGGCACCACGAGGCCTCCCGCAAAGTCTCGGGCCATTCCGAGTCCGGCGAACTTTGAACCACGCCCCCCCACCAAGGCTATAGCCCACCCGTTTTTGGCCATTGCGGGGTTTTGGCCCGACCTTCGGGCGCTAATTTTTAATGCGGCTGTACCGTGGCCTATTTTTGCACCGGAGGCGCCCGCAAAGTCTTGGGCCATTCCGAGTCCGGTAGGACGAAGCCCATACCCCCACCAAGGCTATAGCCCACCCGTTTATTGGCCATTTGGGGTGTTTTCGTACCCCGACCTTCGGGCGCTAATTTTTGGGTGCAGCTGTGTCCATGGCCTAATTTTGGCACACGGAGGCCGCCCGCAAAGTCTCGGGCCATTCCGAGTCCGGCGGACGAACTTCGCCAACGCCCCCCACCAAGGCTATAGCCCACCCGATTTTTGGCCATTTTTCCGCTGGGGGTATTGGCACCCCGACCTTGAAGCTAATTTTTTTCGAAGCGTGGCTATGCCCGTGGCCTGGCTGCCTGGAGGACGCCCCCAAAGTCTCGGGCCATTCCGAGTCCGGATGAACTACGCCCCCACCAAGGCTATAGCCCACCCGATTTTGGCCATTTTTCCGCTGGGGTTTTGGCACCCGACCTTGGGCGATAATTTTAGGCGCGGCTATGCCCGTGGTCTATTTTACAACTGGAGGCCGCCCCCATGAGTCTCGGCCCATTTCGAGTCGGTGGATGAAATTCCTTGGCCGCCCCCTAGGCTATAGCCCACCCGATTTTTGGCAATTTTACCGCTGGGGGTTTTGGCACCCGACCTTGGGCGCAAATTTTGCAGACCTTGACTATGCCCGTGGCCTATTTTTAACACGGAGGCCACCCCAAAGTCTCGGGCCATTCCGAGTCCGAGGCGGACGAACTTCGCCCACACCCCCAAGGCTATAGCCACACCCGTTTTTAGCCATTTGGGGGTTTTGGCACCCCAGTTGGTGCTAATTTTTAGGCGCGGCTGTGCCCGTGGCCTATTTTGGCACACGGAGGCCGCCCGCAAAGTCTCGGGCATTCGAGTCCGTGAGCGAACTTCGCCCACGCCCCCCACCAAGGCTATAGTCCACCCGATTTTTTGCCAATTTGGGGGTTTTGGCACCGACCGTCGGGTGCTAATTTTTAATGCTGCCGTGCCGTAGCTATTTTGGCACCGGAGGCCGCCCACAAAGTCTCGGGCCATTCGAGTCCGAGCGGACCGAACTTCGCCCCCACCAAGGCTATAGCCCACCCGTTTATTGGCCATTTGGGGGTTTTGTACCCGACCTTCGGGCACTAATTTTAGGCGCGGCTGTGCCGTGGCTATTTTGGCACATGGGCCGCCGAAAGTCTGGGCCATTCAGTTAAGCGGACAGACCGTCCATGCCTCCCTCCCTGGCTATAGCCCACCCGTTTTTTGGCCATTTGGGGGGTATTGGCACCCCGACCTTCGGGCGCTAATTTTTGGGCTCGGCTGTGCCCGTGGCCTATTTTTGGTACATGGAGGCGCAAAGTCTCGGGCCATTCGAGTCCAGTGGAATGACAACCGCCACATGCCCGCCCACCGATTTTGGCCATTTTCACGCTGGGGGTTTTGGTAGCCCGACCCTCGGGCGCTAATTTTTGGGCGTGGCTACGCCCATGGCCTATTTTACAGCACCGGAGGCGCCCACTAAAGTCTCGGGCCATTCGAGTCGGCGGATGAACTTCGCCACGCCCCCACCAGGCTATACCCGATTTTGGCCATTTTTCTGCAGGGTTTTGTCACCCCGACCTTGGGCGCTAATTTTTGGGCGCGGCTGTGCCCGTGGCCTATTTTTGGCACCACGGAGGCCACCCCATGAAGTCTTGGGCCATTCCGATTCCGGCGGACTAACCACGCCCCACCAAGGTTATAGCCCACTGTTTTTGGCCATTGGGGGTTTTGGCTTTAAACCTTGGTGCTAATTTTTGTGCGTGCTGTGCCATGACCTATTTTGGCTACGGAGGCCGCCCACAAAGTCTCGGGCCATTCCGAGTCAGTGGACGAACTTCGCCACGCCCCCACCAAGGCTATAGCCCACCCGATTTTTGGCCATTTTCCGCTGGGGGTTTTGGCACCCGACCTTGAGCGCTAATTTTTAGGCGCGGCTGTGCCCGTGGCTATTTTGGGACACGGAGGCCGCCTGCAAAGTCTCGGGCCATTCGAGTCCAGCGGACCCGAACTTCGCCCCCCCCAAGGCTATAGCCACCGTTTTTGGCCATTTGGGGGGTTTTGGCACCCAAGTTCGGGGTGCTAATTTTTGGCGCGGCTGTGCCCGTGGCCTATTCTTTGACACGGAGGCCGCCCCAAAGTCTCGGGCCATTCCGAGTCTGGCGGATGAACCCCGCCCCACAGGCTATAGCCCGATTTTTAGCCATGTTTCGCTGGGGGTTTTGGCACCCGACCTTGGGAGCTAATTTTTAGGCGACGGCTATACCCGTAGCCTATTTTTGGCACAGGCCGCCCCCAAAGTCTCGGGCCATTCGAGTCCGGCGGATGAACCGCTCGCCCCCCCCAAGGCTATAAGCCCACCGATTTTTGGCCATTTTTCTGCAGGGGTTTTGGATCCCGACCTTGAGGCTAATTTTTGGCGCGGCTGTGCCCGTGGCCCTAATTTTGCACACGGGGACCGCAAAGTCTCGGGCCATTCCGAGTCCGGCGGATGAACTTTGCCCGCCCCACAAGGCTATAGCCCACCCGATTTTGGCCATTTTCTGCAGGGTTTTGGCACCCCGACCTTGGGCGCTAATTTTTGGGCGCGGCTGTGCCCGTGGCCTATTTTGGCACCAGGAGGCCACCCAAAGTCTTGGGCCATTCCGGTGTCAGGCGGACTAACCCTTCCACCAAGGCTATAGCCCACCCATTTTTGGCCATTGGGGGTTTTGGCACCCGACCTTGGCGCTAATTTTTGTGCGTGGCTGCGCCCGGCTCTTCTTTTCCGGCACCACGGACCGCCCACAAAGTCTCGGGCCATTCCGAGTCCGGTGACGAACTTACACGCCCCCACAAGGCTATAGCCCACCCGATTTTTGGCCATTTTCCGCTGGGGTTTTGGCACCGGACCTTCGGGCGCTAATTTTTGGGCGCGGCTGTGCCCGTGGCCTATTTTTGAGACACGGAGGCCGCCCGCAAAGTCTGGGGCCATTCGAGTCCCGGACGAACCGCCACGCCCCCACAAGGCTATAGCCCACCGTTTTTGGCCATTTGGGGGATTTGGCACCCAGTTGGTGCTAATTTTTGGGCGCGTGACAGTGCCCGTGGCCTATTTTGGCACATGGGCCGCCCCCAAAGTCTCGGGCCATTCCGAGGTCTGGCGGATGAACTTACGCCCGCCCCCACATGAGGCTATAGCCCACCGTTTTTGGCCATTTGGGGGTTTGGCTCCCCGGACGTTGGGCGCTAATTTTCAGCGGTTATGCCCGTGGCCTATTTTTGCTGCAGGCCGCCCCAAGGCTCAGGCCATTCGAATCCGGCGGATGAACCGCCCGCCCCACCAAGGCTATAACTTGGATTTTAGCCATTTTTCCGCTGGGGGGTTTTGGCACCCGACCTTCGGGCTCTAATTTTTAGGCGGCTGTGCCCGTGGCCTAGCACCACGAGCCGCCCCAAAGTCTCAAGCCATTTCGAGTCCAGTGGATGAACTTAAGCCGCCCCCACCAAGGCTATAGCCCACCCGTTTTTAGCAATTTTCCATGGGGGTTTTGGTACCCCGACCTTAGCGCGCTAATTTTTGGGCTCGGCTATGCCCGTGGCCTATTTTATCTGGAGGCCACCCCCAAAGTCTCGGGCCATTCCGAGTCCAGGCGGATGAACCTTCGCCCCATGGCTATAAGCCCACCCGTTTTTAGCAATTTTTCGCTGGGGGTTTTGGCACCCGACCTTGGTGCTAATTTTAGGCACGGCTGTGCCGTGGCCTATTTTGGCACACGGAGGCCGCCCGCAAAGTCTCGGGACATTCGAGTCCGTGGACGAACCGCCGCGCCCAGGCTATAGCCCGCCGTTTTGGACATTTTTCTGCAGGGGTTTTGGATCCCCGACCTTGGGAGCTAATTTTTGCGCGGCTGTGCCCGTGGCCTAATTTTTGCACGAGTCCGCCCGCAAAGTCTCGGGCCATTCGAGTCCGTGGATGAACTTCGCCCACCCCGCTTTGAGGCTATAGCCAGTAGTTTTTGGCCATTTGGGGGTTTTGGCACCCGACCTTGGGGCGCTAATTTTAGGCGGCTGTGCCCCTTTGCCTATTTTGTCTGGAGGCCGCCGCAAAGTTTCATGCCATTCCTAGTCCAGTGGACGAACCATCCCACCAAGCCTATAGACCGATTTTTGGCCATTTTCCGCATAGGGTTTGGTACCCGACCTTGGGCGCTAATTTTTAGGCGCGGCTGTGCCGTGGCCTCCAGCACCACGGAGGCCGCCCGCATAAAGTCTCGGGCCATTCCGAGTCCGGCGGACGAACTTCGCCACGCCCCCGCAGGATATAGCCCACCGTTTTTGGCCATTTGGGGGTTTTGGCACCCAGTTCGGGTGCTAATTTTTGTGGCGGCTTTTCCATTGGCTATTTTTGCAGCCACGGAGGCCGCCCGCAAAGTCTCGGGGCAGTCCGAGTCCGGCGGACGAACCGCCCCCGCGAGGCTATAGCCCACCCGTTTTTGGCCATTTGGGGGTTTTGGCACCCAGTTCGGGTGCTAATTTTAAGCAGCTGTGCCCGTGGCCTATTTTGGTACCGGAGGCCGCCCACAAAGTCTCGGGCCATTCCGAGTCCGGGACGAACCGCCCGCGCCCCCCACCAGGCTATAGACCACCCGTTTATTGGCCATTTGGGGGGATTTCGTGCCCGACCTTGGGCGCTAATTTTAGGCGCGGCTGTGCCGTGGCTATTTTTGGCGCATGGAGCCGCCCGAAAGTCTGGGCCATTCCGAGGTTCGGACGAACCGTCCATGCCTCCCACCAAGGCTATATTACCCCGTTTTTGGCCATTTGGGGTTTTGGCACCCCACCTTCGGGCGCTAATTTTGGGCTCGGCTATGCCCGTGGCCTATTTTTTGTCCACAGGCCGCCCCCAAAATCTCGGGCCTTTCCGAGTCCGGCGGATGAACTTCGCCTACGCCCCCCACCAAGGCTATAGCCCACCCGATTTTTGGCCATTTTTCTGCAGGGGGTTTTGGATGCCCGACCTTCGGGGGCTAATTTTTGGGCGCGGCTGTGCCCGTGGCCTAATTTTGGCACACGGAGGCCGCCCGCAAAGTCTCGGGCCATTCCGAGTCGTGGACCGAACTTTGCCACGCCCCCCAGGCTATAGCCCACGATTTTGGCCATTTTTCTGCAGGGGTTTTGGATGCCCGACCTTGGGGCTAATTTTAGGCGCGGCTGTGCCCGTGGCCTAATTTTGGCACCACGGAGGCCGCCCATGAAAGTCTCGGGCCATTCGAGTCCGGACGAGAACTTTGCCCGCCCCCCACAAGGCTATAGCCACCCGATTTTGGCCATTTTTCTGCAGGGGTTTGGCACCCGACCTTCGGGCGCTAATTTTTGGGCGCGGCTGTGCCGTGGCTATTTGGCCACACACACGGAGGCCACCCGCAAAGTCTTGAGCCATTCCGAGTCCGAGCGGACTAACCAGCCCGCCCCCAGGCTATAGCCCCGTTTTTGGCCATTTGGGGGTTTTGGCACCCCGACCTTGCGCTAATTTTAATGCGGCTGTGCCCCTGGCCTATTTTTTGGCACACGGAGGCCGCCCGCAAAGTCTCGGGCCATTCCAGTCCGGCGGACGAACTTCGCCCACGCCCCCCACCAAGGCTATAGCCCACCCATTTTTTGGCCATTTGGGGGGTGTTGGCACCCCGACCTTGGTAGCTAATTTTAGGTGCGGCTGCGCCGTGGCTATTTTAGCACACGGAGGCCGCCCGCAATGTCTCGGGCCATTCCGAGTCAGGCGGGACGAACCATGCCCACGCCTCCACCAAGGCTATAAGCCCACCGTTTTTGGCCATTTGGGGTTTTGGCACCCGACCTTGAGCTAATTTTTGGGCGCGGCTGTGCCCGTGGCCTTTTTGGCACACGAAGGCCGCCTAAGTCTCGGGCCATTCCGAGTCCGGTGGAGGAACTTCGCTAACGCCCCCCACCAGGCTATTGCCACCGTTTTTAGCCATTTTTCGCTGGGGTATTTTTGGCACGCCCAGGGTGCTAATTTTTGGGCGCGGCTGTGCTCGTAGCCTATTTTGGCACGGAGGCGGAGAATCTCGGGCCATTCCGAGTCAGGCGAACCGCCCGCCCCCTATAGCGGCCGTTTTTTGGCCATTTGGGGGTTTTGGCACCCCCGACCTTCGGGCACTAATTTTTAGGGGCGGCTGTGCCTGTAGCCTATTTTGGCACACGGAGGCCGGCCTCAAAGTCTCGGGCCATTCCGAGTTCGGCGGACGAACTTGCCACGCCCCCCAAGGCTATAGCCCACCCGTTTTTAGCCATTTTCCGCTGCGGGGTTTGGCACCCCGACATTCGGGCGCTAATTTTTAGGCGCGGCTGTGCCCGTGGCGTATTTTGGCACCACGGAGGCTGCCCGCAAAGTCTCGGGCCATTCCGAGTCCGGCGGACGAACTTTGCCACGCCCCCACGAGGCTATAGCCCACCGTTTTTGGCCATTTTTCGCTGGGGTATTTTGCACGCCGACCTTGGGGTGCTAATTTTTGGCTGTGCTCGTGGCCTATTTTTGCACCACGGAGCGCCCGGAAAGTCTCGGGCCATTCCGAGTCAGTGGGCGAACTTCGCCCCGAGGCTATAGCCATGGTTTTTGACCGTTTGGGGATTTTGGCACCCGACCTTCAGGCGATAATTTTTGTGGCTGTGCCAGTGGCCTATTTTGGCACACGGGCCGCCCGCAAAGTCTCGGGCACCTCCGAGTCCGGCGGACGAACTTCGCCACGCCCCCACAAGGCTATAGCCCACTCGTTTTTGGCCATTTGGGGATTTGGCACCCGACCTTAGGGCACTAATTTTTGGTGCGGCTGTGCCCGTGGCCTATTTTGGCGCACGGAGGCCGCCAAAGTCTCGGGCCATTCCAGGCCAGCGGACGAACTTCGCTCACGCCCCCCAAGGCTATAGCCCACCACGTTTTTGGCCATTTGGGGGTTTTGGCACCCCGACCTTCGGGCGCTAATTTTGTCTTGTGCTGTGCCCCTGGCCTATTTTTGGCACACGGAGGCTGCCCGCAAAGTCTCGGGCCATTCCGAGTCCGGCGGACGAACCGCCACGCCCCCAAGGCTATAGCCCACCCGCTTGTTGGCCATTTGGGGGTTTTGGCACCCCGACCTTCGGGTGCTAATTTTTGGGTGCGGCTGTGCACGTGGCCTATTTTTGGCACACGGATGCCACCCGCAAAGTCTCGGTCCATTCGGAGTCCGGCGGACGAACTTCGCCCACGGCCCCCACCAAGGCTATAGCCCACCCGTTTTTTGGCCATTTGGGGTTTTGGCACCCCGACCTTGGGCAGTAATTTTTGTCTTGCGGATGTGCCGTGGCTATTTTTGTCTGCGGAGGCCGCCCGCCAAATTCTCGGGCCATTCCGAGTCATGAAAGAACTTCGCCCACGCCCCCCACCAAGGCTATAGCCCACCCGCTTTTTGGCCATTTGGGGGGTTTTGGCACGCCGACCTACGGGAGCTAATTTTTGGGCACGGCTGTGCCCGTGGCCTATGTTTGGCACAAGGAGGCTGTCTGCAAAGTCTCAGGCCATTCCGAGTCCAGTGATGAACTTCGCCACGCCCCCACCAAGGCTATAGCCCACCGTTTTTGGCCATTTGGGGTTTTGGCACCCGACCTTCAGCGCTAATTTTTGTCGGCTGTGCCCGTGGCCTATTTTTTGTCACCACGGAGGCCGCCCGCAATGTCTCGGGCCATTCCGAGTCCGGCGGACGAACTTCGCCCACGCCCCCCAAGGCTATTGCCCACCGCTTTTGGCCATTTGGGGTTTTGGCACCCCCGACCTTCGGGAACTAATTTTTAGACACGGCTGTGCCGTGGCTATTTTGGCACACGGAGGCTGTCCATAAACTCTCGGGCCATACCGAGTCCAGGCCGGACGAACCATCTCGCCCCCACCAAGGCTATAGCCCACCCGTTTTTGGCCATTTGGGGGTTTTGGCACCCCGACCTTCGGGCGCTAATTTTTAGGCGGCTGTGCCTGTAGCCTATTTTGGCACCACGGAGGCCGCCTCAAAGTCTCGGGCCATTCCGAGTTCGGCGGACGAACTTCGCCACGCCCCCCCAAGGCTATAGCCCACCGTTTTTGGCCATTTTCCGCTGGGGTTTGGCACCCGACATTGGGCGCTAATTTTTAGGCGCGGCTGTGCCCGTGGTCTATTTGGCCGCCCGCAAAGTCTCGGCCATTCGAGTCGTGGGCCGAACTTTGCCTCGCCCCCACCAAGGCTATGGCCCACCGTTTTTGGCCATTTTTCAGCTGGGGTTTTGGCACCCGACCTTCAGGTGTTAATTTTTAGGCGCGTCTGTGCCCGTGGCCTATTTTTGGCTCACGGAGGCCTCCCTCAAAGTCTCGGCCATTCCGAGTCCCGCGGACGAACTTCGTCCACGCCCCCCACCAAGGCTATAGCCCACCCGTTTCTTGGCCATTTGGGGGGTTTTGGCACCCCGACCTTCGGGTGCTAATTTTTGGGCGCGGTTGTGCCCGTGGCCTATTTTTGGTACACAGAGGCCGCCTGCAATGTCTCGGGCCATTCGAGTCTGGCGGACGAACCGCCACGCCCCCACCAAGGCTATAGCCCACCCGATTTTTGGCCATTTCGGGGTTTGGCACCCGACCTTGGGCGCTAATTTTTGGGCGCGGCTGTGCCTGTAGCCTATTTTTGGCACGGAGGCCGCCTCAAGTCTCGGGCCATTCCGAGTTCGGCGGACAAACTTTTCCTACGCCCCCCACCAAGGCTATGGCCCACCCGTTTTTTGGCCATTTTTCCGCTGGGGGGTTTTGGCACCCCGACCTTCAGGTGCTAATTTTTACTCGCGGCTTTTCCCGTGGCCTATTTTTGGCTCACGGAGGCCGCCCGCAAAGTGTTGGGCCATTCCGAGTCCGGCGGACGAACTTCGCCCACGCCCCCCACCAAGTTTATAGCCCACCCGATTTTTGGCCATTTGGGGGTTTTGGCACCCCGACCTTCGGGTGCTAATTTTTGGGCGCGGTTGTGCCCGTGGCCTATTTTTGGTACACAGAGGCCGCCTGCAATGTCTCGGGCCATTCCTAGTCTGGCGGACGAACTTCGCCCACGCCCCCCACCAAGGCTATAGCCCACCCGATTTTTGGCCATTTCGGGGGTTTTGGCACCCCGACCTTCGGGGCCTAATTTTTGGGCGCGGCTGTGCCCGTGGCCTATTTTTGGCACATGGAGGCTGCCCGCCAAGTCTCGGGCCATTCCAAGTCCGGCAGACGAACTTCGCCCACGCCCCCCACCAAGGCTATAGCCCATCCGTTTTTTGGCCATTTGGGGGGTTTTGGCACCCCGACCTTCGGGCGCTAATTTTTGGGCGCGGCTGGGCCCGTCGCCTATTTTTGGCACACGGAGGCCGCCCGCCAAGTCTCGGCCATTCCGAGTCCGGCGGACGAACTTCGCCCGCGCCCCCCACCAAGGCTATAGCCCACCCGTTTTTTGGCCATTTGGGTGGTTTTGGTACCCTGCCCTTCGGTCGCTAAGTTTTGGGCGCGGCTGTGCCCGTGGCCTACTTTTTGGCACACGGAGGCCGCCCGCAATGTCTCGGGCCATTCCGCGTCCGGCGGACGAACTTCGCCCACGGCCCCCACCAAGGCCATTGCCCACCCGTTTTTTGGCCATTTGGGGGGTTTTGGCACCCCGACCTTCGGGCGCTAATTTTTAGCGCGGCTGTGCCCGTGGCCTACTTTTGGCACACGGAGGCCGCCGCAATGTCTCGGTCCATTCGAGTCCGGCGGACGAACTTCGCCACGCCCCACCAAGGCTATAGCCCACCCGATTTTTGGCCATTTGGGGGTTTTGGCACCCGACCTTGGGCGCTAATTTTTAGGCGCGGCTGTGCCCGTGGCCTATTTTTGGCACACGGAGGCAGCCCGCAAATTCTCGGGCCATACAGAGTCCGGCAGTCGAACTTAGCACACGCCCCCCTCCAAGGCTATAGCCCACCCGTGGTTTGGCAATTTGGGGGGTTTTGGCACCCCGACCTTCGGGCACTAATTTTTGGCCGCGGCTGTGCTTGTAGCCTATTTTTGGCACACGGAGGCCGCCTCAAGTCTCGGGCCATTCCGAGTCAGGCGGACGAACCGACCCGCCCCCACCAGGCGATAGCCCACCGTTTGGCAATTTTTCCGCTGGGGTTTTGGCACCCGACCTTGGTGCTAATTTTTGGGCGCGGCTGTGCCCGTGGCCTATTTTTGGCACACGGAGGCCGCCCGCATAGTCTCGGGCCATTCCGAGTCCGGCGGACGAACTTCGCCCACGCCCCCCACCAAGTTTATAGCCCACCCGATTTTTTGCCATTTGGGGGGTTTTGGCACCCCGACCTTCGGGCGATAATTTTTGGGCACGGCTGCGTCCGTGGCCTATTTTTAGCCCACGGAGGCTGCCCGCAATGTCTCGGGCCATTCCAAGTCCGGCAGGCAGACTTCGCCCCCACAAGGCTATAGCCCACCGTTTTTGGCCATTTGGGTGGTTTGGTACCCTGCCCTTGGGCGCTAAGTTTTAAGGCGCGGCTGTGCCCGTGGCCTACTGGCACCACGGAGGCCGCCTCAATGTATCGGGCCATTCCGAGTCCGGCGGACGAACTTTGCCCGCCCCCACAAGGCTATAGCCCACCCGATTTTTGGCCATTTTTCCGCTGGGGGGTTTTGGCACCCCGACCTTCGGGCGCTAATTTTTTGGCGCGGCTGTGCCCATGGCCTATTTTTGGCACACGGAGGCCGTCCGCAATGTCTCGGGCCATTCCGAGTCCGGCAGACGAACTTCGCCCACGCCCCCCACCAAGGCTATAGCCCACCCGTTTGTTGGCCATTTGGGGGGTTTTGGCACCCCGACATTCGGGCGCTAATTTTTGGGCGCGGCTGTGCTTGTAGCCTATTTTTGGCACACGGAGGCCGCCTCCAAAGTCTCGGGCCATTCCGAGTCTGGCGGACGAACTTCGACCACGCCCCCCACCAAGGCGATAGCCCACCCGTTTTTTGGCCATTTTTCCGCTGGGGGGTTTTGGCACCCCGACCTTCGGGTGCTAATTTTTGGGCGCGGCTGTGCCCGTGGCCTATTTTTGGCACACGGAGGCCGCCCGCAAAGTCTCGGGCCATTCCGAGTCCGGCGGACGAACTTCGCCCACGCCCCCCACCAAGTTTATAGCCCACCCGATTTTTGGCCATTTGGGGGGTTTTGGCACCCCGACCTTCGGGCGATAATTTTTGGGCACGGCTGCGTCCGTGGCCTATTTTTAGCACACGGAGGCTGCCCACAAAGTCTCGGGCCATTCCAAGTCCGGCAGACGAACTTCGCCCACGCCCCCCACCAAGGCTATAGCCCACCCGTTTTTTGGCCATTTGGGTGGTTTTGGTACCCTGCCCTTCGGGCGCTAAGTTTTGGGCGCGGCTGTGCCCGTGGCCTACTTTTTGGCACATGGAGGCCGCCCGCAAAGTCTCGGGCCATTCCGAGTCCGGCGGACGAACCGCCACGCCCCACAAGGCTATAGCCCACCCGTTTTTTGGCCATTTGGGGGGTTTGGGCACCCCGACCTTCGGGCGATAATTGTTGGGCGCAGCTTTGCCCTTGGCCTATTTTTGGCGCACGGAGGCCGCCCGCAAAGTCTCGGGCCATTCTGAGTCCGTGGACGAACGCCACGCCCCCACCAAGGCTATAGCCCACCCGTTTTTTGGCCATTTGGGGGGTTTTGGCACCCCGACCTTCGGGCGCTAATTGTTGGGCGCGGGTGTGGCCGTGACCTAATTTTTGGGCGCGGGTGTGCCCATTGCCTGTTTTTGGCACATGGAGGCCGCCCGCAAAGTCTCAGACCATTCCGAGTCCGGCGGACAAACCGCTACGCCCGACCAAGGCTATAGACCACCCGATTTTTGGCCAATTTTCCGCTGGGGGTTTTGGCACCCGACCTTGGGCGCTAATTTTTGGGCTTTATGCCCGTGGCCTATTTTGAAACACGGAGGCCGCCCCAAAGTCTCGGGCCATTCCGAGTCCGGACGAAATTCGCACGCCCCCACCAAGGCTATAGCCCACCCATTTTTGGCCATTTGGGGATTTTGGCACCCGACCTTGGGCGCAGCTGTGCCCGTGGCCTATTTTGGCTCACGGAGGCCGCCGCAAAGTCTCGGGCCATTCTGGAGTCCGGAGGACGAACTTCGCCCCGCCCTGGCCTTATAGCCCACCACGATTTTTGACCCTTTTTCCGCTGGGGGTTTTGGCACCCGACCTTTGGGCGGTAATTTTTGGTAGCGGCTATGCCCGTGGCCTATTTTTAACCACGGAGCGCCGCAAAGTCTCGGGCCATTCCGAGTCCGGCGGATGAAATTTATTACGCCCCCACCAAAGCTATAGCCCACCCGATTTTGGCCATTTTCCGCTGGGGGTTTTGTCACCCGACCTTGGCGCTAATTTTTGGCGCGGCTGTGCCCGTGGCTTATTTTGCCACGGAGGCCACCCGCAAAGTCTCAGGCCATTCTGAGTCCAGTAGGAAATTCGCCACGCCCCCACCAAGGCTATAGCCCACCGTTTTTGGCCATTTGGGGGTTTTGGCACCCCGACCTTGGTAGCGCTAATTTTTAGGCGCGGCTGTGCCCGTGGCTTATTTTTTGCACCACGGAGGCCACCGCAAAGTCTCGGGCCATTCTGAGTCCAGGCGGACGAGAGTCGCCACGCCCCCACCAGGCTATAGCCCACCCGTTTTTTTGCCATTTGGGGGGTTTTGGCACCCCGACCTTCGGGCACTAATTTTTGGGCGCGGCTATGCCCGTGGCCTATTTTTGGCACACGGAGGCTGTGCCCAAAGTCTCGGCCCATTCCGCGTCCGGCGGACGAACATCGCCCACGCCCCCGCCAAGGCTATAGCCCACCCGTTTTTCGCCATTTGGGGGTTTTGGCACCCCCGACCTTCGGGTGCTAATTTTTTTGTGACTGTGCCGTGGCCTATTTTGGCCCATGGAGACCGTCCGCAATGTCTCGTGCAATTCCTAGTCCGTGGACGAACCTTACGCCCCCACCAAGGCTATAGCCCACCCGATTTTGGCCATTTTTTCCAGGGGTTTGGCACCCGACCTTGGGCGGTAATTTTTGGCGCGGCTGTGCCCGTGGCTTATTTTTGCACACGGAGGCCACCCGTAAAGTCTCAGGCCATTCTGAGTCCGTGGACGAAATTCGCCGCCCCCACCAAGGCTATAGCCCACCCGTTTTTGCCATTTGGGGGTTTTGGCACCCGACCTTCGGGCACTAATTTTTGGGCGCAGCTATGCCCGTGGCCTCTTTGCTGCAGGCCTGCCCCCAAGCGTCTCGGGCCATTCCGAGTCCAGGACGAACCGCCAACGCCCCCACCAAGGCTATAGCCCACCCGATTTTAGCCATTTTTCGCTGGGGTTTTGGCACCCCGACGCTAATTTTAGCGCGGCTATGTCCGTGGCCTATTTTTTTTAACACCACGGAGGCTGTGCCCAAAGTCTCGGCCCATTCCAGCGTCCGGACGAACATGCACGCCCCCGCCAAGGCTATAGCCCACCCGTTTTTTCGCCATTTGGGGTTTTGGCACCCGACCTTCGGGTGCTAATTTTTTTGGCTGTGCCCGTAGCCTATTTTTGGCCCATGGAGACCGTCGCAATGTCTCGTGCCATTCCTAGTCCGGCGGACGAACTTCGCCACGCCCCCACCAAGGCTATAGCCCACCCGATTTTGGCCATTTTTTTCCGCAGGGGTTTCGCACCCGACCTTCGGGCGCTAATTTTTGGGGCGGCTGTGCCCGTGGCTTATTTTTTGCACACGGAGGCCTCCCGCAAAGTCTCAGGCCATTCTGAGTCCGAGGCGGAGTCGCCCCCCACCAAGGCTATAGCCCACCCGTTTTTTGGCCATTTGGGGGGTTTTGGCACCCCGACCTTCGGGCGCTAATTTTTGGGCGCGGCTGTACCAGTGGGCTAATTTTGGCACACGGAGGCCACCCGCAAAGTCTCGGGCCATTCCAAGTCCGGCGGACGAACTTCGCCCATGCCCCCCACAAAGGCTATAGCCCACCCGATTTTTGGCCATTTTTCCGCTGGGGGGTTTTGGCACCCCGACCTTCGGGGGCTAATTTTTGGGCGCGGCTATGGCCGTTAACTATTTTTGGCACACGGAGGCCGCCCGCAAATTCTCGGGCCATTCCGAGTCCGGCGGACGAACTTCGCCCACGCCCCCCACCAAGGCTATAGCCCACCCGTTTTTTGGCCATTTGGGGGGTTTTGGCACCCCAACCTTCGGGCGCTAATTATTGGGCGCGGCTGTGCCCGTGGCCTATTTTTGGCACACGGAGGTCGCCCGTAAAGTCTCGGGCCATTCCGAGTCCGGCGGACGAACTTCGCCCACGCCCCCCACAAAGGCTATAGCCCACCCGTTTTTTGGCCATTTGGGGGGGTTTGGCACCCCCGACCGGGCGCTAATTTTTAGATGCGGCTTTGCCCGTGGCCTATTTTTTGGCACGCCCGCAAAGTCTCGGGCCATTCCGAGTCCGGTGGACGAACTTCGCCCCCCACCAAGGCTATAGCCCACCCGTTTTTTGGCCATTTGGGAGGTTTTGGCACCCCAGACAGGCGCTAATTGTTGTGTGCGGCTGTGCCCGTAGCCTATTTTTAGCACACATAGGCCGTCCTTAAAGTCTCGGGCCATTCCGAGTCCGGCAGACGAACTTCGCCCACGCCCCCCACCAAGGCTATAGCCCACCCGTTTTTTGGCCATTTGGGGGGTTTTGGCACCCCGACCTGCGGGCACTAATTTTTGGTAGCTATGCCGTAGCCTATTTTAGTACGGAAGCCGCCCGTAATGTCTCGGGCCATTCCAGTCCGGAAATTTCGCCCCCACCAAGGCTATAGCCCACCCGATTTTTGGTCATTTTCCGCTGGGGGTTTTGGCACCCGACCTTGGCGCTAATTTTTGGGCGCGTTGTGCCCGTATCCTATTTTGCAGCGAGCCGCAAAGTCTCGGGCCATTCCGAGTCGGACGAACTTCGCCACGCCCCCACAAGGCTATAGCCCACGATTTTTGGCCATTTGGGGGTTTTGGCACCCCGACCTTGGGCGCTAATTTTTAGGCGCGTGCCGTGCCCGTGGCCTATTTTTGGCACACGGACGCCGCCCGCAAAGTCTCGTGCAATTCCTAGTCCGGCAGACGAACTTCGCCCACGCCCCCCACCAAGGCTAAAGCCCACCCGTTTATTGGCCATTTGGGGGGTTTTGGCACCCCAAACTTCGGGCACTAATTTTTGGGTGCGGCTATGCCCGTAGCCTATTTTTGGCACACGGAAGCCGCCCGCAAAGTCTCGGGCCATTCCGAGTCCGGCGGACGAACTTCGCCCACGCCCCCCACCAAGGCTGTAGCCCACCCGATTTTTGGCCATTTTTCTGCTGGGGGGTTTTGGCACCCCAACCTTCGGGCGCTAATTTTTGGGCGCGGCTGTGCCCGTGGCCTATTTTTGGCACACGAAGGCCGCCCGCAAAGTCTCGTTCCATTCCTAGTCCGGCGGACAAACTTCGCCCCCACCAAGGCTATAAGCGCACCCGATTTTTGGCCATTTTCCGCAGAGGTTTTGGCACCCGACCTTCGGGCGCTAATTTTTGGGGCGGCTGTGCCCGTATCCTATTTTTGGCACCACGGAGGCCGACCGCAAAGTCTCGGGCCATTCGAGTCCAGCGGAAGAACCACGCCCCCACCAAGGCTATAGCCCACCCGTTTTTGGCCATTTGGGGTTTTGGCACCCGACCTTTGGGCTCAAATTTTTGGCGCGGCTGTGCCCGTGGCCTATTTTGGCACCACGGAGGCCGCCCGCAAAGTCTCGGGGCATTCCGAGTCCGGCGGACGGGCCGCCCGCCCCCACCAAGGCTATAGCGTTTTTGGCCATTTGGGGATTTTGGCACCCGACCTTGGGCGCTAATTTTTGGCGCGGCTGTGCCCGTGGCCTGGCCATTTGGCACCACGGAGGCCGCCCGCAAAGTCTCGTGCCATTCCTAGTCCGGCGGACGAACTTCGCCCGCTTGAGGCTATAGCGCACCCGATTTTTGGCCATTTTCCAGGGGTTTTGGCACCCGACCTTGGGCGCTAATTTTTAGCGGCTGTGCCCGTATCCTACAGCACCACGGAGGCCGACGCAAAGTCTCGGGCCATTCCGAGTCGGCGGAGCATACGCCACCCCAGGCTATAGCCAGATTTTTGGCCATTTGGGGGTTTGGCACCCCGACCGGGCACTAATTTTTAGGTGCGGCTGTGCCCGTGGCCTATTTTGGCACACGGAGCCGCGCCGCAAAGTCTCGTGCCATTCCTAGTCCCCCACCAAGGCTATAGCCCACCGTTTATTGGCCATTTGGGGGTTTTGCCCGACCTTCGGGCGCTAATTTTAGGCACGGCTGTGCCCGTTGCCTATTTTGGCACCCGGAGGCTGCCCGCAAAGTCTCGTGCCATTCCTAGTCCAGCGGACGAACCCGCCCCCCACAAGGCTATAAGCGCCGATTTTTGGCCATTTTCCGCAGGGGTTTTGGCACCCGACCTTGCGCTAATTTTTGGGCGGCTGTGCCGTATCCTATTTTGGCACACGGAGGCCGACCGCAAAGTCTCGGGCCATTCCGAGTCGGACGAACTTCGCCCACGCCCAGGCTATAGCCCACAGATTTTTGGCCATTTGGGGTTTTGGCACCCCGACCTTGGGCACTAATTTTTGGGTGCGGCTGTGCCCGTGGCCTATTTTGGCACACGGAGGCCGCCCGCAAAGTCTCGTGCCATTCCTAGTCCAGCGGACGAACTTCGCCACGCCCCCACAAGGCTATAGCCCAGTTTATTGGCCATTTGGGGGTTTTCGTACCCGACCTTGGCGCTAATTTTAGACACGGCTGTGCCGTTGCCTATTTTGGCACCCGGAGGCTGCCCGCAAAGTCTCGGGCCATTCCGAGGTCGGACCGAACTTCGCCACGCCCCCCAAGGCTATAGCCACCCGTTTATTGGCCATTTGGGGGTTTTCGTACCCGACCATCGGGCGCTAATTTTGGGAGCTGCTGTGCCCGTGGCCTAATTTTGGTACACAGAGGGACGCCCAAAAAGTCTCGGGCCATTCGAGTCCAGCGGACGAACCACGCCCCCACCAAGGCTATAGCCCACCCGATTTTTGGCCATTTTCCGCTGGAGGTTTTGGCACCCGACCTTGGGCGCTAATTTTAGGGCTCGGTTATGCCCGTGGCCTATTTTGGCACACGGAGTCGCCCCCAAGTCTCGGGCCATTCCGAGTCAGGCGGATGAACTTACGCCCCCCCAGGGCTATAGCCCACCCGATTTTTGGCCATTTTCCGCTGGGGTTTTGGCACCCGACCTTGGGCGCTAATTTTTGGCGCTGCTATGCCCGTGGCCTATTTTTGGCACGGAGCGCCCCAAAGTCTCGGGCCATTCCGAGTCCGGCAGATGAACTTCGCCACGCCCCACAAGGCTATAGCCCACCCGATTTTGGCCATTTTCCGCTGGGGTTTTGGCACCACGACCTTGGGCGCAAATTTTACAGCGGCTATGCCCGTGGCCACCACGGAGGCCACCCCCAAAGTCTCGGGCCATTCCGAGTCCAGGCGGACGAACCGCCCACGCCCCCAAGGCTATAGCCCACCCGTTTATTGGCCATTTGGGGGGTTTTCGTACCCCGACCTTCGGGCGCTAATTTTTGGGCACGGCTGTGCCCGTTGCCTATTTTTGGCACCCGGAGGCTGCCCGCAAAGTCTCGTGCCATTCCTAGTCCGGCGGACGAACTTCGCCCACGCCCCCCACCAAGGCTATAGCCCAACCGTTTATTGGCCATTTGGGGGTTTCGTACCCGACCATCGGGCGCTAATTTTTAGGAGCTGCTGTGCCCGTGGCCTAATTTTGGCACACAGAGGACGCCCAAAGTCTCGGGCCATTCCGAGTCCAGGCGGACGAGCTTCGCCCCCAAAGGCTAGCCCACCCGATTTTGGCCATTTTCCGCTGGAGGGTTTTGGCACCCGACCTTGGCGCTAATTTTTAGGCGCGGTTATGCCCGTGGCCTATTTTTGGCACGGAGTCGCCCCCAAAGTCTCGGGCCATTCCGAGTCGGCGGATGAACTTCGCCACGCCCCCACCAAGGCTATAGCCCACCTGATTTTTGGCCATTTTTCCGCTGGGGGTTTTGGCACCCGACCTTCAGGCGCTAATTTTTGGGCGCGGCTATGCCCGTGGCCTATTTTTGGAGGCCGCCCCCAAAGTCTCGGGCCATTCGAGTCCAGGCGGATGAACCGCCCGCCCCCACCAAGGCTATAGCCCACCCGATTTTGGCCATTTTTCCGCTGGGGTTTTGGCACCCCGACCTTCGGGCGCAAATTTTTGGGCGGCTATTCCGTGGCCTATTTTTGCACGGAGGCCACCCCCAAAGTCTCGGGCCATTCCGAGTCCGGCAGGCGAACTTCGCCCGCCCCACAAAGGCTATAGCCCACCGTTTTTGGCCATTTGGGGGTTTTGGCACTCCAGTTCGGGTGCTAATTTTGGCGGCTGTGCCCGTGGCCTATTTTAGCACACGGAGGCCGCCGCAAAGTCTCGGGGCATTCGAGTCCAGGCGGACGAACTTCGCCCGCCCCACCAAGGCTATATCCCACCCGTTTTTGGCCATTTGGGGTTTGGCACCCGACCGTCGGGTGCTAATTTTAAAGCGGCTGTGCCCGTGGCCTTTTGGCACCACGGAGGCCGGCCGCAAAGTCTCGGGCCATTCCGAGTCCAGGCGGACGAACTTCGCCACGCCCCCCAAGGCTATAGCCCACCCGTTTATTGGCCATTTGGGGGTTTTTTACGACCTTCGAGGTCTAATTTTTAGGCGCGGCTGTGCCCGTGGCCTATTTTGGCACACGGATGCCGCCCGAAAATTCTGGGCCATTCCGAGTTCGGCGGACGAACCGCCCACGCCTCCCACCAAGGCTATAGCCCACCCGTTTTTGGGCATTTGGGGGTTTGGCACCCCCACCTTCGGGCGCTAATTATTGTGCTCGGCTCTGCCCGTGGCCTAATTTTTGCACACTCAGGTCGGCCGCAATTTGCAGGGCCTTTCGTAGTCCGGCGGACGAACTTCGCCCACTCCCCCACCAAGGCTATAGCCCACCCGATTTTGGCCATTTTCCGCTGGGGTTTTGGCACCCGACCTTCGGGCGCTAATTTTTGTGCTCGGCTGTGCTCGTGGCCTATTTTTGGCACGGAGGCCGGCGCAAAGTCTCGGGCCATTCCGAGTCCGAGGCGGATGAACTTCGCCACGCCCCCACAAGGCTATAGCCCACCCGATTTTTGGCCATTTTCCGCTGGGGGTTTTGCACCCGACCATCTGGTGCTAATTTTTGGGCGTGGCTATGCCGTGGCCTATTTTGGCACACGGAGGCCGCCCCAAAGTCTCGGGCCATTCCGAGTCCGGCGGATGGACTTCGCCCGCCCCCAAGGCTATAGCCCACCCGATTTTTGGCCATTTTCCGCTGGGGTTTTGGCACCCCGACCTTCGGGCGCAAATTTTTGGACGTGGCTATGCCCGTGGCCTATTTTTAGCACACGGAGGCCACCCCCAAAGTCTCGGGCCATTCCGAGTCCGGCGGACGAACATCGCCCACGCCCCCCACCAAGGCTATAGCCCACCCGTTTTTTGGCCATTTGGGGGGTTTTCGCACCCTGACCATCGGGCGTTCAATTTTGGGCGCGGCTGTGCCCGTGGCCTATTTTTGGAACACGGAGGCCGCCCGCAAAGTCTCGGGCCATTCCGAGTCCGGCGGACGAACTTCGCCCACGCCTCCCACCAAGGCTATAGCCCACCCGTTTTTTGGCCATTTGGGGGGTTTGGGCACCCCGACCTTCGGGCGCTAATTTTTGGGCGCGGCTGTGCCCGTGGCCTATTTTTGGCACATGGAGGCCGCCCGCAAAGTCTCGGGCCATTCGAAGTCCGGACGAACGCCACGCCCCCCAAGGCTATAGCCCACCCGATTTTTGCCATTTTCCGCTGGGGTTTTGGCACCCGACCTTGGGCGCTAAGTTTTGGCCAGCGGCTATGTGCGTGGCCTATTTTAGCCACGGAGGCCGCCCGCAAAGTCTCGGGCCATTCCGAGTCCGAGCGGACGAACTTCGCCACGCCCCCCAGAGGTATAGCCCACCGTTTTTGGCCATTGGGGGTTTTGGCACCAGACCGGGCGCTAATTTTTGGGCGCAGCTATGCCCGTGGCCTATTTTTGGCACCCGGAGGCCACCCGCAAAGTCTCGGGCCATTCCGAGTCCGGCGGACGAACTTCGCCCACGCCCCCCACCATAGCCCACCCGTTTATTTGCCATTTGGGGGGTTTTGGCACCCCGACCTTCGGGCGCTAAGTTTTGGGCGTGGGTGTGCCCGTGGCCTAATTTTGGCACACGGAGGCCGCCCGCAAAGTCTCGGGCCATTCCGAGTCCGGCGGACGAACTTCGCACACGCCCCCCACCAAGGCTATAGCCCACCCGATTTTTGGCCATTTTTCCGCTGGGGGGTTTTGGCACCCCGACCTTCGGGCGCTAAGTTTTGGGCGTGGGTGTGCCCGTGGCCTAATTTTGGCACACGGAGGCCACCCGCAAAGTCTCGGTCCATTCCGAGTCCGGCGGATGAACTTCGCCTACGCCCCCCACCAAGGCTATAGCCCACCCGATTTTTGGCCATTTTTCTGCAGGGGGTTTTCGATCCCCGACCTTCGGGTGCTAATTTTTGGGCGCGGCTGTGCCCGTGGCCTAATTTTGGCACACGGAGGCCGCCAGCAAAGTCTCCGGCCATTCCGAGCCCGGCGGACAAACTTCGCCCACGCCCCCCACCAAGGCTATAGCCCACCCGATTTTTGGCCATTTTTTCTGCAGGGGGTTTTGGCACCCCGACCTTCGGGCGCTAATTTTTGTGCGCGGCTGTGCCCGTGGCCTAATTTTGGCACACGGAGGCCGCCCGAAAAGTCTTGGGCCATTCCGAGTCCGGCGGACTAACTTCGCCCACGCCCCCCACCAAGGCTATAGCCCACCTGTTTTTTGGCCATTGGGGGGGTTTTGGCACCCCGACCTTCGGGCGCTAATTTTTGTGCGCGGCTGTGCCCGTGGCCTATTTTGGCACCGGAGGCGCCCACAAAGTCTCGGCCCATTCCGAGTCCGGCGGACGAACCGCCACGCCCCCCAAGGCTATAGCCCAACCGTTTATTGGCCATTTGGGGTTTCGCACCCGACCATCGGGCGTTAATTTATAGGCGCAGCTGTGCCGTGGCCTATTTTGGTACACGGAGGCCGCCCGCAAAGTCTCGGGCCATTCCGAGTCCGGCGGACGAACTTACGCCTCCCACAAGGCTATAGCCCACCCGTTTTTGGCCATTTGGGGTTTTGGCACCCGACCTTCGGGCGCTAATTTTTGGGCGCGGCTGTGCCCGTGGCCTATTTTGGCACAGGAGGCTGCCCGCAAAGTCTCGGGCCATTCGAAGTCCGGCGGACCGAACTTCGCCCACACCCCCACCAAGGCTATAGCCCACCCGATTTTTGGCCATTTTCCGCTGGGGTTTTGGCACCCGACCTTGGCGCTAAGTTTTAGGCGGCTATGCGCGTGGCCTACCAGCACACGGAGGCCGCCCGCAAAGTCTCGGGCCATTCCGAGTCCGGCGGACGAACCGCCCACGCCCCCACCAAGGCTATAGCCCACCCGTTTTTGGCCATTGGGGGTTTTGGCACCCAGACTTGGGCGCTAATTTTTGGGTGCGGCTGTGCACGTGGCCTATTTTGGCACTCGGAGGCCACCCGCAAAGTCTCGGGCCATTCCGAGTCCAGACGAACTTCGCCCCACCAAGGCTAAAGCCCACCCGTTTATTGGCCATTTGGGGGGTTTTGGCACCCCGACCTTCGGGCTCTAATTTTTGGGCGCGGCTGTGCCCGTGGCCTATTTTTGGCACAGGGAGGCCGCCCGCAAAGTCTCGGGCCATTCGAAGTCCGGCGGACGAACTTCGCCGCCCCACAAGGCTATAGCCCACCGATTTTTGGCCATTTTTCCGCTGGGGGTTTTGGCACCCGACCTTGAGCGCTAAGTTTTCAGCGGCTATGCGCGTGGCCTACAGCACGGAGGCCGCCCGCAAAGTCTCGGGCCATTCCGAGTCCGAGCGGACGAACTTCGCCACGCCCGAGGCTATAGCCCACCCGTTTTTGGCCATTGGGGGTTTGCGAACCGGGCGCTAATTTTTGGGTGCGGCTGTGCACGTGGCCTAGTTTTGGCACCGGAGGCCACCCGCAAAGTCTCGGGCCATTCCGAGTCCGGCGGATGAACTTCGCGCCTCCCGAGGCTATAGCCACTGTTTTTGGCCATTGGGGGTTTTGGCACCCGACCTTCGGGCGCTAATTTTTAGGCACGGCTGTGCCGTGGCCTATTTTTGGCACAGGAGGCCGCCCGCAAAGTCTCGGGCAATTCGAAGTCCAGCGGACGAACCGCCACGCCCCCCAAGGCTATAGCCCACCCGATTTTTGGCCATTTTTCCGCTGGGGGGTTTTGGCACCCCGACCTTCGGGCGCTAAGTTTTGGACGCGGCTATGTGCGTGGCCTATTTTTAGCACACGGAGGCCGCCCACAAAGTCTCGGCCCATTCCGAGTCCGGCGGACGAACTTTGCCCACGCCCCCAGGCTATAAGACCGTTTATTGGCCATTTGGGGGGTTTTCGCACCCCGACCATCGGGCGTTAATTTTTGGGCGCAGCTGTGCCCGTGGCCTATTTTTGGTACACGGAGGCCGCCCGCAAAGTCTCGGGCCATTCCGAGTCCGGCGGACGAACTCCGCCCACGCCTCCCACCAAGGCTATAGCCCACCCGTTTTTTGGCCATTTGGGGGGTTTTGGCACCCCGACCTTCGGGCGCTAATTTTTGGGCGCGGCTGTGCCCGTGGCCTATTTTTGGCACAGGGAGCCCGGCCGCAAAGTCTCGGGCCATTCCGAGTCCGGCGGATGAACTTCGCCCACGCCTCCCACCAAGGCTATAGCCCACCCGTTTTTTGGCCATTTGGGGGGTTTTGGCACCCCGACCTTCGGGCGCTAATTTTTGGGCACGGCTGTGCCCGTGGCCTATTTTTGGCACAGGGAGGCCGCCCGCAAAGTCTCGGGCCATTCGAAGTCCGGCGGACGAACTTCGCCCACGCCCCCCACCAAGGCTATAGCCCACCCGATTTTTGGCCATTTTTCCGCTGGGGGGTTTTGGCACCCCGACCTTCGGGCGCTAAGTTTTGGACGCGGCTATGTGCGTGGCCTATTTTTAGCACACGGAGGCCGCCCACAAAGTCTCGGCCCATTCCGAGTCCGGCGGACGAACTTTGCCCACGCCCCCCACCAAGGCTATAGCCCAACCGTTTATTGGCCATTTGGGGGTTGGCACCGACCTTCGGGCGTTAATTTTTGGGCGCAGCTGTGCCCGTGGCCTATTTTGGCACAGGAGGCCGCCCGCAAAGTCTCGGGCCATTCCGAGTCCCGGACGAACCGCCACGCCTCCCACCAAGGCTATAGCCCACCCGTTTTTGGCCATTTGGGGGTTTTGGCACCCGACCTTCGGGCGCTAATTACAGGCTGTGCCCGTGGCCTATTTTGGCACACGGAGGCCGCACCCAAAGTCTCGGGCCATTCAAAGTCCGGCGGACGAACTTCGCCAAACCCCCCCACGAAGGCTATAGACCACCCGATTTTTTGCCATTTTCCGCTGGGGGTTTTGGCACCCGACCTTGGGCGCTAAGTTTTGGGCGCGGCTATGTGCTTTACACGGAGGCCGCCTAAGTCTCGGCCCATTCCGAGTCCGGACGAACTTTGCCACGCCCCCACCAAGGCTATAGCCCAACCGTTTATTGGCCATTTGGGGTTTTTCGCACCCAAACTATCGGGCGTTAATTTTAGGCGCAGCTGTGCCGTGGCCTGGCCATTTTGGTGCCCACAAAGTCTCGGGCCATTCCGAGTCAGCGGACGAACTTCGCCACGCCCCCCACCATGAGGCTATAGCCCACCGTTTTTGGCCATTGGGGGGTTTTGGCACCAGACCGGGCGCTAATTTTTGGGTGCGGCTGTGCACGTGGCCTATTTTTGGCACCCGGAGGCCACCCGCAAAGTCTCGGGCCATTCCGAGTCCGGCGGATGAACTTCGCCCACGCCCCCCACCAAGGCTATAGGCCAACCGTTTATTGGCCATTTGGGTGGTTTTCGCACCCCGACCATCGGGCGTTAATTTTTGGGCGCAGCTGTGCCCGTGGCCTATTTTTGGTACACGGAGGCCGCCCGCAAAGTCTCGGGCCATTCCGAATCCGGCGGACGAACTTCGCCCACGCCTCCCACCAAGGCTATAGCCCACCCGTTTTTTGGCCATTTGGGGGGTTTTGGCACCCCGACCTTCGGGCGCTAATTTTTGGGCGCGGCTGTGCCCGTGGCCTATTTTTGGCACAGGGAGGCCGCCCTCAAAGTCTCGGGCCATTCGAAGTCCGGCGGACGAACTTCGCCCACGCCCCCACCAAGGCTATAGCCCACCCGATTTTTGGCCATTTTTCCGCTGGGGGGTTTTGGCACCCCGACCTTCGGGCGCTAAGTTTTGGACGCGGCTATGCGCGTGGCCTATTTTTAGCACACGGAGGCTGCCCGCAAAGTCTCGGGCCATTCCGAGTCCGGCGGACGAACTTCGCCCACGCCCCCCACCAAGGCTATAGCCCACCCGTTTTTTGGCCATTGGGGGGGTTTTGGCACCCCGAACTTCGGGCGCTAATTTTTGGGTGCGGCTGTGCACGTGGCCTATTTTTGGCACCCGGAGGCCACCCGCAAAGTCTCGGGCCATTCCGAGTCCGGCGGATGAACTTCGCCCACGCCCCCCACCAAGGCTATAGGCCAACCGTTTATTGGCCATTTGGGTGGTTTTCGCACCCCGACCATCGGGCGTTAATTTTTGGGCGCAGCTGTGCCCGTGGCCTATTTTTGGTACACGGAGGCCGCCCGCAAAGTCTCGGGCCATTCCGAATCCGGCGGACGAACTTCGCCCACGCCTCCCACCAAGGCTATAGCCCACCCGTTTTTTGGCCATTTGGGGGGTTTTGGCACCCCGACCTTCGGGCGCTAATTTTTGGGCGCGGCTGTGCCCGTGGCCTATTTTTGGCACAGGGAGGCCGCCCTCAAAGTCTCGGGCCATTCGAAGTCCGGCGGACGAACTTCGCCCACGCCCCCACCAAGGCTATAGCCCACCCGATTTTAGCCCATTTTCCGCTGGGGGTTTTGGCACCCGACCTTCGGGCGCTAAGTTTTGGGCGGCTATGCGCGTGGCCTATTTTAGCACACGGAGGCTGCCCGCATAAAGTCTCGGGCCATTCCGAGTCCGAGCGGACGAACTTCGCCACGCCCCCCAAGGCTATAGCCCACCGTTTTTGGCCATTGGGGGGGTTTTGGCACCCCGAACTTCGGGCGCTAATTTTTGGGTGCGGCTGTGCACGTGGCCTATTTTTGGCACCCGGAGGCCACCCGCAAAGTCTCGGGCCATTCCGAGTCAGGCGGATGAACTTCGCCACGCCCCCACCAAGGCTATAGCCCACCCGATTTTGGCCATTTTCCGCTGGGGGTTTTGGCACCACGACCTTCGGGCGCAAATTTTTAGGCGGCTATGCCCGTGGCCTATTTTTAACACACGGAGGCCACCCCCAAAGTCTCGGGCCATTCCGAGTCCAGGCGGACGAACTTCGCCACGCCTCCCACAAGGCTATAGCCCACCGTTTTTGGCCATTTGGGGGTTTTGGCACCCCGACCTTCGAGCGCTAATTTTTGGGCACGGCTGTGCCGTGGCCTATTTTTGGCACAGGAGGCCGCCGCAAAGTCTCGGGCCATTCGAAGTCCGGCGGATGAACTTCGCCCACGCCACCAAGGCTATAGCCCACCGATTTTTGGCCATTTTCCGCTGGGGGTTTTGGCACCCCGACCTTCGGGCGCTAAGTTTTGGGGCGGCTATGTCGTGGCCTATTTTTGCGGAGGCCGCCACAAAGTCTCGGCCCATTCCGAGTCCGGCGGACGAACTTTGCCCACGCCCCCCACCAAGGCTATAGCCCAACCGTTTATTGGCCATTTGGGGGGTTTTCGCACCCCGACCATCGGGCGTTAATTTTTGGGCGCAGCTGTGCCCGTGGCCTATTTTTGGTACACGGAGGCCGCCCACAAAGTCTCGGCCCATTCCGAGTCCGGCGGATTAACTTCGCCCACGCCCCCCACCAAGGCTATAGCCCAACCGTTTATTGGCCATTTGGGTGGTTTTCGCACCCCGACCATCGGGCGTTAATTTTTGGGCGCAGCTGTGCCCGTGGCCTATTTTTGGTACACGGAGGCCGCCCGCAAAGTCTCGGGCCATTCCGAGTCCGGCGGACGAACTTCGCCCACGCCTCCCACCAAGGCTATAGCCCACCCGTTTTTTGGCCATTTGGGGGGTTTTGGCACCCCGACCTTCGGGCGCTAATTTTTGGGCGCGGCTGTGTCCGTGGCCTATTTTTGGCACAGGGAGGCCGCCCTCAAAGTCTCGGGCCATTCGAAGTCCGGCGGACGAACCACGCCCCACCAAGGCTATAGCCCACCCGATTTTGGCCATTTTCCGCTGGGGGTTTTGGCACCCGACCTTCGGGCGATAAGTTTTGGGCGGCTATGCGCGTGGCCTATTTTACAGCACACGGAGGCTGCCCGCAAGTCTCGGGCCATTCCGAGTCCAGCGGACGAACTTCGCCCCACCAAGGCTATAGCCCACCCGTTTTTGGCCATTGGGGGGTTTTGGCACCTGAACCGGGCGCTAATTTTTGGGTGCGGCTGTGCACGTGGCCTATTTTTGGCACCCGGAGGCCACCCGCAAAGTCTCGGGCCATTCCGAGTCCGGCGGATGAACTTCGCCCACGCCCCCCACCAAGGCTATAGCCCAACCGTTTATTGGCCATTTGGGGGGTTTTCGCACCCCGACCATCGGGCGTTAATTTTTGGGCGCAGCTGTGCCCGTGGCCTATTTTTGGCACACGGAGGCCGCCCGCAAAGTCTCGGGCCATTCCGAGTCCGGCGGACGAACTTCGCCCACGCCCCCCACCAAGGCTATAGCCCACCCGTTTTTTGGCCATTTGGGGGGTTTTGGCACCCCGACCTTCGGGCGCTAATTTTTGGGCGCGGCTGTGCCCGTGGCCTATTTTTGGCACACGGAGGCCGCCCGCAAAGTCTCGGGCCATTCGAAGTCCGGCGGACGAACTTCGCCCACGCCCCCACCAAGGCTATAGCCCACCCGATTTTTGGCCATTTTCCGCTGGGGTTTTGGCACCCGACCTTGGGCGCTAAGTTTTGGGCGGCTATGCGCGTGGCCTATTTTAGCACCACGGAGGCTGCCCGCAAAGTCTCGGGCCATTCCGAGTCCGAGCGGACGAACTTCGCCACGCCCCCACCAGAGGCTATAGCCCACCCGTTTTTGGCCATTGGGGGGTTTGGCGAACCGGGCGCTAATTTTTGGGTGCGGCTGTGCACGTGGCCTATTTTTGGCACCCGGAGGCCACCCGCAAAGTCTCGGGCCATTCCGAGTCCGGCGGACGAACTTCGCCCACGCCCCCCACCAAGGCTAAAGCCCACCCGTTTATTGGCCATTTGGGGGGTTTTGGCACCCCGACCTTCGGGCTCTAATTTTTGGGCGCGGCTGTGCCCGTGGCCTATTTTTGGCACACGGAGGCCACCCGCAAAGTCTCGGGCCATTCCGAGTCCGGCGGATGAACTTCGCCCACGCCTCCCACCAAGGCTATTGCCCACCCTTTTTTTGGTCATTTGGGGGGTTTTGGCACCCCGACCTTCGGGCGCTAATTTTTGGGCTCGGCTGTGCCCGTGGCCTATTTTTGGCACTAGGAGGCCGCCCGCAAAATCTCGGGCCATTCGAAGTCCGGCGGACGAACTTCGCCCACGCCCCCCACCCAGGCTATAGCCCACCCGATTTTTGGCCATTTTCCGCTGGGGGGTTTTGGCACCCCGACCTTTGGGCGCTAATTTTTGGGCGCGGCTATGCCCGTGGCCTATTTTTGGCACACGAAGGCCGCCCCCAAAGTCTCGGGCCATTCCGAGTCCGGCGGAAGAACCGCCACGCCCCACCAGGCTATAGCCCACCCGATTTTTGGCCATTTTCCGCTGGGGTTTTGGCACCCGACCTTCGGGCGCTAATTTTTGGGCGCGCTATGCCCGAGGCCTATTTTGGCACGGAGGCCGCCCCAAGCGTCTCGGGCCATTCCGAGTCCGGCGGACGAACCACGCCCCCCACAAAGGCTATAGCCCACCCGTTTTTTTGCCCATTTGGGGGGTTTTGGCAACCCAAACTTCGGGTGCTAATTTTTGGGCGCGGCTGTGCCCGTACCCTATTTTTGGAACACGGAGGCCGCCCGCAAAGTCTCGAGCCATACCGAGTCCGGCGGACGAACTTCGCTCTCGCCCCCCACTAAGGCTATAGCCCACCCGTTTTTTGGCCATTTGGGCGGTTTTGGAACCCTGACCTTCGGGCGCTAATTTTTTGGCGCGGCTGTGCCCGTGGCCTATTTTTGGCACACGGAGGCCGCCCGCAAAGTCTCGGTCCTTTCCGAGTCCGGCGGACTAACTTCTCCCACGCCCCCCACCAAGGCTATAGCCCACCCGTTTTTTGGCCATTTGGGGGGTTTTGGCACCTCGACCTTCGGGCGCTAATTTTTGGGCGCGGCTGTACCCACGGCCTATTTTCGGCACACGGAGGCCGCCCACAACGTCTCGGGCCATTCCGAGTCCGGCGGACGAACTTCGCCCACGCCCCCCACCAAGGCTATAGCCCACCCGATTTTTGGCCATTTTTCCGCAGGGGGTTTTGGCACCCCGACCTTCGGGTGCTAATTTTTGGGCGCGGCTGTACCCGTGGCCTATTTTTGGCACACGGAGGCCGCCCCCAAAGTCTCGGGCCATTCCGAGTCCGGCGGACGAACTTCGCCCGCGCCCCCCACAAAGGCTATAGCCCACCCGTTTTTTGGCCATTTGGGGGGTTTTGGCACCCCGACCTTCGGGTGCTAATTTTTGGGCGCGTATGTGCCGTCGGCTATTTTTGGCACACGGAGGCCGCCCGCAAAGTTTCGTGCCATTCCTAGTCCGGCGGACGAACGTCGCCCATGCCCTCCACCAAGCCTATAGCCCACCCACTTTTTGGCCATTTGGGGGGTTTTGGCACCCCGACCTTCGGGCGATAATTTTTGTGCGCGGCTGTACCCGAGGCCTATTTTCGGCACACGGAGGCCGCCCACAAAGTCTCGGGCCATTCCGAGTCCGGCGGACGAACTTTCCCCATGCCCCCCACCAAGGCTATAGCCCACCCGATTTTTGGCCATTTTTCCGCTGGGGGGTTTTGGCAACCCGACCTTCGGGCGCTAATTTTTGGGCGCGGCTGTGCCCGTGGCCTAATTTTGGCACACGGAGGCCTCCCGAAAAGTCTCGGGCCATTCCGAGTCCGGCGGACAAACTTCGCCCACGCTCCCCACCAAGGCTATAGCCCACCCGATTTTTGGCCATTTTTTCTGCAGGGGGTTTTGGCACCCCGACCTTCGGGCACTAATTTTTGCGCGCGGCTGTGCCCGTGGCCTAATTTTGGCACACGGAGGCCGCCCGCAAAGTCTTGAGCCATTCGAGTCCGGCGGACTAACCACGCCCCCAAGGCTATAGCCCACCCGTTTTTTGGCCATTGGGGGGGTTTTGGCACCCCGACCTTCGGGCGCTAATTTTTGTGCGCGGCTGTGCCCGTGGCCTATTTTTGGCACCCGGAGGCCGCCCACAAAGTCTCGGGCCATTCCGAGTCCGGCGGACGAACCGCCCCCCACCAAGGCTATAGCCCACCCGATTTTGGCCATTTTCCGCTGGGGGTTTTGGCACCCCGACCTTCGGGTGCTAATTTTTAGCGGCTGTGGCCGTGGCCTATTTTTGGCAGCGAAGGCCGCCCCCAAAGTCTCGGGCCATTCCGAGTCCGGACGAACCGCCCGCGCCCCCACAAAGGCTATAGCCCACCCGTTTTTGGCCATTTGGGGGTTTTGGCACCCGACCTTGGTGCTAATTTTTAGCGTATGTGCCGTCGGCTATTTTGGCACACGGAGGCCGCCGCAAAGTTTCGTGCCATTCCTAGTCCCGGACGTCGCCCATGCCCTCCACCAAAGCCTATAGCCCACCCACTTTTTGGCCATTTGGGGGTTTTGGCACCCGACCTTGGGCGATAATTTTTGTGCGGCTGTACCGAGGCCTATTTTCGGCACACGGAGGCCGCCCACAAAGTCTCGGGCCATTCCGAGTCCGGCGGACGAACTTTCCCCATGCCCCCCACCAAGGCTATAGCCCACCCGATTTTTGGCCATTTTTCCGCTGGGGGGTTTTGGCAACCCGACCTTCGGGTGCTAATTTTTGGGCGCGGCTGTGCCCGTGGCCTAATTTTGGCACACGGAGGCCTCCCGAAAAGTCTCAGGCCATTCCGAGTCCGGCGGACAAACTTCGCCCACGTTCCCCACCAAGGCTATAGCCCACCCGATTTTTGGCCATTTTTTCTGCAGGGGGTTTTGGCACCCCGACCTTCGGGCACTAATTTTTGCGCGCGGCTGTGCCCGTGGCCTAATTTTGGCACACGGAGGCCGCCCGCAAAGTCTTGGGCCATTCCGAGTCCGGCGGACTAACTTCGCCCACGCCCCCCCCCAAGGCTATAGCCCACCCGTTTTTTGGCCATTGGGGGGGTTTTGGCACCCCGACCTTCGGGCGCTAATTTTTGTGCGCGGCTGTGCCCGTGGCCTATTTTTGGCACCCGGAGGCCGCCCACAAAGTCTCGGGCCATTCCGAGTCCGGCGGACGAACTTCGCCCACGCCCCCCACCAAGGCTATAGCCCAACCGTTTATTGGCCATTTGGGGGGTTTTCGCACCCCGACCATCGGGCGTTAATTTTTGGGCGCAGCTGTGGCCGTGGCCTATTTTTGGTACACGGAGGCCGCCCGCAAAGTCTCGGGCCATTCTGAGTCCGGCGGACGAACTTCGCCCACGCCCCCCACCAAGGCTATAGCCCACCCGTTTTTTGGCCATTTGGGGGGTTTTGGCACCCCGACCTTCGGGCGCTAATTTTTGGGCGCGGCTGTGCCCGTGGCCTATTTTTGGCACAGGGAGGCTGTCCGCAAAGTCTCGGGCCATTCGAAGTCCGGTGGACGAACTTCGCCCACGCCCCCCACCAAGGCTATAGCCCACCCGATTTTTGGCCATTTTTCCGCTGGGGGGTGTTGGCACCCCGACCTTCGGGCGCTAAGTTTTGGACGCGGCTGTGCGCGTGGCCTAGCACCACGGAGGCCGCCCGCAAAGTCTCGGGCCATTCCGAGTCCGGTGGACGAACTTCGCCCCGCCCCCACCAAGGCTATAGCCCACCCGTTTTTGGCCATTGGGGGTTTTGGCACAGAACCGGGCGCTAATTTTTGGGCGCGGCTGTGCACGTGGCCTATTTTTGGCACCCGGAGGCCACCCGCAAAGTCTCGGGCCATTCCGAGTCCGGCGGACGAACTTCGCCCACGCCCCCCACCAAGGCTAAAGCCCACCCGTTTATTGGCCATTTGGGGGGTTTTGGCACCCCGACCTTCGGGCGCTAATTTTTGGGCGCGGCTGTACCGGCGGCCTATTTTCTTCACACGGAGGCCGCCCACAACGTCTCGGGCCATTCCGAGTCCGGCGGACAAACTTCGCCCACGCCCCCCACCAAGGCTATAGCCCACCCGTTTTTTGGCCATTTTTTCTGCAGGGGGTTTTGGCACCGCGACCTTCGGGCGCTAATTTTTGCGCGCGGCTGTGCCCGTGGCCAAATTTTGGCACACGGAGGCCGCCCGCAAAGTCTTGGGCCATTCCGTGTCCGGCGGACTAACTTCGCCCACGCCCCCCACCAAGGCTATAGTCCACCCGTTTTTTGGCCATTGGGGGGGTTTTGGCACCCCGACCTTCGGGCGCTAATTTTTGTGCGCGGCTGTGCCCGTGGCCTATTTTTGGCACCCGGAGGCCGCCCACAAAGTCTCGGGCCATTCCGAGTCCGGACGAACCGCCCACGCCCCCACAAGGCTATAGCCCACCGTTTATTGGCCATTTGGGGGTTTCGCACCCGACCATCGGGCGTTAATTTTAGGCGCAGCTGTGGCCGTGGCCTATTTTTTGGTACACGGAGGCCGCCCCAAAGTCTCGGGCCATTCCGAGTCCGGCGGACGAACCGCGCCTCCCACCAAGGCTATAGCCCACCCGTTTTTTGGCCATTTGGGGGGTTTTCGCACCCCGACCTTCGGGCGCTAATTTTTGGGCGCGGCTGTGCCCGTGGCCTATTTTTGGCACAGGGAGGCTGTCCGCAAAGTCTCGGGCCATTCGAAGTCCGGTGGACGAACCGCCACGCCCCCACCAGGCTATAGCCACCCGATTTTAGCCATTTTCCGCTGGGGTTTTGGCACCCGACCTTCGGGCGCTAAGTTTTGGACGCGGCTATGCGCGTGGCCTATTTTGCACACGGAGGCCGCCCATAAGTCTCGGGCCATTCCGAGTCCGGCGGACGAACTTCGCCCACGCCCCCCACCAAGGCTATAGCCCACCCGTTTTTTGGCCATTGGGGGGGTTTTGGCACCCAGAACTTCGGGCGCTAATTTTTGGGCGCGGCTGTGTACGAGGCCTATTTTTGTCACACGGAGGCCACCCGCAAAGTCTCGGGCCATTCCGAGTCGAGATGAACCGCCCCGCCCCCACCAAGGCTAAAGCCCACCCGTTTATTGGCCATTTGGGGGGTTTTGGCACCCCGACCTTCGGGCGCTAATTTTTGGGCGCGGCTGTACCGGCGGCCTATTTTCTTCACACGGAGGCCGCCCACAACGTCTCGGGCCATTCCGTGTCCGGCGGACTAACTTCGCCCACGCCCCCCACCAAGGCTATAGCCCACCGTTTTTTGGCCATTTTCCAGGGGTTTCGCACCCCGACCTTCGGGCGCTAATTTTTGGGCGCGGCTGTGCCCGTGGCCTATTTTTGGCACACGGAGGCCGCCCGCAAAGTCTCGGGCCATTCCGAGTCCGGCGGACGAACTTCGCCCGCGCCCCCCACCAAGGGTATAGCCCACCCGATTTTTGGCCATTTTTCCGCTGGGGTGTTTTGGCACCCCGACCTTCGGGCGCTAATTTTTGGGCGCGGCTGTGCCCGTGTCCTATTTTTGGCACACGGAGGCTGCCCGCAAAGTCTCGGGCCATTCCGAGTCCGGCGGATGAACCGCCACGTCCCCACCAAGGCTATAGCCCACCGTTTTTGGCCATTTGGGGGGTTTTGGCACCCCGACCTTCGGGTGCTAATTTTTGGGCGCGGATGTGCCGTGGCCTATTTTTGGCACACGGAGGCCGCCCGCAAAGTTTCGTGCCATTCCTAGTCCGGCGGACGAACGTCGCCCATGCCCCCCACCAAGCCTATAGCCCACCCGCTTTTTGGCCATTTGGGGGGTTTTGGCACCCCGACCTTCGGGCGCTAATTTTTGTGCGCGGCTGTGCCCGTGGCCTATTTTTGGCAGACGGAGGCCGCCCCCAAAGTCTCGGGCCATTCCGAGTCCGGCGGACGAACTTCGCCCGCGCCCCCCACAAAGGCTATAGCCCACCCGTTTTTTGGCCATTTGGGGGGTTTTGGCACCCCGACCTTCGGGTGCTAATTTTTGGGCGCGGATGTGCCGTGGCCTATTTCTGGCACACGGAGGCCGCCCGCAAAGTTTCGTGCCATTCCTAGTCCGGCGGACGAACGTCGCCCAAGCCCCCCACCAAGCCTATAGCCCACCCGCTTATTGGCCATTTGGGGGGTTTTGGCACCCCGACCTTCGGGCGCTAATTTTTGTGCGCGGCTGTACCCGCGGCCTATTTTCGGCACACGGAGGCCGCCCACAAAGTCTCGGGCCATTCCGAGTCCGGCGGACGAACTTCGCCCACGCCCCCCACCGAGGCTATAGCCCACCCGATTTTTGGCCATTTTTCCGCAGGGGGTTTAGCACCCCGACCTTCGGGCGATAATTTTTGTGCGCGGCGGTGCCCGTGGCATATTTTTGGCACACGGAGGCCGCCCGCAATGTCTCGGGCCATTCCGAGTCCGGCGGACGAACTTTGCCCACACCCCCGACCAAGGCTATAGCCCACCCGTTTTGTGGCCATTTGGGGGGTTTTGGCACCCCGACCTTCGGGCGCTAATTTTTGGGCGTGGCTATGCCCGTAGCCTATTTTTAGCACACGGAGGCCGCCCGCAATTTCTCGGGCCATTCGGAGTCCGGCGGATGAACTTCGCCCACGCCCCCCAGCAAGGCTATAGCCCACCCGATTTTTGGCCATTTTTCCGCAGGGGGTTTAGCACCCCGACCTTCGGGCGCTAATTTTTGTGCGCGGCGGTGCCCGTGGCATATTTTTGGCACACGGAGGCCGCCCGCAATGTCTCGGGCCATTCCGAGTCCGGCGGACGAACTTTGCCCACACCCCCCACCAAGGCTATAGCCCACCCGTTTTGTGGCCATTTGGGGGGTTTTGGCACCCCGACCTTCGGGCGCTAATTTTTGGGCGTGGCTATGCCCGTGGCCTATTTTTGGCACACGGAGGCCGCCCGCAAAGTGTCGGGCCATTCGGAGTCCGGCGGACTAACTTCGCCCACGCCCCCCACCAAGGCTATAGTCCACCCGTTTTTTGGCCATTGGGGGGGTTTTGGCACCCCGACCTTCGGGCGCTAATTTTTGGGCGCGGCTGTGCCCGTGGCCTCTTTTTGGCACACGGAGGCCGCACGCACAGTCTCGGGCCAGTCCGAGTCGGTCGGACGAACTTCACCCACACCCCCCACCAAGGCTATAGCCCACCCGTTTTTTGGCCATTTGGGTGGTTTTGGCACCCGACCTTCGGGCGCTAATTTTTAGCGGCTGTGCCTGTGGCCTATTTTGGCACCACGGAGGCCGCCCGCGAGTCTCGGGCCATTGGGAGTCCGAGGCGGACGAACCACGCCCCCAGCAAGGCTATAGCCCACCCGATTTTTGGCCATTTTCCGCTGGGGTTTTGGCACCCGACCTTGGGCGCTAATTTTTAGGCGCGGCTATGCCCGTGGCCTATTTTTCAGCACACGGAGGCCGCCCCCAAAGTCTCGGGCCATTCCAGTCCGGACGAACTTCGCCCGCCCCCACCAAGGCTATAGCCCACCCGATTTTGGCCATTTTCGCTGGGGTTTTGGCACCCCGATCTTCGGGCAGTAATTTTTGGGGGCGGCTGTGCCCGTGGCCTATTTTTGGCACACGGAGGCCGCCCGCAAAGTCTCGGGCCATTCCGAGTCCGGCGGACGAACTTTGCCCACACCCCCCACCAAGGCTATTGCCCACCCGTTTTTTGTTCATTTGGGGGGTTTTGGCACCCCGACCTTCGGGCGCAAATTTTTTTGGCGCGGCTGTGCCCGTGGCTTATTTTTGGCACACGGAGGCCGCCCGCAATGTCTCGGGCCTTTCCGAGTCCGGCGGACTAACTTCTCCCACGCCCCCCACCAAGGCTATAGCCCTCCCGCTTTTTGGCCATTTTTCCGCTGGGGGGTTTTGGCACCCCGACCTTCGGGCGCTAATTTTTGGGCGCGGCGGTGCCCGTGGCCTATTTTTGGCACACGGAGGCCGCCCGCAAAGTCTCGGGCCATTCCGAGTCCGGCGGACGAACTTCGCCCACGCCCCCCCCACGGCTATGGCCCACCCGTTTTTGGCCAATTGGGGGTTTTGCTTTGCACCCCTTCGGGCGCTAATTTTTGGGCGCGGCTGTGCCCGTGGCCTATTTTTGGCACACGGAGGCCGCCCGCAAAGTCTGGGGCCATTCCGAGTCCGGCGGACGAACTTCGCCCACGCCCCCCACCAAGGCTATAGCCCACCCGTTTTTTGGCCATTTGGGGGGTTTTGGCACCCGGACCTTCGGGCGCTAATTTTTGGACGCGGCTGTGCCCGTGGCCTATTTTTGGCACACGGAGGCCGCCCGCAAAGTCTCGGGCCATTCCGAGTCCGGCGGACGAACTTCGCCCACGCCCCCCACCAAGGCTATAGCCCACCCGTTTTTTGGCCATTTGGGGGGTTTTGGCACCCCGACCTTCGGGCACTAATTTTTGGGCGCGGCTGTGACCGTGGCCTATTTTTGGCACACGGAGGCCGCCCGAAAAGTCTCAGGCCATTCCGAGTCCGGCGGACGAACTTCGCCCACGCCCCCCACCAAGGCTATAGCCCACCCGATTTTTGGCCATTTGTGGGGTTTTGGCACCCCGACCTTTGGGCGTTAATTTTTCTGCGTGGCTGTGCCCGTGGCCTATTTTTGGCACACGGAGGCCACCCGCAAAGTCTCGGGCCATTCCGAGTCCGGCGGACGAACTTTGCCCACGCCCCCCACCAAGGCTATAGCCCACCCGTTTTTTGGCCATTTTTCCGCAGGGGGTTTTGGCACCCCGACCCTCGGGTACTAATTTTTGAGCGCGGCTGTGCCCGTGGCCTATTTTTGGCACACGGAGGCCGCCCGCAAAGTCTCGGGCCATTCCGAGTCCGGCGGACGAACTTCGCCCACGCCCCCCACCAAGGCTATAGCCCACCCGTTTTTGGGTCATTTGGGGGGTTTTTGGCACCCCGACCTTCGGGCGCCAATTTTTGGGCGCGGCTGTGCCCGTGGTCTATTTTTTGCACACGGAGGCCGCCCGCAAAGTCTCGGGCCATTCCGAGTCCGGCGGACTAACTTCTCCCACGCCCCCCACCAAGGCTATAGCCCACCCGCTTTTTGGCCATTTTTCCGCTGGGGGGTTTTGGCACCCCGACCTCCGGGCGCTAATTTTTTGGCGCGGCTATGCCCGTGGCGTATTTTTGGTACACGGAGGCCGCCTGCAATGTCTCGGGCGATTCCGAGTCCGGCGGACGAACTTCGCCCACGCCCCCCACCAAGGCTATAGCCCACCCGATTTTTGGCCATTTTTCCGCTGGGGGGTTTTGGCACCCCGACCTTCGGGCGCTAATTTTTGGGCGCGGCTGTGCCCGTGGCCTACTTTTGGAAAACGGAGACCGCCCGCAAAGTCTGGGGCCATTCCGAGTCCGGCGGACGAACTTCTCCCACGCCCCCCACCAAGGCTATAGCCCATCCGTTTTTTGGCCATTTGGGGGGTTTTGGCACCCGGACCTTCGGGCGCTAATTTTTGGACGCGGCTGTGCCCGTGGCCTATTTTTGGCACACGGAGGCCGCCCGCAATGTTTCGTGCCATTCCTAGTCCGTGGACGAATCGCCCCCCAAGGCTATAGCCCACCCGATTTTTGGCCATTTTTCCGCAGGGGGTTTAGCACCCCGACCTTCGGGCGCTAATTTTTGATCGCGGCGGTGCCCGTGGCCTATTTTTGGCACACGGAGGCCGCCCGCAAAGTCTCGGGCCATTCCGAGTCCGGCGGACGAACTTCGCCCACGCCCCCCACCAAGGCTATAGCCCACCCGTTTTTGGGTCATTTGGGGGGTTTTTGGCACCCCGACCTTCGGGCGCCAATTTTTGGGCGCGGCTGTGTCCGTGGTCTATTTTTTGCACACGGAGGCCGCCCGCAAAGTCTCGGGCCATTCCGAGTCCGGCGGACTAACTTCTCCCACGCCCCCCACCAAGGCTATAGCCCACCCGCTTTTTGGCCATTTTTCCGCTGGGGGGTTTTGGCACCCCGACCTCCGGGCGCTAATTTTTTGGCGCGGCGGTGCCCGTGGCCTATTTTTGGCACACGGAGGCCGCCCGCAAAGTCTCGGGCCATTCCGAGTCCGGCGGACGAACTTCGCCCACGCCCCCCACCAAGGCTATAGCCCACCCGATTTTTGGCCATTTTTCCGCTGGGGGGGTTTGGCACCCCGACCTTCGGGCGCTAATTTTTGGGCGCGGCTGTGCCCGTGGCCTACTTTTGGAAAACGGAGGCCGCCCGCAAAGTCTGGGGCCATTCCGAGTCCGGCGGACGAACTTCGCCCACGCCCCCCACCAAGGCTATAGCCCATCCGTTTTTTGGCCATTTGGGGGGTTTTGGCACCCGGACCTTCGGGCGCTAATTTTTGGACGCGGCTGTGCCCGTGGCCTATTTTTAACACGGAGGCCGACCGCAAAGTCTCGGGCCATTCCGAGTCCAGGCGGACGAACTTCGCCACGCCCCACCAAGGCTATAGCCCACCCATTTTTGGCCATTTGGGGGTTTTGGCACCCGACATTCAGGTTGTAATTTTTGGGTGCGGCTGTGCCGTGGCTTATTTTGGCTCACGGAGGCCGCCCAAAGTCTCGGGCCATTCGAGTCAATGACGAACCGCCGCCCCCTGAGGCTATAGCCCACCCGATTTTTGGCCATTTTTCCGCTGGGGTGTTTTGACACCCCGACCTTCGGGCGCTAATTTTTGGGCGCGGCTGTGCCCGTGGCCTACTTTTGGAAAACGGAGGCCGCCCGCAAAGTCTGGGGCCATTCCGAGTCCGGCGGACGAACTTCGCCCACGCCCCCCACCAAGGCTATAGCCCATCCGTTTTTTGGCCATTTGGGGGGTTTTGGCACCCGGACCTTCGGGCGCTAATTTTTGGACGCGGCTGTGCCCGTGTCCTATTTTTGGCACACGGAGGCCGCCCGCAATGTTTCGTGCCATTCCTAGTCCGGCGGACGAACTTCGTCCACGCCCCCCACCAAGGCTATAGCCCACCCGATTTTAGCCATTTTCCAGGGGTTTTGCACCCGGACCTTCGGGCGCTAATTTTTGCTCGCGGCGGTGCCCGTGGCCTATTTTTGGCACACGGAGGCCGCCCGCAAAGTCTCGGGCCATTCCGAGTCCGGCGGACGAACTTCGCCCCCCCAAGGCTATAGCCCACCCGTTTTGGGTCATTTGGGGGTTTTGGCACCCGACCTTCGGGCACCAATTTTTGCGCGGCTGTGTCCGTGGTCTATTTTTGCACCACGGAGGCCGCCCGCAAAGTCTCGGGCCATTCCGAGTCGGCGGACTAACTTCTCCACGCCCCCACCAAGGCTATAGCCCACCCGCTTTTGGCCATTTTCCGCTGGGGTTTTGGCACCCCGACCTCCGGGCGCTAATTTTTTGGCGCGGCGGTGCCCGTGGCCTATTTTTGACACACGGAGGCCGTCCGCAATGTCTCGGGCGATTCCGAGTCCGGCGGACGAACTTCGCCCACGCCCCCCACCAAGGCTATAGCCCACCCGATTTTTGGCCATTTTTCCGCTGGGGGGTTTTGGCACCCCGACCTTCGGGCGCTAATTTTTGGGCGCGGCTGTGCCCGTGGCCTACAGCGGAGGCCGCCCGCAAAGTCTGGGGCCATTCCGAGTCCGGCGGACGAACTTCGCCCACGCCCCCCACCAAGGCTATAGCCCACCCGTTTTTTGGCCATTTGGGGGGTTTTGGCACCCCAAACTTGGGGTGCTAATTTTTGGGCGCGGCTGCGCCCGTGGACTATTTTTCGCACACGGAGGCTGCCTGCAAAGTCTCAGGCAATTCCGAGTCCGGCGGACGAACTTCGCCCACGCCCCCCACCAAAGCTATAGCCCACCCGTTTTTGTCCATTTGGGTGGTTTTGGCACCCGACCTTTGGGCGCTAATTTTTGGGGCGGCTGCGCCGTAGCCTATTTTGGCACACGGAGGCCGCCCGCAATGTCTCGGGCCATTCCGAGTCTGGCGGACGAACCGCCACGGCCCCCACCAAGGCTATAGCCCACCCGATTTTTGGCCATTTTTCCGCTGGGGGGTTTCGGCACCCCGACCTTCGGGTGCTAATTTTTGGGCGCGGCTATGCCCGTGTCCTATTTTTTGCACACGGAGGCCGGCCGCAAAGTCTCGGGCCATTCCGAGTCCGGCGGACGAACTTCGCCCACGCCCCCCACCAAGGCTACAGCCCACCCGATTTTTGGCCATTTGGGTGGTTTTGGCACCCCGACCTTCGGGCGATAATTTTTGGGCGCGGCTGTGCCCGTGGCCTATTTTGGCACACGGAGGCCGCCCGCAAAGTCTCGGGCCATTCCGAGTCTGGCGGACGAACCGCCCGCCCCCAAGGCTATAGCCCACCCGATTTTTGGCCATTTTCCGCTGGGGGTTTTGGCACCCGACCTTCAGGCGCTAATTTTTGGGCGCGGCTATGTCCGTGTCCTATTTTTAGCACCACGGAGGCCGCCCGCAAATTCTCGGGCCATTCCGAGTCAGCGGACGAACCGCCCCCCACCAAGGCTATAGCCCACCCGTTTTTGGCCATTTGGGGGTTTTGGCACCCCGACCTTCGGGCTCTAATTTTTAGGCGCGGCTATGCCCGTGGCCTATTTTAACACGGAGGCCGCCCGCAAAGTCTCGGGCCATTCCGAGTCCAGGCGGACGAACCGCCACGCCCCCACCAAGGCTATAGCCCACCCGTTTTTGGCCATTTGGGGGTTTTGGCACCCCGACCTTGGCGCTAATTTTTAGCGGCTATGCCCGTGGCCTATTTTGGCACACGGAGGCCGCCCGCAAAGTCTCGGGCCATTCGAGTCTAGCGGACGAACCGCCACGCCCCCACCAAGGCTATAGCCCACCCGATTTTTGGCCATTTTCCACTGGGGGTTTGGCACCCGACCTTCAGGCGCTAATTTTTGGGCGCGGCTATGCCCGTGTCCTATTTTTGGCACAAGGCCGCCCGCAAAGTCTCGGGCCATTCCGAGTCCAGGTGGGCCGAACTTCGCCCCCACAAGGCTATAGCCCACCCGTTTTTGGCCATTTGGGGGTTTTGGCACCCCCGACCTTCGGGCGCTAATTTTTAGGCGCGGCTATGCCCGTGGCCTATTTTTACCACGGAGGCCGCCCGCAAAGTCTCGGGCCATTCCGAGTCCGGCGGACGAACTTCGCCACGCCCCCACCAAGGCTATAGCCCACCCGTTTTTAGCCATTTTGGGCGTTTGGCACCCGACCTTCGGGCTCTAATTTTAGGCGCGGCTATGCCCGTGTCCTATTTTTAACACCACGGAGGCCGCCCGCAAAGTCTCGGGCCATTCCGAGTCCGGCGGACGAACTTCGCCCACGCCCCCCACCAAGGCTATAGCCCACCCGTTTTTTGGCCATTTGGGGCGTTTTGGCACCCCGACCTTCGGGCTCTAATTTTTGGGCGCGGCTGTGCCCGTGGCCTATTTTTGGCACACGGAGGCCGCCCGCAATTTCTCGGGCCATTCCGAGTCCGGCGGACGAACTTCGCCCACGCCCCCCACCAAGGCTATAGCCCACCCGATTTTTGGCCATTTTTCCGCTGGGGGGTTTTGGCACCTCGACCTTCGGGCGCGGCTGTGCCCGTGGCCTATTTTTGGCACATGTAGGCCACCCGCAAAGTCTCGTGCCATTCCTAGTCCGGCGGACGAACTTCGCCCACGCTCCCCACCAAGGCTATAGCCCACCCGATTTTTGGCCATTTTTCCGCTGGGGGGTTTTGGCACCCCGACCTTCGGGCGCTAATTTTTGGGCACGGCTGTGTCCGTGGCCTAGTTTTGGCACACGGAGGATGCCCCCAAAGTCTTGGGCCATTCCGAGTCCGGCGGACGAACTTCGCCCACGCCCCCCACCAAGGCTATAGCCCACCCGTTTTTTTGCCATTTTTCCGCTGGGGGGTTTTGGCACCCCGACCTTCAGGCGCTAATTTTTGGGCGCGGCTATGCCCGTGGCCTATTTTTGGCACACGGAGTCCGCCCGCAAAGTTTCGGGCCATTCCGAGTCCGGCGGACGAACTTCGCCCACGCCCCCCACCAAGGCTATAGCCCACCCGTTTTTTGGCCATTTGGGGGGTTTTGGCACCCCGACCTTCGGGTGCTAATTTTTGGGCGCGGCTATGTCCGTGGCCTAGTTTTGGCACACGGAGGACGCCCCAAAGTCTTAGGCCATTCCGAGTCGGCGGACGAACCACGCCCCCCACCAAGGCTATAGCCCACCCGTTTTTTGGCCATTTTTCCGCTGGGGGGTTTTGGCACCCCGACCTTCGGGCGCTAATTTTTGGGCGCGGCTATGTCCGTAGCCTATTTTTGGCACACGGAGGCCACCCGCAAAATCTCGGGCCTTTCCGAGTCCGGCGGACGAACCGCCCTCCCCCAAGGCTATAGCCCACCCGTTTTTTGGCCATTTGGGGGGTTTCGGCACGATGACCTTCGGGCGCTAATATTTGGGTGCGCATGTGCCCGTGGCCTATTTTTGGCACATGGAGGCCGCCTGTAAAGTCACGGGCCATTCCGAGTCCGGCGGACGAACTTCGCCCACGCCCCCCACAAAGGCTATAGCCCACCCGTTTTTTGGCCATTTGGGGGGTTTTGGCACCCCGACCTTCGGGCGCTAATTTTTGGGTGCAGCTATGCCCGTGGCCTATTTTTGGCACACGGAGGCCGCCCGCAAAGTCTCGGGCCATTCCGAGTCCGGCGGACGAACTTCGCCCGCGCCCCCCACCAAGGCTATAGCCCAACCGATTTTTGGCCATTTTTCCGCTGTGGGGTTTTGGCACCCCGACCTTCGGGCGCTAATTTTTGGGCGCGGCTGTGCCCGTGGACTATTTTTGGCACACGGAGGCCGCCCGCAATTTCTCGGGCCAATCCGAGTCCGGCGGACGAACTTCGCCCACGCCCCCCACCAAGGCTACACCCCCCCCGTCCTATGGCCTTTTTTCAGCTGGGGGGTTTTGGCACCCCGACCTTCGGGCGCTAATTTTTGGGCGCAGCTATGCCCGTGGCCTATTTTTGGCACCACGGAGGCCGCCCGCAAAGTCTCGGGCAATTCGAGTCCAGCGGACGAACCGCCCGCGCCCCCACCAAGGCTATAGCCCAACCGATTTTGGCCATTTTCCGCTGTGGGGTTTTGGCACCCGACCTTGGGCGCTAATTTTTAGCGCGGCTGTGCCCGTGGACTATTTTGGCACCACGGAGGCCGCCCGCAATTTCTCGGGCCATTCAAGTCCGGACGAACTTCGCCCACGCCCCCCACCAAGGCTATAGCCCACCCGATTTTTGGCCATTTTTCCGCGTGGGGGTTTTGGCACCCCGACCTTCGGGCGCTAATTTTTGGGCGCGGCTATGCCCGTGGCCTATTTTTGGCACACGGAGGCCGCCCCCAAAGTCTCGGGCCATTCCAAGTCCGGCGGGCGAACTTCGCCCACGCCCCCCACCAAGGCTATAGCCCACCCGATTTTTGGCCATTTTTCCGCTGGGGGGTTTTGGCACCCCGACCTTCGGGAGCTAATTTTTGTGCGTGGCTGTACCCGTGGCCTATTTTTGGCACACGGAGGCCGCCCGCAAAGTCTTGTGCCATTCCAAGTCCGGCGGAAGAACTTTGCCCACGCCCCCCACCAAGGATATAGCCGACCACCCGTTTTTTGGCCATTTTTCCGCTGGGGGTTTTGGCACCCTGACCTTCGGGTGCTAATTTTTAGGCGCGGCTCTGTCCGTGGCCTAGTTTTGGCACACAGAGGCCGCCCGCAAAGTCTCGGGCCATTCCGGCGGACGAACTTCGCCACGCCCCCACCAAGGCTATAGCCCACCCGTTTTTGGCCATTTGGGGGTTTGGCACCCCGACCTTCGGGCTCTAATTTTTGTGCGGCCGTGCCGTGGCCTATTTTGGCACACGGAGGCCGCCCGCAAATCTCGGGCCATTCCGAGTCCGGCGGGCGAACGCCACGCCCCCACCAAGCTATAGCCCACCCGATTTTTGGCCATTTTCCGCTGGGGTTTTGGCACCCGACCTTGGGCGCTAATTTTTGGGCGCGGCTCCGTGCCCTATTTTTCTACGGAGGCCGCCCCAAAGTCTCGGGCCATTCCGAGTCCGGCGGACGAACCCCGCCCCCACCAAGGCTATTGCCCACCCGTTTTTGGCCTCTTGGGGGTTTTGGCACCCGACCTTCGGGTGCTAATTTTTAGGCGGCTGTGCCCGTGGCCTATTTTGGCACATGTAGGCCAACCGCAAAGTCTCGTGCCATTCCTAGTCCAGGACGAACCGCCACGCCCCCACTAAGGCTATAGCCCACCCGATTTTTGCCCATTTTTCCGCAGGGGGGTTTTAGCACCCCGACCTTTGGGCGCTAAATTTTGGGCGCGGCGTTGCCCGTGGCCTATTTTTGGCACACGGAAGCTGCCCGCAAAGTCTCGGGTCATTCTGAGTCCGGCGGACGAACCTCGCCCACGCCCCCCACCAAGGCTATAGCCCACCCGATTTTTGGCCATTTTTCCGCTGGGGGGTTTTGGCACCCCGACCTTCGGGCGCTAATTTTTTAGCGCGGCTATGCCCGTGGTCTATTTTTGGCACACGGAGGCCGCCCGCAAAGTCTCAGGCCATTCCGAGTCCGGCGGACGAACTTCGCCCCCGCCCCCCACAAAGGATATAGCCCTCCTGTTTTTTGGCCATTTGGGGGGTTTTGGCACCCCGAACTTCGGGTGCTAATTTTTGGGCGCGCCTGTGCCCGTGGCTGAGTTTTGGCACACGAAGGCCGCCCGCAAAGTCTCGGGCCATTCCGAGTCCGGCGGTCGAACTTAGCCCACACCCCCCACCAAGGCTATAGCCCACCCGTTTTTTGGCCATTTGGGGGGTTTTGACACCCCGACCTTCGGGCGCTAATTTTTGGGCGCGGCTGTGCCCGTGCCATATTTTTGGCACACAGAGGCCGCCCGCAAAGTCTCGGGCCATTCCGAGTCCGGCGGACGAACTTCGCCCACGCCTCCCACCAAGGCTATAGCCCACCCGTTTTTTGGCCATTTGGGGGGTTTTGGCACCCGGACCTTCAGGCGCTAATTTTTGGGTAAGGCTGTGCCCGTGGCCTATTTTTGGCACACGGAGGCCGTCCGCAAAGTCTCGGGCTATTCCGAGTCCGGCGGACGAACCGCCCCCCCCAAGGCTATAGCCCAGCCGTTTTTTGGCCATTTGGGGGGTTTTGGCACCCCGACCTTCGGGCGCTAATTTTTGGCAGCGGCTGTGCCCGTGGCCTATTTTTGGCACACAGAGGCCGCCCGCAAAGTATCGGGCCATTCCGAGTCCGGCGGACGAACTTCGCCCACGCCCCCCACCAAGACTATAGCCCACCCGATTTTTGGCCATTTTTCCGCTGGGGGGTTTTGGCACCCCGACATTCGGGCGCTAATTTTTGCGTGCGGCTATGCCTGTGGCCTACTTTTGGCACACGGAGGCCGATCCCAAAGTCTCGGGCCATTCCAAGTCCGGCGGACGAACTTCGCCCACGCCCCCCACCAAGGCTATAATAGCCCACCCGATTTTTGGCCATTTTTCCGCTGGGGGGTTTTGGCACCCCGACCTTCGGGTGATAAGTGTTGGGCGCGGCTATGTCCAGCGGCCTATTTTGGCACACGGAGGCCACCCCAAAGTCTCGGCCCATTCCGAGTCAGGCGGACGAACCGCCCCCCCAAGGCTATTGCCCACCCGTTTTTTGGCCATTTGGGGGGTTTTGGCACCCCGACCTTCGGGTGCTAATTTTTGTGGGCAGCTGTGCCCGTGGTCTATTTTTGGCTCATGTAGGCCACCCACAAAGTCTCGAGCCATTCCTAGTCCGGCGGACGAACTTCGCCCACGCCCCCCACCAAGCCCACCCGATTTTTGGCCATTTTTCCGCAGGGGGTTTTGGCACCCCGACCTTCGGGTACTAATTTTTGGGGGCAGCTGTGCCCGTGGCCTATTTTTGGCACATGTAGGCCACCCGCAAAGTCTCGAGCCATTCCTAGTCCGGACGAACTTCGCCCGCCCCCACCAAGGCTATAGCCACCCGATTTTTGGCCATTTTCCGCAGGGTTTTGGCACCCGACCTTGGGCGCTAATTTTTGGGCGCGGTTATGCCCGTGGCCTATTTTGGCACACAGAGGCGCCCCAAATTCTCGGGCCATTCCGAGTCCGGCGGATGCTGCGCCCCTCACCAAGGCTATAGCCCACCCGATTTTTGGCCATTTTCCGCTGGGGTTTTGGCACCCGACCTTCGGCGCTAATTTTTGGCGCGGCTATGCCCGTGGCCTATTTTTGGCACACGGAGGGCGCCCCAAAGTCTCGGGCCATTCCGAGTCCGGCGGATGAACTTCGCCACGCCCCCACCAAGGCTATAGCCCACCCGATTTTGGACATTTTCCGCTGGGGTTTTGGCACCCGACCTTGGTGCTAATTTTTAGCGGCTGTGCCGTTGCCTATTTTTGGCACGGAAGCCGCCCGCAAAGTTTCGTGCTATCCTAGTCCGGTGAGACCGAACCACGCCCCCAAGGCTATAGACCACCCGATTTTTGGCCATTTTTCCGCAGGGTTTTGGTACCCGACCTTCGGGCGCTAATTTTGGCGCGGCTGTGCCGTGGCCTAATTTTGTCACACGGAGGCCGCCGGCAAAGTCTCGGGCCATTCCGAGTCCGGCGGACGAACTTCGCCCCCACCAAGGCTATAGACCACCTGATTTTTGGCCATTTTTGGGGGTTTTGGGTGCCCGACCTTCGGGCGCTAATTTTTGGGCGCGGCTGTGCCCGTGGCCTAATTTTGGCACACGAGGCCGCCCGCAAATGTCGGGCCATTCCGAGTCCGGCGGACGAACCGCCACGCCCCCACCGAGGCTATAGCCCACCCGTTTATTGGCCATTTGGGGGTTTTGGCACCCGACCGTCGGGTGCTAATTTTTAAGCGGCTGTGCCCGTGGCCTATTTTGGCACCCGGAGGCCGCCCACAAAGTCTCGGGCCGTTCCGAGTCCGGCGGACGAACTTCGCCCACGCCCCCCACCAAGGCTATAGCCCACCCGTTTATTGGCCATTTGGGGGGTTTTGGCACCCCGACCGTCGGGAGCTAATTTTTAGGCTCGGCTGTGCCCATGGCCTATTTTGGCACCCGGAGGCCGCCCACAAATTCTCGGGCCTTTCCGAGTCCGGCGGACGAACTTCGCCACGCCCCCACCAAGGCTATAGCCCACCCGTTTATTGGCCATTTGGGGGTTTCGTACCCGACCTTCGGGCGCTAATTTTAGGCGCGGCTGTGCCGCGGCCTGCCAGCACACGGAGGCCGCCGAAAAGTCTGGGCCATTCCGAGTTGGACGAACTTCGCCCACGCCTCCCAGCAAGGCTATAGCCCACCCGTTTTTTGGCCATTTGGGGGGTTTTGGCACCCCGACCTACGGGCACTAATTTTTGGGCTCGGCTGTGCCCGTGGCCTATTTTGGCACACGGAGGCGGCGCAAGTCTCGGCCCATTCCGAGTCCAGCGGACGAACTTCGCCACGCCCCACCAAGGCTATAGCCACCCGATTTTTGGCCATTTTCCGCTGGGGTTTTGGCACCCGACCTTGGGTGCTAATTTTTAAGCGGCTGTGCCCGTTGCCTATTTTAGCTAAGGCGCCTGCAAAGTTTCGTGCTATCCTAGTCCAGCGGATGAACTTCGCCCCCCCAAGGCTATAGACCACCCGATTTTTGGCCATTTTTCCGCAGGGGTTTTGGTACCCGACCTTCGGGCGCTAATTTTAGGCGCGGCTGTCGCCGTGGCCTAATTTTGTCACCACGGAGGCCGCCCGCAAAGTCTCGTGCCATTCCGAGTCCGGCGGACGAACTTCGCCCCCCCCAAGGCTATAGACCACCTGATTTTTGGCCATTTTTCCGCAGGGGGTTTTGGTACCCGACCTTCGGGCGCTAATTTTTAGGCACGGCTGTGCCCGTGGCCTGAGCACCACGAAAGCCGCCCGCAAAGTCTCGGGCCATTCGAGTCCGGCGGACGAACTTCGCCACGCCCCCCACCAGGGCTATAGCCCACCCGTTTTTTGGCCATTTGGGGGTTTTGGTACCCGACGTTCGGGCGCTAATTTTGGGCGCGGCTGTGCCTGTGGCCTATTTTGGCACCACGGAGGCCGCCCGAAAAGTCTGGGCCATTCCGAGTTCGGCGGACGAACTTCACCCACGCCTCCCGGCATGGCTATAGCCTACCCGTTTTTGGCCATTTGGGGGTTTTGGCACCCGACCTTCGGGCGCTAATTTTGGGCTCGGCTGTGCCCGTGGCCTATTCCCAGCACGGAGGCCGGCCGCAAAGTCTCGGGCCATTCGAAGTCCGGCGGACGAACTTCGCCCACACCCCCCACCAAGGCTATAGCCCACCCGATTTTTGGCCATTTTCCGCTGGGGGGTTTTGGCACCCCGACCTTGGTGCTAATTTTTAAAGCGGCTGTGCCCGTTGCCTATTTTGGCACGGAAGCCGCCTGCAAAGTTTCTTGCTATCCTAGTCCGGCGGATGAACTTCGCCCCCCCACCAAGGCTATAGACCACCGATTTTTGGCCATTTTTCCGCAGGGTGTTTTGGAACAACGACCTTCGGGCACTATTTTTTGGGCTCGTCTGTGACCGTGGCCTATTTTTGTCACCCGGACGCCGCCCGCAAAGTCTCGGGCCATTCCTAGTCCGGCGGACGAACTTCGCCCACGCCCCCCACCAAGGCTATAGACCACCGGATTTTTGGCCATTTTTCCGCAGGGGGGGGGTGGTACCCCGACCGGCGGGCTCTAATTTTTGGGGGCGGCTGGGCCCGTGTCCTAATTTTGGCACCACGAGGCCGCCCGCAAAGTCTCGGGCCATTCCGAGTCCAGTGGACGAACCGCCCCCACCAAGGCTATAGCCCACCCGTTTTTGGCCATTTGGGGGTTTTGGCACCCCGACCGTCGGGTGCTAATTTTTAAGCGGCTGTGCCATGCCTATTTTCGGCACCACGAGCCGCCCACAAGTCTCGGGCCATTCCGAGTCGGCGGACAAACTTCGCCCCCGGGGCTATAGCCCGCCCGATTTTTGGCCATTTTCCGCTGGGATTTGGCACCCGACCTTCGGGCGCTAATTTTTGGGCGCAGCTATGCCCGTGGCCTATTTTGGCACCACGAAGGCCGCCCGCAAAGTCTCGGGCCATTCGAGTCCGAGGCGGGCGACACCCCCACCAAGGCTATAGCCCACCCGTTTTTTGGCCATTTGGGGGGTTTTGACACCCCGACCTTCGGGCGCTAATTTTTGGGTGCGGCTGTGCCCGTGGCCTATTTTTGGCACCAGGCCGCCCCTAAAGTCTCGGGCCATTCCGAGTCAGGCGGATGAACTTCGCCCGCCCCCACCAAGGCTATAGCCCACCCGATTTTGGCCATTTTCGCTGGGGGTTTTGGCACCCGAACCGGGCTCTAATTTTTAGGCGCGGCTATGCCCGTGGCTATTTTGGCACACGGAGGCCGCCCCAAAGTCTCGGGCCATTCCGAGTCCGGCGGATGAACTTCGCCTCGCCCCCACCAAGGCTATAGCCCACCCGTTTTTGGCCATTTTTCTGCAGGGGTTTTGGATCCCGACCTTCGGGCGCTAATTTTATGGCGCGGCTGTGCCTGTGGCCTAATTTTGGCACCCGGAGGCCGCCCACAAAGTCTCGGGCCATTCCGAGTCCGGCGGACGAACTTCGCCCACGCCCCCCACCAAGGCAATAGCGCACCCGATTTTTGGCCATTTTTTCTGCAGGGGGTTTTGGCACCCCGACCTTCGGGCGCTAATTTTTGGGCGCGGCTGTGCCCGTGGCCTACAGCACACGGAGGCCGCTCGCAAGTCTTGGGCCATTCCGAGTCGGCGGACTAACCGCCCACACCCCAAGGCTATAGCCCACCGTTTTTGGCCATTGGGGGTTTTGGCACCCCGAACGGGCGCTAATTTTTGTGCGTGGCTGTGCCAGCGGCCTATTTTCGGCACGAGGCCGCCCACAAAGTCTCGGGCCATTCCGAGTCCAGCGGACGAACCACGCCCCCCAGGGCTATAGCCCGCCCGATTTTTGGCCATTTTTCCGCTGGGGGTTTTGGCACCCGACCTTGGGCGCTAATTTTTAGTCGCGTCTGTGACCGTGGCCTATTTTGGCACACGGAGGCCGCCCGCAAAGTCTCGGGCCATTCGAGTCCGGCGGACGAACCGCCACGCCCCCCAAGGCTATAGCCACCCGTTTTTGGCCATTTGGGGGTTTTGGCACCGACCGTCGGGTGCTAATTTTTAAGCGGCTGTGCCCGTGGCCTATTTTGGCACCCGGAGGCCGCCCACAAAGTCTCGGGCCATTCCGAGTCCGGACGAACTTCGCCACGCCCCCGCCAAGGCTATAGCCCACCCGTTTATTGGCCATTTGGGGGTTTCGTACCCGACCTTGCTAATTTTTAGGCGCGGCTGTGCCCGTGGCCTAATTTTGGCACACGGAGGCTGCCAAAGTCTTGGGCCATTCCGAGTCCGGCGGACTAACCGCCCACACCCCACCAAGGCTATAGCCCACCCGTTTTTGGCCATTGGGGGGTTTTGAACTTCGGGCGCTAATTTTGTGCGTGGCTGTGCCAGCGGACTATTTCGGCACCACGAAGGCTGCCCACAAAATCTCGGGCCATTCCGAGTCCGGCGGACGAACTTCGCCCACGCCCCCCACCAGGGCGATAGCCCACCCGATTTTTGGGCATTTTCCGCTGGGGTTTTGGCACCCGACCTTGGCGCTAATTTTTAGTCGCGTCTATGCCCGTGGCCTATTTTTTGGAGGCTGCCCCCAAAGTCTCGGGCCATTCCGAGTCCGGCGGACGAACTTCGCCCACGCCCCCCACCAAGGCTATAGCCCACCCGTTTTTTGGCCATTTGGGGGGTTTTGGCACCCCGAAGTTCGGGTGCTAATTTTTGGGCGCGGCTGTGCCCGTGGCCTATTTTTGGCACCCGGAGGCCACCCACAAAGTCTCGGGCCATTCCGAGTCCTGCGGACGAACTTCGCCCACGCCCCCCACCAAGGCTATCGCCCACGCCCGGGGGGTTTTCGCACCCCGACCTTCGGGCGCTAATTTTTGGGCGCGGCTGTGCCCGTGGCCTATTTTTGGCACACGGAGGCCGCCTGCAAAGTCTCGGGCCATTCCGAGTCCGGCGGACGAACTTCGCCCACGCCCCCCACCAAGGCTATAGCCCACCCGTTTTTTGGCCATTTGGGGGGTTTTGGCACCCCGACCTTCGGGAGCTAATTTTTGGGCGCGGCTTTGCCCATGGCCTATTTTTGGCACACGGAGGCCGCCCGCAAAGTCTCGGGCCATTCGAAGTCCGGCGGACGAACTTCGCCCACGCCCCCCACCAAGGCTATAGCCCACCCGATTTTTGGCCACTTTTCGGCTGGGGGGTTTTGGCACCCCGACCTTTGGGCGCTAAGTTTTGGACGCGGCTATGCGCGTGGCCTATTTTTAGCACACGGAGGCCGCTCGCAAAGTCTCGGGCCATTCCGAGTCCGGCGGACGAACTTCGCCCACGCCCCCCACCAAGGCTATAGCCCACCCGTTTTTTGGCCATTGGGGGGGTTTTGGCACCCCGAACTTCCGGCGCTAGTTTTTGGGCGCGGCTGTGCCCGTGGCCTATTTTTGGCACCCGGAGGCCACCCGCAAAGTCTCGGGCCATTCCGAGTCAGCGGACGAACCGCCACGCCCCCACCAAGGCTATAGCCCACCCGTTTATTGGCCATTGGGGGGGTTTTCGCACCTCGACCTTCGGGCACTAATTTTTGGGCGCGGCTGTGCCCGTGGCCTATTTTTGGCACACGGAGGCCGCCCGCAAAGTCTCGGGCCATTCCGAGTCCGGCGGACGAACTTCGCCACGCCTCCCACCAAGGCTATAGCCCACCCGTTTTTGGCCATTTGGGGTTTTGGCACCCGACCTTGGGCCTAATTTTGGCGCTCGGCTGTGCCCGTGGCCTATTTTTGGCACTAGGAGGCCGCCCGCAAAATCTCTGGCCAGTCGAAGTCCGAGGCGGACGAACTTCGCCACGCCCCCACCAAGGCTATAGCCCACCCGATTTTTAGCCATTTTCCGCTGGGGGTTTTGGCACCCGACCTTTGGACGCTAATTTTTAGGCGCAGCTATGCCCGTGGCCTTTTTGCACGAAGGCCGCCCCAAAGTCTCGGGCCATTCCGAGTCCGAGGCGGAAGAACTTCGCCCCGCCCCCACCAAGGCTATAGCCCACCCGTTTTTTGGTCATTTTTCGCTGGGGTTTTGGCACCCGACCTTTGGGCGCTAAGTTTTGGAGCGGCTATGCGCGTGCCTATTTTAGCACCACGGAGGCCGCTCGCAAAGTCTCGGGCCATTCGAGTCCGGCGGACGAACTTCACGCCCCCACGAGGCTATAGCCCACCCGTTTTTGGCCATTGGGGGTTTTGGCACCCGAACTTGGGCGCTAGTTTTTAGGCGCGGCTGTGCCCGTGGCCTATTTTGGCACCCGGAGGCCACCCGCAAAGTCTCGGGCCATTCCGAGTCCGGCGGACAACCGTCGCCCACGCCCCCCTCTACGGCTATAGCCCTCCCGTATGTTGGCCAGGTGGGCGGTTTTCGCACCCCGACCTTCGGGTGCTAATTTTTGGGCGCAGCTGTGCCCGTGGCCTATTTTTGGCACACGGAGGCCGCCCGCAAAGTCTCGGGCCATTCCGAGTCCGGCGGACGAACTTCGCCCACGCCCCCCACCCAGGCTATAGCCCACCCGTTTTTTGGCCATTTGGGGGGTTTTGGCACCCTGACCTTCGGGCACTAATTTTTGGGCGCGGCTGTGCCCGTGGCCTTTTTTTGGCACTAGTAGGCTGCCCGCAAAATCTCGGGCCATTCGAAGTCTGACGAACTTACGCCCCCACCAAGGCTATAGCCCACCCGATTTTTGGCCATTTTCCGCTGGGGGTTTTGGCACCCCGACCTTTGGGCGCTAATTTTTGGCGCGGCTATGCCCGTGGCCTATTTTTGGCACGAAGGCCGCCCCCAAAGTCTCGGGCCATTCCGAGTCCGAGGCGGAAGAACTTACGCCCCCACCAAGGCTATAGCCCACCCGATTTTTGGCCATTTTTCGCTGGGGTTTTGGCACCCGACCTTCGGGTGCTAATTTTTGGCGGACTATGCCCGTGGCCTATTTTTGCACACGGAGGCCGCCCAAAGTCTCGGGCCATTCGAGTCCGAGCGAACTTCGCCCACGCCACGCCACCAAGGCTATAGCCCACCCGATTTTTGGCCATTTTTCCGCTGGGGGTTTGGCACCCCGATCTTCAGGCACAAATTTTTGGGCGCGGCTGTGCGCGTGGCCTATTTTGGCACACGGAGGCCCTCGCAAAGTCTCGGGCCATTCCTAGTCCGGCGAGCGAACTTACGCCCCACCAAGGCTATAGCCCACCCGTTGTTTGGCCAAGTTGGGGGTATTGTCACACCGACCGTCGGTCGCTAATTTTGTGGCACGGCTGAGCCCGTGGCATATTATTTGCAAACGGAGGACGCCCGCACAGTCTCGGGCCATTACGAGTCGGCGGACGAACCGCCGCCCCCACCAAGGCTATAGCCCACCCGTTTTTTGGTCATTTGGGGGGTTTTGGCACCCCGACCTTCGGGCGCTAATTTTTGGGCGCGGCTGTGCCCGTGGCCTATTTTTGGTACACGTAGGCCGCCCGAAAAGTCTGGGGCCATTCCGAGTCCGGCGGATGAACTTCGCCCACGCCCCCCACCAAGGCTATAGCCCACCCGATTTTTGGCCATTTTTCCGCTGGGGGGTTTTGGCACCCCGACCTTCGGGCGCTAATTTTTGGGCGCGGCTGTGCCCGTGGCCTATTTTTGGCACACGGAGGCCGCCCGCAAAGTCTCGTGCCATTCCTAGTCCGGCGGACGAACTTCGCCCACGCCCCCCACCAAGGCTATAGCGCACCCGATTTTTGGCCATTTTTTCGCAGGGGGTTTTGGCACCGCAACCTTCGGGCGCTAATTTTTGGGAGCGGCTATGCCCGTGGCCTATTTTTGGCACACGGAAGCCGCCCACAAAGTCTCGGGCCATTCCGAGTCCGGCGGATGAACTTCGCCCACGCCCCCCACCAAGGCTATAGCCCACCCGATTTTTGGCCATTTTTCCGCTGGGGGGTTTTCGCACCCCGACCTTCTGGCGCTAATTTTTGGGCGTGGCTATGCCCGTGGCCTATTTTTGGCACACGGAAGCCGCCCCCAAAGTCTTGGGCCATTCCGAGTCCGGCGGATGGACTTCGCCCACGCCCCCCACCAAGGCTATAGCCCACCCGATTTTTGGCCATTTTTCCGCTGGGGGGTTTTGGCACCCCGACCTTGAGCGCAAATTTTGGAGCGTGGCTATGCCCGTGGCCTATTTTAGCACGGAGGCCACCCCAAAGTCTCGGGCAATTCGAGTCGGCGGACGAACTTTGCCCGCCCCCTGAGGCTATAGCCCACCGTTTTTGGCCATTTGGGGGTTTTGGCACCCCGGCGTTGGGGGGCTAATTTTTGGTCGCGGCTGTGCCCGTGGCCTATTTTTGGCACACGGAGGCCGCCGCAAAGTCTCGGGGCATTCCGAGTCCGGCGGACGAACTTCGCCCACGCCCCCCACCAAGGCTATAGCCCACCCGTTTTTTGGCCATTTGGGGGGTTTTGGCACCGCGACCGTCGGGTGCTAATTTTTAGGCGCGGCTGTGCCCGTGGCCTATTTTTGGCACACGGAGGCCGGCCGCAAAGTCTCGGGCCATTCCGAGTCCGGCGGACGAACTTCGCCCACGCCCCCCACCAAGGCTATAGCGCACCCGATTTTTGGCCATTTTTCCGCAGGGGGTTTTGGCACCCCGACCTTCGGGCGCTAATTTTTGGGCGCGGCTGTGCCCGTATCCTATTTTTGGCACACGGAGGCCGCCCGAAAAGTCTGGGCCATTCCGAGTTCGGCGGACGAACATCGCCCACGCCTCCCACCAAGGCTATAGCCCACCCGTTTTTTGGCCATTTGGGGGGTTTTGGCACCCCAACCTTCGGGCGCTAATTTTTGTGCTCGGCTGTGCTCGTGGCCTATTTTTGGCACACGGAGGCCGGCCGCAAAGTCTCGGGCCATTCGAAGTCCGGCGGACGAACTTCGCCCACGCCCCCCACCAAGGCTATAGCCCACCCGATTTTTGGCATTTTTCCGCTGGGGGGTTTTGGCACCCCGACCTTCTGGTGCTAATTTTTGGGCGCGGCAATGCCCGTGGCATATTTTTGTCACACGGAGGCCGCCCCCAAAGTCTCGGGCCATTCCGAGTCCGGCGGACGAACTTCGCCCACGCCCCCCACCAAGGCTATAGCCCACCCGTTTATTGGCCATTTGGGGGGTTTTCGTACCCCGACCTTCGGGCGCTGATTTTTGGGTTCGGCTGTGCCCGTGGCCTATTTTTGGCAAATGGAGGCCGCCCGAAAAGTCTTGGCCATTCCGAGTTCGGCGGACGAACTTCGCCCACGCCTCCCACCAAGGCTATAGCCCACCCGTTTTTTGGCCATTTGGGGGGTTTTGGCACCCCGACCTTCGGGCGCTAATTTTTGTGCGCGGCTGTGCCCGTGGCCTATTTTTGGCACCCGGAGGCCGCCCACAAAGTCTCGGGCCATTCCGAGTCCGGCGGACGAACTTCGCCCACGCCCCCCACCAAGGCTATAGCCCAACCGTTTATTGGCCATTTGGGGGGTTTTCGCACCCCGACCATCGGGCGTTAATTTTTGTGCTCGGCTGTGCCCGTGGCCTATTTTTGGCACACGGAGGCCGGCCGCAAGGTCTCGGGCCATACGAAGTCCGGTGGACGAACTTCGCCCACGCCCCCCACCAAGGCTATAGCCCACCCGATTTTTGGCCATTTTTTCTGCAGGGGGTTTTGGCACCCCGACCTTCGGGCGCTAATTTTTGGGCGTGGCTACGCCCGTGACCTATTTTTGGCACACGGAGGCCGCCCCTAAAGTCTCGGGCCATTCCGAGTCCGGCGGATTAACTTCGCCCACGCCCCCCACCAAGGCTATAGCCCATCCGATTTTTGGCCATTTTCCGCTGGGGGGTTTTGGCACCCCGACCTTCGGGCGCTAATTTTTGGGCGTGGCTACGCCCGTGACCTATTTTTGGCACATGGAGGCCGCCCCTAAAGTCTCGGGCCATTCCGAGTCCGGCGGATGAACTTCGCCCACGCCCCCCACCAAGGCTATAGCCCACCCGATTTTTGGCCATTTTTCCGCTGGGGGGTTTTGGCACCCCGACCTTCGGGCGCTAATTTTTGGGCGCGGCTATGCCCGTGGCCTATTTTTGGCACACGGAGGCTTCCCCCAAAGTCTCGGGCCATTCCGAGTCCGGCGGATGAACTTCGCCTACGCCCCCCACCAAGGCTATAGCCCACCCGATTTTTGGCCATTTTTCTGCAGGGGGTTTTGGATCCCCGAGCTTCGGGCGCTAATTTTTGGGTGCGGCTGTGTTCGTGGCCTAATTTTGGCACACGGAGGCCGCCCGCAAAGTCTCGGGCCATTCCGAGTCCGGCGGATGAACTTCGCCTACGCCCCCCACCAAGGCTATAGCCCACCCGATTTTTGGCCATTTTTCTGCAGGGGGTTTTGGATCCCCGAGCTTTGGGCGCTAATTTTTGGGCGCGGCTGTGCCCGTGGCCTATTTTTGGCACACGGAGGCCGCCCGCAAAGTCTTGGGCCATTCCGAGTCCGGCGGACTAACTTCGCCCACGCCCCCCACCAAGGCTATAGCCCACCCGTTTTTTGGCCATTGGGGGGGTTTTGGCAACCCGACCTTCGGGCGCTAATTTTTGTCTTGGCTGTGCCCGTGGCCTATTTTTGGCATCCGGAGGCCGCCCACAATGTCTCGGGCCATTCCGAGTCCGGCGGACGAACTTCGCCCACGCCCCCCACCAAGGCTATAGCTCAACCGTTTATTGGCCATTTGAGGGGTTTTCGCACCCCGACCATCGGGCGTTAATTTTTGGGCGCGGCTGTGCCCGTGGCCTATTTTTGGAACACGGAGGCCGCCCGCAAAGTCTCGGGCAATTCCGAGTCCGGCGGATTAACTTCGCCCACGCCCCCCACCAAGGCTATAGCCCACCCGATTTTTGGCCATTTTCCGCTGGGGGGTTTTGGCACCCCGACCTTCGGGCGCTAATTTTTGGGCGTGGCTACGCCCGTGACCTATTTTTGGCACACGGAGGCCGCCCGCAAAGTCTCGGGCCATTCCGAGTCCGGCGGACGAACTTCGCCCACGCCTCCCACCAAGGCTATAGCCCACCCGTTTTTTGGCCATTTGGGGGGTTTTGGCACCCCGACCTTCGGGCGCTAATTTTTGGGCACGGCTGTGCCCGTGGCCTATTTTTGGCACATGGAGGCCGCCCACAAAGTCTCGGGCCATTCGAAGTCCGGCGGACGAACTTCGCCCACGCCCCCCACCAAGGCTATAGCCCACCCGATTTTTGGCCATTTTTCCGCTGGGGGGTTTTGGCACCCCGACCTTCGGGCTCTAAGTTTTGGACGCGGCTATGCTCGTGGCCTATTTTTAGCACACGGAGGCCGCCCGCAAAGTCTCGGGCCATTCCGAGTCCGGCGGACAAACTTCGCCCACGCCCCCCACCAAGGCTATAGCCCACCCGATTTTTGGCCATTTTTTCTGCAGGGGGTTTTGGCACCCCGACCTTCGGGCGCTAATTTTTGCGCGCGGCTGTGCCCGTGGCCTAATTTTGGCACACGGAGGCCGCCCGCAAAGTCTTGGACCATTCCGAGTCCGGCGGACTAACTTCGCCCACGCCCCCCACCAAGGCTATAGCCCACCCGTTTTTTGGCCATTGGGGGGGTTTTGGCAACCCGACCTTCGGGCGCTAATTTTTGTGCGCGGCTGTGCCCGTGGCCTATTTTTGGCATCCGGAGGCCGCCCACAATGTCTCGGGCCATTCCGAGTCCGGCGGACGAACTTCGCCCACGCCCCCCACCAAGGCTATAGCTCAACCGTTTATTGGCCATTTGAGGGGTTTTCGCACCCCGACCATCGGGCGTTAATTTTTGGGCGCGGCTGTGCCCGTGGCCTATTTTTGGAACACAGAGGCCGCCCGCAAAGTCTCGGGCCATTCCGAGTCCGGCGGACGAACTTCGCCCACGCCTCCCACCAAGGCTATAGCCCACCCGTTTTTTGGCCATTTGGGGGGTTTTGGCACCCCGACCTTTGGGCGCTAATTTTTGTGCGCGGCTGTGCCCGTGTCCTATTTTTGGCACCCGGAGGCCGCCCACAAAGTCTCGGGCCATTCCGAGTCCGGCGGACGAACTTCGCCCACGCCCCCCACCAAGGCTATAGCCCAACCGTTTATTGGCCATTTGGGGGGTTTTCGCACCCCGACCATCGGGCGTTAATTTTTGTGCTCGGCTGTGCCCGTGGCCTATTTTTGGCACACGGAGGCCGGCCGCAAGGTCTCGGGCCATACGAAGTCCGGTGGACGAACTTCGCCCACGCCCCCCACCAAGACTATAGCCCACCCGATTTTTGGCCATTTTTTCTGCAGGGGGTTTTGGCACCCCGACCTTCGGGCGCTAATTTTTGGGCGTGGCTACGCCCGTGACCTATTTTTGGCACACGGAGGCCGCCCCTAAAGTCTCGGGCCATTCCGAGTCCGGCGGATTAACTTCGCCCACGCCCCCCACCAAGGCTATAGCCCACCCGATTTTTGGCCATTTTCCGCTGGGGGGTTTTGGCACCCCGACCTTCGGGCGCTAATTTTTGGGCGCGGCTGTGCCCGTGGCCTATTTTTGGCATCCGGAGGCCGCCCACAATGTCTCGGGCCATTCCGAGTCCGGCGGACGAACTTCGCCCACGCCCCCCACCAAGGCTATAGCTCAACCGTTTATTGGCCATTTGAGGGGTTTTCGCACCCCGACCATCGGGCGTTAATTTTTGGGCGCGGCTGTGCCCGTGGCCTATTTTTGGAACACGGAGGCCGCCCGCAAAGTCTCGGGCCATTCCGAGTCCGGCGGACGAACTTCGCCCACGCCCCCCACCAAGGCTATAGCCCACCCGTTTTTTGGCCATTTGGGGGGTTTTGGCACCCCGACCCTCGGGCGCTAATTTTTGGGCGCGGCTGTGCCCGTGGCCTATTTTTGGCACATGGAGGCCGCCCGCAAAGTCTCGGGCCATTCGAAGTCCGGCGGACGAACTTCGCCCACGCCCCCCACCAAGGCTATAGCCCACCCGATTTTTTGCCATTTTTCCGCTGGGGGGTTTGGCACCCGACCTTGGGCTCTAAGTTTTGGACGGCTATGCCGAGGCCTATTTTTGGCACGGAGGCCGCCCGCAAAGTCTTGGGCCATTCCGAGTCCGGCGGACGAACTTCGCCCACGCCCCCCACCAAGGCTATAGCCCACCCGTTTTTTGGCCATTGGGGGGGTTTTGGCACCCCGAACTTCGGGCGCTAATTTTTGGGCGCGGCTGTACCCGTGGCCTATTTTTGGCACCCAGAGGCCACCCGCAAAGTCTCGGGCCATTCCGAGTCCGGCGGACGAACTTCGCCCACGCCCCCCACCATAGCCCACCCGTTTATTGGCCATTTGGGGGGTTTTGGCACCCCGACCTTCGGGCGCTAATTTTTGGGCGTGGCTGTGCCCGTGGCCTATTTTTGGCACACGGAGGCCACCCGCAAAGTCTCGGGCCATTCCGAGGCCGGCGGATGAACTTCGCCTACGCCTCCCACCAAGGCTATAGCCCACCCGTTTTTTGGCCATTTGGGGGGTTTTGGCACCCCGACCTTCGGGCGCGGCTGTGCCCGTGGCCTATTTTTGGAGGCCACCCGCAAAGTCTCGGGCCATTCCGAGTCCGGACGAACTTCGCCCGCCCCCACCATAGCCCACCGTTTATTGGCCATTTGGGGTTTTGGCACCCGACCTTGGCGCTAATTTTTGGGCGTGGCTGTGCCGTGGCCTATTTTGGCACACGGAGGCCACGCAAAGTCTCGGGCCATTCCGAGTCCGGACGAACTTCGCCACGCCCCCACCAAGGATATAGCCCACCCGTTTTTGGCCATTGGGGGTTTTGGCACCCAGACCGGGCGCTAATTTTTGGGCGCGGCTGTACCCGTGGCCTATTTTTGGCACCCAGAGGCCACCGCAAAGTCTCGGGCCATTCCGAGTCCAGGCGGACGAACCACGCCCCACCATAGCCCACCCGTTTATTGGCCATTTGGGGGGTTTTGGCACCCCGACCTTCGGGCGCTAATTTTTGGGCGTGGCTGTGCCCGTGGCCTATTTTTGGCACACGGAGGCCACCCGCAAAGTCTCGGGCCATTCCGAGTCCGGCGGACAAACTTCGCCCACGCCCCCCACCAAGGCTATAGCCCACCCGTTTTTTGGCCATTGGGGGGGTTTTGGCACCCCGAACTTCGGGCGCTAATTTTTGGGCGCGGCCATGTACGTGGCCTATTTTTGGCACCCGGAGGCCACCCGCAAAGTCTCGGGCCATTCCGAGTCCGGCGGACGAACTTTGCCCACGCCCCCCACCAAGGCTAAAGCCCACCCGTTTATTGGCCATTTGGGGGGTTTTGGCACCCCGACCTTCGGGCGCTAATTTTTTGGCGCGGCTGTGCCCGTGGCCTATTTTTGGCACACGGAGGCCACCCGCAAAGTCTCGGGCCATTCCGAGTCCGGCGGATGAACTTCGCCCACGCCTCCCACCAAGGCTATAGCCCACCCTTTTTTTGGCCATTTGGGGGGTTTTGGCACCCCGACCTTTGGGCGCTAATTTTTGGGCTCGGCTGTGCCCGTGGCCTATTTTTGGCACACGGAGGCCGTCCGCAAAATCTCGGGCCATTCGAAGTCCGGCGGACGAACTTCGCCCACGCCCCCCACCAAGGCTATAGCCCACCCGATTTTTGGCCATTTTCCGCTGGGGGGTTTTGGCACCCCGACCTTTGGGCGCTAATTTTTGGGCGCGGCTATGCCCGTGGCCTATTTTTGGCACACAAAGGCCGCCCCCAAAGTCTCGGGCCATTCCGAGTCCGGCGGAAGAACTTCGCCCACGCCCCCCACCAAGGCTATAGCCCACCCGATTTTTGGCCATTTTTCCGATGGGGGGTTTTGGCACCCCGACCGTCGGGCGATAATTTTTGGGCGCGGCTATGCCCGTGGCCTATTTTTGGCACACGGAGGCTGCCCCCAAAGTCTCGGGCCATTCCGAGACCGGCGGATGAACTTCGCCCACGCCCCCCACCAAGGCTATAGCCCACACGATTTTGGCCATTTTTCCGCTGGGGGGTTTTGGCACCCCGACCTTCGGGCGCTAATTTTTGGGTGCGGCTATGCCCGAGGCCTATTTTTGGCGCACGGAGGCCGCCCCCAACGTCTCGGGCCATTCCGAGTCCGGCGGACGAACTTCGCCCACGCCCCCCACCAAGGCTATAGCCCACCCGATTTTTGGCCATTTTCCGCTGGGGGGTTTTGGCACCCCGACCTTTGGGCGCTAATTTTTGGGCGCGGCTATGCCCGTGGCCTATTTTTAACACTAAAGGCCGCCCCCAAAGTCTCGGGCCTTTCCGAGTCCGAGGCGGAAGAACCGCCCCCACCAAGGCTATAGCCCACCCGATTTTAGCCATTTTCCGCTGGGGTTTTGGCACCCGACCTTCGGGCGATAATTTTTGGGCGCGGCTATGCCCGAGGCCTATTTTTGGCACACGGAGGCCGCCCCCAACGTCTCGGGCCATTCCGAGTCCGGCGGACGAACTTCGCACACGCCCCCCACCAAGGCTATAGCCCACCCGATTTTTGGCCATTTTTCCGCAGGTGGTTTTGGCACCCCGACCTTCGGGCACTAATTTTTGGGCGCGGCTGTACCCGTGGCCTATTTTTGGCAGACGGAGGCCGCCCCCAAAGTCTCGGGCCTTTCCGAGTCCGGCGGAAGAACTTCGCACACGCCCCCCACCAAGGCTATAGCCCACCCGATTTTTGGCCATTTTTCCGCTGGGGGGTTTTGGCACCCCGACCTTCGGGCGATAATTTTTGGGCGCGGCTATGCCCGAGGCCTATTTTTGGCACACGGAGGCCGCCCCCAACGTCTCGGGCCATTCCGAGTCCGGCGGACGAACTTCGCACACGCCCCCCACCAAGGCTATAGCCCACCCATTTTTTTGGCCATTTGGGGGGTTTTGGCAACCAAAACTTCGGGTGCTAATTTTTGGGCGCGGCTGTGCCCGTACCCTATTTTTGGAACACGGAGGCCGCCCGCAAAGTCTCGAGCCATTCCGAGTCCGGCGGACGAACTTCGCTCTCGCCCCCCACTAAGGCTATAGCCCACCCGTTTTTTGGCCATTTGGGGGGTTTTGGAACCCTGACCTTCGGGCGCTAATTTTTGGACGCGGCTGTGCCCGTGGCCTATTTTTGTCACACGGAGGCCGCCCGCAAAGTCTCGGTCCTTTCCGAGTCCGGCGGACTAACTTCTCCCACGCCCCGCACCAAGGCTATAGCCACCCGCTTTTTGGCCATTTGGGGGGTTTTGGCACCCCGACCTTCGGGCGCTAATTTTTGGGCGCGGCTGTACCCGCGGCCTATTTTCGGCACACGGAGGCCGCCCACCAAATCTCGGGCCATTCCGAGTCCGGCGGACGAACTTCGCCCACGCCCCCCACCAAGGCTATAGCCCACCCGATTTTTGGCCATTTTTCCGCAGGTGGTTTTGGCACCCCGACCTTCGGGCACTAATTTTTGGGCGCGGCTGTACCCGTGGCCTATTTTTGGCACACGGAGGCCGCCCGCAAAGTCTCGGGCCATTCCGAGTCCGGCGGACGAACTTCGCCCACGTCCCCCACCAAGGCTATAGCCCACCCGTTTTTTGGTAATTTGGGGGGTTTTGGCACCCCGACCTTCGGGCGCTAATTTTTGTGCGCGGCTGTGCCCGTGGCCTATTTTTGGCAGACGGAGGCCGCCCCCAAAGTCTCGGGCCATTCCGAGTCCGGCGGACGAACTTCGCCCACGCCCCCCACCAAGGCTATAGCCCACCCGATTTTTGGCCATTTTTCCGCTGGGGGGTTTTGGCACCCCGACCTTCGGGCGCTAATTTTTGGGCGCGGCTGTGCCCGTGGCCTATTTTTGGCACACGGAGGCCACCCGCAAAGTCTCGGGCCATTCCGAGTCCGGCGGACGAACTTCGCCCACGTCCCCCACCAAGGCTATAGCCCACCCGTTTTTTGGTAATTTGGGGGGTTTTGGCACCCCGACCTTCGGGCGCTAATTTTTGTGCGCGGCTGTGCCCGTGGCCTATTTTTGGCAGACGGAGGCCGCCCCCAAAGTCTCGGGCCATTCCGAGTCCGGCGGACGAACTTCGCCCGCGCCCCCCACCAAGGCTATAGCCCACCCGTTTTTTGGCCATTTGGGGGGTTTTGGCACCCCGACCTTCGGGTGCTAATTTTTGGGCGCGGATGTGCCGTGGCCTATTTTTGGCACACGGAGGCCGCCCGCAAAGTTTCGTGCCATTCCTAGTCCGGCGGACGAACGTCGCCCATGCCCCCCACCAAGCCTATAGCCCACCCGCTTTTTGGCCATTTGGGGGGTTTTGGCACCCCGACCTTCGGGCGCTAATTTTTGTGCGCGGCTGTACCCGCGGCCTATTTTCGGCACACGGAGGCCGCCCACAAAGTCTCGGGCCATTCCGAGTCCGGCGGACGAACTTCGCCCACGCCCCCCACCAAGGCTATAGCCCACCCGTTTTTTGGTCATCTGGGGGGTTTTGGCACCCCGACCTTCGGGCGCTAATTTTTGGGCGCGGCTGGGCCCGTGGCCTATTTTTGGCACACGGAGGCCACCCCCAAAGTCTCGGGCCATTCCGAGTCCGGCGGACGAACTTCGCCCGCGCCCCCCACCAAGGCTATAGCCCACCCGTTTTTGGCCATTTGGGGTTTTGGCACCCGACCTTGGGTGCTAATTTTTGGGCGCGGATGTGCCGTGGCTATTTTGGCACGGAGGCCGCCCGCAAAGTTTCGTGCCATTCCTAGTCCGGCGGACGAACGTCGCCCATGCCCCCCACCAAGCCTATAGCCCACCCGCTTTTTGGCCATTTGGGGGGTTTTGGCACCCCGACCTTCGGGCGCTAATTTTTGTGCGCAGCTGTACCCGCGGCCTATTTTCGGCACACGGAGGCCGCCCACAAAGTCTCGGGCCATTCCGAGTCCGGCGGACGAACTTCGCCCACGCCCCCCACCAAGGCTATAGCCCACCCGATTTTTGGCCATTTTTCCGCAGGTGGTTTTGGCACCCCGACCTTCGGGCGCTAATTTTTGGGCGCGGCTGTGCCCGTACCCTATTTTTGGAACACGGAGGCCGCCCGCAAAGTCTCGAGCCATTCCGAGTCCGGCGGACGAACTTCGCTCTCGCCCCCCACTAAGGCTATAGCCCACCCGTTTTTTGGCCATTTGGGGGGTTTTGGAACCCTGACCTTCGGGCGCTAATTTTTGGGTAGCGGCTGTGCACGTGGCCTATTTTTGGCACACGGAGGCCGCCCGCAAAGTCTCGGTCCTTTCCGAGTCCGGCGGACTAACTTCTCCCACGCCCCCCACCAAGGCTATAGCCCACCCGCTTTTTGGCCATTTGGGGGGTTTTGGCACCCCGACCTTGCGCTAATTTTGGCGCGGCTGTACCCGCGGCCTATTTTCGGCACGGAGGCCGCCCACAAAATCTCGGGCCATTCCGAGTCCGGCGGACGAACCGCCCCCCCAAGGCTATAGCCCACCCGATTTTTGGCCATTGGGGGTTTTGGCACCCGATCTTCGGGCACTAATTTTTAGGCGCGGCTGTGCCGTGGCCTATTTTGCACAGCACCACGGAGGCCGCCCGCAAAGTCTCGGGCCATTCCGAGTCCAGCGGACGAACCGCTCTCGCCCCCACTAAGGCTATAGCCCACCCGTTTTTAGGCCATTTGGGGGTTTTGGAACCCTGACCTTGGGCGCTAATTTTTGGCCGGCTGTGCCCGTGGCTATTTTAACACGGAGGCCGCCATAAAGTCTCGGTCCTTTCCGAGTCCGGCGGACTAACTTCGCCCACGCCCCCCACCAAGGCTATAGCCCACCCGTTTTTTGGTCATTTGGGGGGTTTTGGCCCGACCTTCGGGCGCTAATTTTGGACGGCTGTGCCCGTGGCCTAATTTTGCTACGGAGGTCGCCCGCAAATCTTGGGCCATTCCGAGTCCGGCGGACAAACTTCGCCCCCCACCAAGGCTATAGCCCACCCGTTTTTGGCCATTGGGGGTTTTGGCACCCGATCTTCGGGCACTAATTTTTAGGCGCGGCTGTGCCCGTGCCCTATTTTGGCACACGGAGGCCGCCCGCAAAGTCTCGGGCCATTCCGAGTCCGGCGGACGAACTTCACCCACACCCCACCAAGGCTATAGCCACCCGTTTTTGCCATTTGGGTGGTTTTGGCACCCGACCTTGGGCGCTAATTTTTAGCGGCTGTGCCTGTGGCTATTTTTGGCACCACGGAGGCCGCCCGCAAAGTCTCGGGCCATTGGGAGTCTGGCGGACGAACTTCGCCCACGCCCCCCACCAAGGCTATAGCCCACCCGATTTTTGGCCATTTTTCCGCAGGTGGTTTTGGCACCCCGACCTTCGGGCGCTAATTTTTGGGCGCGGCTGTGCCCGGACCCTATTTTAGGAACACGGAGGCCGCCCGCAAAGTCTCGTGCCATTCCGAGTCCAGCGGACGAACTTCGCTCTCGCCCCCCACTAAGGCTATAGCCCACCCGTTTTTTGGCCATTTGGGGGGTTTTGGAACCCTGACCTTCGGGCGCTAATTTTTGGACGCGGCTGTGCCCGTGGCCTATTTTTGGCACACGGAGGCCGCCCGCAAAGTCTCGGTCCTTTCCGAGTCCGGCGGACTAACTTCTCCCACGCCCCCCACCAAGGCTATAGCCCACCCGCTTTTTGGCCATTTGGGGGGTTTTGGCACCCCGACCTTCGGGCGCTAATTTTTGGCCGCGGCTGTACCCGCGGCCTATTTTCGGCACACGGAGGCCGCCCACAAAATCTCGGGCCATTCCGAGTCCGGCGGACGAACTTCGCCCACGCCCCCCACCAAGGCTATAGCCCACCCGATTTTTGGCCATTGGGGGGGTTTTGGCACCCCGATCTTCGGGCACTAATTTTTGGGCGCGGCTGTGCCCGTGGCCTATTTTTAGCACACGGAGGCCGCCCGCAAAGTCTCGGGCCATTCCGAGTCCGGCGGACGAACTTCACCCACACCCCCCACCAAGGCTATAGCCCACCCGATTTTTGGCCATTTTTCCGCAGGTGGTTTTGGCACCCCGACCTTCGGGCGCTAATTTTTGGGCGCGGCTGTGCCCGTACCCTATTTTTGGAACACGGAGGCCGCCCGCAAAGTCTCGAGCCATTCCGAGTCCGGCGGACGAACCGCTCTCGCCCCCACTAAGGCTATAGCCCACCCGTTTTAGGCCATTTGGGGGTTTTGGAACCTGACCTTCGGGCGCTAATTTTTGGGCGGCTGTGCCCGTGGCCTATTTTGGCACACGGAGGCCGCCCATAAAGTCTCGGTCCTTTCCGAGTCCGGCGGACTAACTTCTCCCACGCCCCCCACCAAGGCTATAGCCCACCCGCTTTTTGGCCCTTTGGGGGGTTTTGGCACCCAGACCATCGGGCGCTAATTTTTAGACGGCTGTGCCCGTGGCCTAATTTTGGTACGGAGGCCGCCCGCAAAGTCTTGGGCCATTCCGAGTCCGGCGGACAAACTTCGCCACGCCCCCACCAAGGCTATAGCCCACCGTTTTTGGCCATTGGGGGTTTTGGCACCCGATCTTCGGGCACTAATTTTTAGGCGCGGCTGTGCCGTGCCCTATTTTGGTACACGGAGGCCGCCCGCAAAGTCTCGGGCCATTCCGAGGCGGACGAACTTCACCCACCCCCCAAGGCTATAGCCCACCGTTTTTGCCATTTGGGTGGTTTTGGCACCCGACCTTCGGGCGCTAATTTTTAGCGCGGCTGTGCCTGTGGCCTATTTTGGCACCACGGAGGCCGCCCGCAAAGTCTCGGGCCATTGGGAGTCTGGCGGACGAACTTCGCCCACGCCCCCCACCAAGGCTATAGCCCACCCGATTTTTGGCCATTTTTCCGCAGGTGGTTTTGGCACCCCGACCTTCGGGCGCTAATTTTTGGGCGCGGCTGTGCCCGTACCCTATTTTTGGAACACGGAGGCCGCCCGCAAAGTCTCGAGCCATTCCGAGTCCGGCGGACGAACTTCGCTCTCGCCCCCCACTAAGGCTATAGCCCACCCGTTTTTAGGCCATTTGGGGGGTTTTGGAACCTGACCTTGGGCGCTAATTTTTGGACGGCTGTGCCCGTGGCCTATTTTGGCACACGGAGGCCGCCCATAAAGTCTCGGTCCTTTCCGAGTCCGGCGGACTAACTTCTCCACGCCCCCACCAAGGCTATAGCCCACCCGCTTTTTGGCCATTTGGGGGTTTTGGCACCCGACCTTGGGCGCTAATTTTGGACGGCTGTGCCCGTGGCCTAATTTTAACACACGGACGCCGCCCGCAAAGTCTTGGGCCATTCCGAGTCAGCGGACAAACTTCGCCACGCCCCCACCAAGGCTATAGCCCCACCGTTTTTGGCCATTGGGGGTTTTGGCACCCGATCTTCGGGCACTAATTTTTAGGCGCGGCTGTGCCCGTGGCCTATTTTGGCACACGGAGGCCGCCCACAAGTCTCGGGCCATTCCGAGTCGGCGGACGAACTTCACCCACCCCCACCAAGGCTATAGCCCACCCGTTTTTGCCATTTGGGTGGTTTTGGCACCCGACCTTCGGGCGCTAATTTTTAGCGCGGCTGTGCCTGTGGCCTATTTTGGCACCACGGAGGCCGCCCGCAAAGTCTCGGGCCATTGGGAGTCCGGCGAACGAACTTCGCCCACGCCCCCCAGCAAGGCTATAGCCCACCCGATTTTTGGCCATTTTTCCGCTGGGGGGTTTTGGCACCCCGACCTTCGGGCGCTAATTTTTGGGCGCGGCTATGCCCGTGGCCTATTTTTGGCACACGGAGGCCGCCCCAAAGTCTCGGGCCATTCCGAGTCCGGCGGACGAACTTCGCCCACGCCCCCCACCAAGGCTATAGCCCACCCGATTTTTGGCCATTTTCCGCTGGGGGGTTTTGGCACCCTGACCTTCGGGCAATAATTTTTGGGCGCGGCTATGCCCGTGGCCTATTTTGGCACAGGAGGCCGCCGCAAAGTCTCGGGCCATTCCTAGTCCGGCGGACGAACTTCGCCCACGCCCCCCACCAAGGCTATAGCCCACCCGTTTTTTCGCCAATTGGGGGGTTTTGGCACCCCGAACTTCGGGCGCTAATTTTTTGGCGTGGCTGTGCCCGTGGCCTATTTTTGGCACATGGAGGCCGCCCGCAAAGTCTCGGGCCATTCCGAGTCCGGCGGACAAACTTCTCCCACGCCCCCCACCAAGGCTATAGCCCTCCCGCTTTTTGGCCATTTTTCCGCTGGGGGGTTTTGGCACCCCGACCTTCGGGCGCTAATTTTTGGGCGCGGCGGTGCCCGTGGCCTATTTTTGGCACACGGAGGCCGCCCGCAATGTCTCGGGCCATTCCGAGTCCGGCGGACGAACTTCGCCCACGCCCCCCACCAAGGCTATAGCCCACCCGTTTTTTGGTCATCTGGGGGGTTTTGGCACCCCGACCTTCGGGCGCTAATTTTTGGGCGCGGCTCTGCCCGTGGCCTAATTTTGGCACACGGACGCCGCCCGCAAAGTCTTGGGCCATTCCGAGTCCGGCGGACAAACTTCGCCCACGCCCCCCACCAAGGCTATAGCCCACCCGTTTTTTGGCCATTGGGGGGGTTTTGGCACCCCGATCTTCGGGCACTAATTTTTGGGCGCGGCTGTGCCCGTGGCCTATTTTTGGCACACGGAGGCCGCCCGCAAAGTCTCGGGCCATTCCGAGTCCGGCGGACGAACTTCACCCACACCCCCCACCAAGGCTATAGCCCACCCGATTTTTGGCCATTTTTCCGCTGGGGGGTTTTGGCACCCCGACCTTCGGGCGCTAATTTTTGGACGCGGCTGTGGCCGTGGCCTATTTTTGACACACGGATGCCGCCCACAAAGTCTCGGGCCATTCCGAGTCCGGCGGACGCACTTCGCCCACGCCCCCACCAAGGCTATAGCCCACCCGATTTTTGGCCATTTTTCCGCTGGGGGGTTTTGGCACCCCGATCTTCGGGCACTAATTTTTGGGCGCGGCTGTGCCCGTGACCTATTTTTGGCACAGGGAGGCCACCCTCAAAGTCTCGGGCCATTCCTAGTCCGGCGGACGAACTTCGCCCACGCCCCCCACCAAGGCTATAGCCCACCCGTTTTTTCGCCAATTGGGGGGTTTTGGCACCCCGAACTTCGGGCGCTAATTTTTTGGCGCGGCTGTGCCCGTGGCCTATTTTTGGCACATGGAGGCCGCTCGCAAAGTCTCGGGCCATTCCGAGTCCGGCGGACGAACTTCGTCCACGCTCCCCACCAAGGCTATAGCCCACCCGATTTTTGGCCATTTGTGGGGTTTTGGCACCCCGACTTTTGGGCGCTAATTTTTGGGCGTGGATGTGCCCGTGGCCTATTTTTGGCACACGGAGGCCGCCCGCAAAGTCTCGGGCCATTGGGAGTCCGGCGAACGAACTTCGCCCACGCCCCCCAGCAAGGCTATAGCCCACCCGTTTTTTGGCCATTTTTCCGCTGGGGGGTTTTGGCACCCCGACCTTCGGGCGCTAATTTTTGGGGGCGGCTGTGCCCGTGGCCTATTTTTGGCACACAGAGGCCGCCCGCAAAGTCTCGGGCCATTCCGAGTCCGGCGGACGAACTTCGCCCACGCCCCCCACCAAGGTTATTGCCCACCCGTTTTTTGGTCATTTGGGGGGTTTTGGCACCCCGACCTTCGGGCGCTAATTTTTTGGCGCGGCTGTGCCCGTGGCTTATTTTTGGCACACGGAGGCCACCCGCAAAGTCTCGGGCCTTTCCGAGTCCGGCGGACTAACTTCTCCCACGCCCCCCACCAAGGCTATAGCCCTCCCGCTTTATGGCCATTTTTCCGCTGGGGGGTTTTTGCACCCCGACCTTCGGGCGCTAATTTTTGGACGCGGCGGTGTCCGTGGCCTAATTTTGGCACACGGAGGCCGCCCGCAAAGTCTCGGGCCATTCCGAGTCCGGCGGATGAACTTCGCCCACGCCTCCCACCAAGGCTATAGCCCACCCTTTTTTTGGCCATTTGGGGGGTTTTGGCACCCCGACCTTCGGGCGCTAATTTTTGGGCTTGGCTGTGCCCGTGGCCTATTTTTGGCACTAGGAGGCCGCCCGCAAAATCTCGGGCCATTCGAAGTCCGGCGGACGAACTTCGCCCACGCCCCCCACCAAGGCTATAGCCCACCCGATTTTTGGCCATTTTCCGCTGGGGGGTTTTGTCACCCCGACCTTTGGGCGCTAATTTTTGGGCGCGGCTATGTCCGTGGCCTATTTTTGGCACACGAAGGCCGGCCCCAAAGTCTCGGGCCATTCCGAGTCCGGCGGAAGAACTTCGCCCACGCCCCCCACCAAGGCTATAGCCCACCCGATTTTTGGCCATTTTTCCGCTGGGGGGTTTTGGCACCCCGACCTTCGGGCGCTAATTTTTGGGCGCGGCTATGCCCGTGGCCTATTTTTGGCACACGGAGGCCGCCCCCAAAGTCTCGGGCCATTCCGAGACCGGCGGATGAACTTCGCCCACGCCCCCCACCAAGGCTATAGCCCACACGATTTTTGGCCATTTTTCCGCTGGGGGGTTTTGGCACCCCGACCTTCGGGCGCTAATTTTTGGGCGCGGCTATGCCCGAGGCCTATTTTTGGCACACGGAGGCCGCCCCCAACGTCTCGGGCCATTCCGAGTCCGGCGGACGAACTTCGCACACGCCCCCCACCAAGGCTATAGCCCACCCGTTTTTTTGGCCATTTGGGGGGTTTTGGCAACCCAAACTTCGGGTGCTAATTTTTGGGCGCGGCTGTGCCCGTACCCTATTTTTGGAACACGGAGGCCGCCCGCAAAGTCTCGAGCCATTCCGAGTCCGGCGGACGAACTTCGCTCTCGCCCCCCACTAAGGCTATAGCCCACTCGTTTTTTGGCCATTTGGGGGGTTTTGGAACCCTGACCTTCGGGCGCTAATTTTTGGGCGCGGCTGTGCCCGTGGCCTATTTTTGGCACACGGAGGGCGCCCGCAAAGTCTCGGGCCTTTCCGAGTCCGGCGGACTAACTTCTCCCACGCCCCCCACCAAGACTATAGCCCACCCGCTTTTTGGCCATTTGGGGGGTTTTGGCACCCCGACCATCGGGCGCTAATTTTTGGGCGCGGCTGTACCCGCGGCCTATTTTCGGCACACGGAGGCCGCCCACAAAGTCTCGGGCCATTCCGAGTCCGGCGGACGAACTTCGCCCACGCCCCCCACCAAGGCTATAGCCCACCCGATTTTTGGCCATTTTTCCGCAGGGGGGTTTTGGCACGCCGACCTTCGGGTGCTAATTTTTGGGCGCGGCTGTGCCCGTGGCCTATTTTGGCAGCCCGCCCGAAAAGTCTCGGGCCATTCCGAGTCCGGCGGACGAATTTCGCCACGCCCCCACCAAGGCTATAGCCCACCCGATTTTGGCCATTTTCCGCTGGGGGTTTTGGCACCCGACCTTGGTGCTAATTTTTGCGCGGCTGTGCCCGTGGCCTATTTTGGCACCACGGAGGCCGCCGCAAAGTCTCGGGCCATTCCGAGTCCGGACGAACTTCGCCACGTCCCCACCAAGGCTATAGCCCACCCGTTTTTGGTAATTTGGGGGTTTTGGCACCCGACCTTCGGGCGCTAATTTTTGTGTGGCTGTGCCCGTGGCCTATTTTTGGCAGATGGAGGCCACCCCAAAGTCTCGGGCCATTCCGAGTCGGCGGACGAACCGCCCGCGCCCCCACAAGGCTATAGCCCACCGTTTTTGGCCATTTGGGGGTTTTGGCACCCCGACCTTGGTGCTAATTTTTGGCGGATGTGCCGTGGCCTATTTTTGCACGGAGGCCGCCCGCAAAGTTTCGTGCCATTCCTAGTCCAGTGGATGACGTCGCCCATGCCCCCCACCAAGCCTATAGCCCACCCGCTTTTTGGCCAATTGGGGGGTTTTGGCACCCCGACCTTCGGGCGCTAATTTTTGTACGCGGCTGTACCCGCGGCCTATTTTCGGCACACGGAGGCCGCCCACAAAGTCTCGGGCCATTCCGAGTCCGGCGGACGAACTTCGCCCACGCCCCCCACCAAGGCAATAGCCCACCCGATTTTTGGCCATTTTTCCGCAGGGGGTTTAGCACCCCGACCTTCGGGCGCTAATTTTTGTGCGCGGCGGTGCCCGTGGCATATTTTTGGCACACGGAGGCCGCCCGCAATGTCTCGGGCCATTCCGAGTCCGGCGGACGAACTTCGCCCACGCCCCCCACCAAGGCTATAGCCCACCCGTTTTTTGGTCATCTGGGGGGTTTTGGCACCCCGACCTTCGGGCGCTAATTTTTGGGCGCGGCTGTGCCCGTGGCCTATTTTTAGCACACGGAAGCTGCCCGCAAAGTCTCGGGCCTTTGCGAGTCCGGCGGACTAACTTCTCCCACACCCCCCACCAAGGCTATAGCCCTCCCGCTTTTTGGCCATTTTTCCGCTGGGGGGTTTTGGCACCCCGACCTTCGGGCGCTAATTTTTGGGCGCGGCGGTGCCCGTGGCCTATTTTTAGCACATGGAGGCCGCCCGCAATGTCTCGGGCCATTCCGAGTCCGGCGGACGAACTTTGCCCACACCCCCCACCAAGGCTATAGCCCACCCGATTTTTGGCCATTTTTCCGCTGGGGGGTTTTGCTAACCCTACCTACGGGCGCGAATTTCTGGGCTCGGCTGTGCCCGTGGCCTATTTTTGGCACACGGAGGCCGCCCACAAAGTCTCGGGCCATTCTGAGTCCGGTGGACGAACTTCACCCACACCCCCCACCAAGGCTATAGCCCACCCGTTTTTTGGCCATTTGGGTAGTTTTGGCACCCCGACCTACGGGCGCTAATATTTTGGCTCGGCTGTGCCTGTGGCCTATTTTTGGCACACGGAGGCCGCCCGCAAAGTCTCGGGCCGTTCGGAGTCCGGCGGATGAACTTCGCCCACGCCCCCCAGCAAGGCTATAGCCCACCCGATTTTTGGCCATTTTTCCGCTGGGGGGTTTTGTCACCCCGACCTTCGGGCGCTAATTTTTGGGCGTGGCTATGCCCGTGGCCTATTTTTGGCACACGGAGGCCGCTCCCAAAGTCTCGGGCCATTCCGAGTCCGGCGGACGAACTTCGCCCACGCCCCCCACCAAGGCAATAGCCCACCCGATTTTTGGCCATTTTTCCGCTGGGGGGTTTTGGCACCCCGACCTTCGGGCGCTAATTTTTTGGCGCGGCTGTGCCTGTGGCCTATTTTTGGCACACGGAGGCCGCCCGCAAAGTCTCGGGCCATTCGGAGTCCGGCGGACGAACTTCGCCCCCGCCCCCCAGCAAGGCTATAGCCCACCCGATTTTTGGCCATTTTTCCGCTGGGGGGTTTTGGCACCCCGACCTTGGGCGCTAATTTTTGCGGCTATGCGCGTGGCCTATTTTTGGCACACAGAGGCCGCCCCAAAGTCTCGGGCCATTCCGAGTCCAGCGACGAACTTCGCCACGCCGCACCAAGGCTGTAGCCCACCCGATTTTTGGCCATTTTCCGCTGGGGGTTTTGGCACCCGATCTTCGGAGCACTAATTTTTGGGCGCGGCTGTGCCCGTGACCTATTTTGGCACAGGAGGCCGCCCGCAAAGTCTCGGGCCATTCCTAGTCCGGACGAACTTCGCCACGCCCCACACAAGGCTATAGCCCACCCGTTTTTTGGCAATTTGGGGGGTATTGGCACCCCTAACTACGGGTGATAATTTTTTCGAGCGGCTGTGCCCGTGGCCTATTTTTGGCACACGGAGGCCGCCCGCAAAGTGTCGGGCCATTCCGAGTCCGGCGGACGAACTTCGCCCACGCTCCCCACCAAGGCTATAGCCCACCCGATTTTTGGCCATTTGTGGGGTTTTGGCACCCCGACTTTTGGGCGCTAATTTTTGGGCGTGGATGTGCCCGTGGCCTATTTTTGGCACACGGAGGCCGCCCGCAAAGTCTCGGGCCATTGGGAGTCCGGCGGACGAACTTCGCCCACGCCCCCCAGCAAGGCTATAGCCCACCCGTTTTTTGGCCATTTTTCCGCTGGGGGGTTTTGGCACCCCGACCTTCGGGCGCTAATTTTTGGGGGCGGCTGTGCCCGTGGCCTATTTTTGGCACACGGAGGCCGCCCGTTAAGTCTCGGGCCCATTCGAGGCCAGCGTACGAACTGCGCCCACGCCCCCACCAAGGCTATAGCCCACCCGTTTTTGGCCAGTTGGGGGTTTTGGCACCCGACCTTCGGGCGCTAATTTTTTGGCGCGGCTGTGCCCGTGGCTTATTTTTGGCACACGGAGGCCACCCGCAAAGTCTTGGGCCTTTCCGAGTCCGGCGGACTAACTTCTCCCACGCCCCCCACCAAGGCTATAGCCCACCCGCTTTTTGGCCATTTTTCCGCTGGGGGGTTTTGGCACCCCGACCTGCGGGCGCTAATTGTTGGGCGCGGCGGTGCCCGGGGCCTATTTTGGCACACAGAGGCCGCCCGCAAAGTCTCGGGCCATTCCGAGTCCGGCGGACGAACTTCGCCACGCCCCCACCAAGGCTATAGCCCACCCGATTTTGGCCATTTTCCGTTGGGGTTTTGGCACCCGATCTTCGGGCACTAATTTTTAGGCGCGGCTGTGCCCGTGGACTATTTTGGCACACGGAGGCCGCCCGCAAAGTCTCGGGCCATTCCTAGTCCGGCGGACGAACTTCGCCACGCCCCCACCAAGGCTATAGCCCACCCGTTTTTGGCCAATTGGGGTTTTGGCACCCCAGAAGGCGCTAATTTTTGGCGCGGCTGTGCCCGTGGCTTATATTTGGCACCACGGAGGCCGCCCGCAAAGTCTCGGGCCTTTCCGAGTCCGGCGGACAAACTTCTCCCACGCCCCCCACCAAGGCTATAGCCCTCCCGCTTTTTGGCCATTTTTCCGCTGGGGGGTTTTGGCACCCCGACCTTCGGGCGCTAATTTTTGGGCGCGGCGGTGCCTGTGGCCTATTTTTGGCACACGGAGGCCGCCCGCAAAGTCTCGGGCCATTCCGAGTCCGGCGGACGAACTTCGCCCACGCCCCCCAGCAAGGCTATAGCCCACCCGTTTTTTGGCCATTTTTCCGCTGGGGGGTTTTGGCACCCCGACCTTCGGGCGCTAATTTTTGGGGGCGGCTGTGCCCGTGGCCTATTTTTGGCACACGGAGGCCGCCCGCAAAGTCTCGGGCCATTCCGAGTCCGGCGGACGAACTTCGCCCACGCCCCCCACCAAGGCTATTGCCCACCCGTTTTTTGGCCAGTTGGGGGGTTTTGGCACCCCGACCTTCGGGCGCTAATTTTTTGGCGCGGCTGTACCTGCGGCCTATTTTCGGCACACGGAGGCCGCCCACAAAGTCTCGGGCCATTCCGAGTCCGGCGGACGAACTTCGCCCACGCCCCCCACCAAGGCTATTGCCCACCCGATTTTTGGCCATTTTTCCGCAGGGGGTTTATGCACCCCGACCTTCGGGCGCTAATTTTTCGGTGCGGCTGTACCCGTGGCCTATTTTTGGCACACGGAGCCCGCCCGAAAAGTCTCGGGCCATTCCGAGTCCGGCGGACGAACTTCGCCCACGCCCCCCACCAAGGCTATTGCCCACCCGTTTTTTGGCCAGTTGGGGGGTTTTGGCACCCCGACCTTCGGGCGCTAATTTTTTGGCGCGGCTGTGCCCGTGGCTTATTTTTGGCACACGGAGGCCACCCGCAAAGTCTTGGGCCTTTCCGAGTCCGGCGGACTAACTTCTCCCACGCCCCCCACCAAGGCTATAGCCCTCCCGCTTTTTGGCCATTTTTCCGCTGGGGGGTTTTGGCACCCCGACCTTCGGGCGCTAATTTTTGGGCGCGGCGGTGCCCGGGGCCTATTTTTGGCACACGGAGGCCGCCCGCAATGTCTCGGGCCATTCCGAGTCTGGCGGACGAACTTCGCCCACGCCCCCCACCAAGGCTATAGCCCACCCGATTTTGGCCATTTTCCGCTGGGGGTTTTGGCACCCGACCTTCGGGCGCTAATTTTTGGACGCGGCTGTGCCCGTGGCCTATTTTGGCACACGGAGGCCGCCCGCAAAGTCTCGGGCCATTCCGAGTCCGGCGGACGAACTTCACCCACACCCCCACAAGGCTATAGCCCACCCGTTTTTGGCCATTTGGGTGGTTTTGGCACCCGACCTTCGGGCGCTAATTTTTTGCACGGCTGTGCCTGCGGCCTATTTTTGGCACACGGAGGCCGCCCGCAAAGACTAGGTCCATACGGAGTACGGCGCACGAACGTCGCCCACGCCCCCCAGCAAGGCGATAGCCAACCCGATTTTTGGCCATTTTCCGCTGGGGGTTTTGGCACCCGACCTTTGGGCACTAATTTTTGGGCGGGCTATGCCCGTGGCCTATTTTGGCACACGGAGGCCGCCCCAAAGTCTCGGGCCATTCGAGTCCAGCGGACGAACTTGCCACGCCCACCAAGGCTATAGCCCACCCGATTTTTGGCCATTTTTCCGTTGGGGGGTTTTGGCACCCCGATCTTCGGGCACTAATTTTTGGGCGCGGCTGTGCCCGTGGACTATTTTTGGCACACGGAGGCCGCCCGCAAAGTCTCGGGCCATTCCTAGTCCGGCGGACGAACTTCGCCCACGCCCCCCACCAAGGCTATAGCCCACCCGTTTTTTGGCCAATTGGGGGGTTTTGGCACCCCGAACTTCGGGCGCTAATTTTTGGGCGCGGCTGTGCCCGTGGCTTATATTTGGCACACGGAGGCCGCCCGCAAAGTCTCGGGCCTTTCCGAGTCCGGCGGACAAACTTCTCCCACGCCCCCCACCAAGGCTATAGCCCTCCCGCTTTTTGGCCATTTTTCCGCTGGGGGGTTTTGGCACCCCGACCTTCGGGCGCTAATTTTTGGGCGCGGCGGTGCCTGTGGCCTATTTTTGGCACACGGAGGCCGCCCGCAATGTCTCGGGCCATTCCGAGTCCGGCGGACGAACTTCGCCCACGCCCCCCACCAAGGCTATAGCCCACCCGATTTTTGGCCATTTTTCCGCTGGGGGGTTTTGGCACCCCGACCTTGGGGCGCTAATTTTTGGGCGCGGCTGTGCCCGTGGCCTATTTTTGGCACACGGAGGCCGCCCGCAAAGTCTCGGGCCATTCCGAGTCCGGCGGACGAACTTCACCCACACCCCCCACCAAGGCTATAGCCCACCCGTTTTTTGGCCATTTGGGTGGTTTTGGCACCCCGACCTTCGGGCGCTAATTTTTTGGCACGGCTGTGCCTGCGGCCTATTTTTGGCACACGGAGGCCGCCCGCAAAGTCTCGGGCCATTCGGAGTCCGGCGGACGAACTTCGCCCACGCCCCCCAGCAAGGCTATAGCCCACCCGATTTTTGGCCATTTTTCCGCTGGGGGGTTTTGGCACCCCGACCTTTGGGCACTAATTTTTGGGCGGGGCTATGCCCGTGGCCTATTTTTGGCACACGGAGGCCGCCCCCAAAGTCTCGGGCCATTCCGAGTCCGGCGGACGAACTTCGCCCACGCCCCCCACCAAGGCTATAGCCCACCCGATTTTTGGCCATTTTCCGCTTGGGGTTTTGGCACCCGATCTTCGGGCACTAATTTTTAGGCGGCTGTGCCCGTGGACTATTTTTGGCACACGGAGGCCGCCCGCAAAGTCTCGGGCCATTCCTAGTCCGGCGGACGAACTTCGCCCACGCCCCCCACCAAGGCTATAGCCCACCCGTTTTTTGGCCAATTGGGGGGTTTTGGCACCCCGAACTTCGGGCGCTAATTTTTGGGCGCGGCTGTGCCCGTGGCTTATATTTGGCACACGGAGGCCGCCCGCAAAGTCTCGGGCCTTTCCGAGTCCGGCGGACAAACTTCTCCCACGCCCCCCACCAAGGCTATAGCCCTCCCGCTTTTTGGCCATTTTTCCGCTGGGGGGTTTTGGCACCCGGACCTTCGGGCGCTAATTTTTGGACGCGGCTGTGCCCGTGGCCTATTTTCGGCACACGGAGGCCGCCCGCAAAGTCTCGGGCCATTCCGAGTCCGGCGGACGAACTTTGCCCACGCCCCCCACCAAGGCTATAGCCCACCCGTTTTTTGGCCATTTTTCCGCAGGGGGTTTTGGCACCCCGACCCTCGGGTAGTAATTTTTGAGCGCGGCTGTGCCCGTGGCCTATTTTTGGCACACGGAGGCCGCCCGCTAAGTCTTGGGCCATTCCGAGTCCGGCGGACGAACTTCGCCCACGTCCCCCACCAAGGCCATAGCCCACCCGTTTTTGGCCATTTGGGGGTTTTGGCACCCAAACTTCGGGCACTAATTTTTGTGCGGCTGTGCCCGTGGCCTATTTTGGCACACGGAGGCCTCCCGCAAAGGCTCGGGCCATTCCGAGTCCGGCGGACGAACTTCGCCCATGCCCCCCACACCGGCTATAGCCACCCGATTTTTGGCCATTTGCCCGCAGGGGGGTTTTGGCACCCCGAACTTCGGGTGCTAATTTTTGGTCGCGGCTGTGCCCGTGGCCTATTCTTGGCACCACGGAGGCCGCCCGCAATGTTCGTGCCATTCCTAGTCCGGCGGACGAACTTCGCCACGCCCCCACCAAGGCTATAGCCCACCCGATTTTTGGCCATTTTTCCGCAGGGGGTTTAGCACCCCGACCTTCGGGCGCTAATTTTTGATCGCGGCGGTGCCCGTGGCCTATTTTTGGCAGACGGAGGGCGCCCGCAATGTGTCGGGCCATTCCGAGTCCGGCGGACGAAATTCGCCCACGCCCCCCACCAAGGCTATAGCCCACCCGATTTTTGGCCATTTTTCCGCTGGGGGGTTTTGGCACCCCGACCTTCGGGCGCTAATTTTTGGGCGCGGCTGTGCCCGTGGCCTATTTTTGGCACACGGAGGCCGCCCGCAAAGTCTCGGGCCATTCCGAGTCCGGACGAACTTACGCCCCCACCAAGGCTATAGCCCACCCGTTTTTGGGTCATTTGGGGGGTTTTTGGCACCCCGACCTTCGGGTGCTTATTTTTGGGAGCGGCTGTGCCCGTGGCCTATTTTTGGCACACGGAGGCCGCCCGCAATGTTTCGTGCCATTCCTAGTCCGGCGGACGAACTTCGCCCACGCCCCCCACCAAGGCTATAGCCCACCCGATTTTAGCACGTATTACCGCAGGGGGTTTAGCACCCCGACCTTCGGGCGCTAATTTTTGATCGCGGCGGTGCCCGTGGCCTATTTTTGGCACACGGAGGGCGCCCGCAATGTGCCGGGCAATTCCGAGTCCGGCGGACGAAATTCGCCCACGCCCCCCACCAAGGCTATAGCCCACCCGATTTTTGGCCATTTTTCCGCTGGGGGGTTTTGGCACCCCGACCTTCGGGCGCTAATTTTTGGGCGCGGCTGTGCCCGTTGCCTATTTTTGGAACACGGAGGCCGCCCGCAAAGTCTGGGGCCATTCAGAGTCCGGCGGATGAACTTCGCCCACGCCCCCGACCAAGGCTATAGCCCACCCGTTTTTTGGCCATTTGGGGGGTTTTGGCACCCAGACCATCGGGCGCTAATTTTTGGACGCGGCTGTGCCCGTGGCCTATTTTTGGCACATGTAGGCCACCCGCAAAGTCTCGAGCCACTCCTAGTCCGGCGGACGAACTTCGCCCACGCCCCCCACCAAGGCTATAGCCCACCCGATTTTTGGCCATTTTTCCGCAGGGGGGTTTTGGCACCCCGACCTTCGGGCGCTAATTTTTGGGCGCGGTTATGCCCGTGGCCTATTTTTGGCACACGGAGGCCGCCCGCAAAGTCTCGGGCCATTCCGAGTCCGGCGGACAAACTTCGCCCACTCCCCCCACCAAGGCTATAATAGCCCACCCGATTTTTGGCCATTTTTCCGCTAGGGGGTTTTGGCACCCCGACCTTCGGGTGATAATTTTTGGGCGCGGCTATGTCCGTGGCCTATTTTTGGCACACGGAGGCCACCCCCAAAGTCTCGGGCCATTCCGAGTCCGGCGGACGAACTTCGCCCACGCCCCCCACCAAGGCTATTGCCCACCCGTTTTTTGGCCATTTGGGGGGTTTTGGCACCCCGACCTTCGGGTACTAATTTTTGGGGGCAGCTGTGCCCGTGGCCTATTTTTGGCACATGTAGGCCACCCGCAAAGTCTCGAGCCATTCCTAGTCCGGCGGACGAACTTCGCCCACGCCCCCCACCAAGGCTATAGCCCACCCGATTTTTGGCCATTTTTCCGCAGGGGGGTTTTGGCACCCCGACCTTCGGGCGCTAATTTTTGGGCGCGGTTATGTCCGTGGCCTCTTTTTGGCACACGGAGGACGCCCCCAAATTCTCGGGCCATTCCGAGTCCGGCGGATGAACTTCGCCCGCGCCCCTCACCAAGGCTATAGCCCACCCGATTTTTGGCCATTTTTCCGCTGGGGGGTTTTGGCACCCCGACCTTCGGGCGCTAACTTTTGGCCACGGCTGTGCCCGTGGCCTATTTTTGGCACACGGAGGCGGCCCGCAAAGTCTCGGGCCATTCCGAGTCCGTAGGACGAACTTCGCCACGCCCGCCACCAAGGCTATAGCCCACCCGATTTTTGGCCATTTGTCCGCTGGGGTTTTGGCACCCCGACCTTGGTGCTAATTTTTAAGCGGCTGTGCCGTTGCCTATTTTGGCGGAAGCCGCCATAAAGTTTCGTGCTATCCTAGTCCGGCGGACGAACCGCCCCCACCAAGGCTATGGACCACCTGATTTTTGGCCATTTTTCCGCAGGGGGGTTTTGGTACCCCGACCTTCGGGCGCTAATTTTTGGGCGCGGCTGTGCCCGTGGCCTAATTTTGTCACACGGAGGCCGCCCGCAAAGTCTCGGGCCATTCCGAGTCCGGCGGACAAACTTCGCCCACGCCCCCCACCAAGGCTATAGACCACCAGAATTATGGCCAAGATTCCCAGGGGTGGTTGTGGGAACCCGACCTTCGGGCTCTAATTTTTGGGCGCGGCTGTGCCCGTGGCCTAATTTTGGCACACGAAGGCTGCCCGCAAAGTCTCGGTCCATTCCGAGTCCGGCGGACGAACTTCGCCCACGCCCCCCACCAAGGCTATAGCCCACCCGTTTTTTGGCCATTTGGGGGGTTCTGCCACCCCGTCCCTCTCCCGATCATTTTTAGCAGCGGCTGTGCCCGTGGCCTATTTTTGGCACCCGTAGGCCGCCCACAAAGTCATGGGCCATTCCGAGTCCGGCGGACGAACTTCGCCCACGCCCCCCACCAAGGCTATAGCCCACCCGTTTATTGGCCATTTGGGGGGTTTTGGCACCCCGACCTTCGGGCGCTAATTTTTGGGCGCGGCTGTGCCCGTGGCCTATTTTGGCACACGGAGGCCGCCGAAAAGTCTGGGCCATTCCGAGTCCGGCGGACGAACTTCGCCCACGCCTCCCAGCAAGGCTATAGCCCACCCGTTTTTTGGCCATTTGGGGGGTTTTGGCACCCCGACCTTCGGGCGCTAATTTTTGGGCTCGGCTGTGCCCGTGGCCTATTTTTGGCACACGGAGGCCGGCCGCAAAGTCTCGGGCCATTCCGAGTCCGGCGGACGAACCACGCCCCCCACCAAGGCTATAGCCCACCCGTTTTTTGGCCATTTGGGGGGTTTTGGCACCCCGACCGTCGGGTGCTAATTTTTTGGCGCGGCTGTGCCCGTGGCCTATTTTTGGCACCCGGAGGCCGCCCACAAAGTCTCGGGCCATTCCGAGTCCGGCGGACGAACTTCGCCCACGCCCCCCACCAAGGCTATAGCCCACCCGTTTATTGGCCATTTGGGGGGTTTTCGTACCCCGACCTTCGGGCGCTAATTTTTGGGCGCGGCTGTGCCCGTGGCCTATTTTTGGCACACGGAGGCCGCCCGAAAAGTCTGGGCCATTCCGAGTTCGGCGGACGAACTTCGCCCACGCCTCCCAGCAAGGCTATAGCCCACCTGTTTTTTGGCCATTTGGGGGGGTTTTGGCACCCCGACCTTCGGGCGCTAATTTTTCGGCCCGGCTGTGCCCGTGGCCTATTTTTGGCACACGGAGGCCGGCCGCAAAGTTTCGTGCTATCCTAGTCCGGCGGACGAACTTCGCCCACGCCCCCCACCAAGGCTATAGACCACCCGATTTTTGGCCATTTTTCCGCCGGGGGGTTTTGGTACCCCGACCTTCGGGCGCTAATTTTTGGGCGCGGCTGTGCCCGTGGCCTAATTTTGTCACACGGAGGCCGCCCGCAAAGTCTCGGGCCATTCCGAGTCCGGCGGACGAACTTCGCCCACGCCCCCCACCAAGGCTATAGACCACCTGATTTTTGGCCATTTTTCCGCAGGGGGGTTTTGGTACCCCGACCGTCGGGTGCTAATTTTTAGGCGCGGCTGTGCCCGTGGCCTATTTTTGGCACCCGGAGGCCGCCCACAAAGTCTCGGGCCATTCCGAGTCCGGCGGACGAACTTCGCCCTATCGCCCCACCAAGCCTATAGCCCACCCGTTTTTTGGCAATTTGGGGGGTTTTGGCACCCCGTCCGTCTGGTGCTATTTTTTCGGCGCGGCTGTGCCCGTGGCCTATTTTTGGCACCCGGAGGCCGTCCACAAAGTCTCGGGCCATTCCGAGTCCGGCGGACGAACTTCGCCCACGCCCCCCACCAAGGCTATAGCCCACCCGATTTTTGGCCATTTTTCCGCTGGGGGGTTTTTGCACCCCGACCTTCGGGTGCTAATTTTTAAGCGGCTGCGCCCGTTGCCTATTATTGGCACACGGCACCCGCCCGCAAAGTTTCGTGCTATCCGAGTCCGGCGGACGAACTTCGCCCACGCCCCCCACCAAGGCTATAGACCACCCGATTTTTGGCCATTTTTCCGCAGGGGGGTTTTGGTACCCCGACCTTCGGGCGCTAATTTTTGGGCGCGGCTCTGCCCGTGGCCTAATTTTGTCACACGGAGGCCGCCCGCACACTCTCGGGCCCTTCAGAGTCTGGCGGACGAACTTCGCCCACGCCCCCCACCAATGCTATAGACCACCTGATTATTGGCGATTTTTCCGCAGGGGGGTTTTGGTACCCGACCTTCGGGCGCTAATTTTGGGCGCGGCTGTGCCCGTGGCCTAATTGGCACACGAGGCCGCCCCTAAAGTCTCGGGGCATTCCGAGTCCGGCGGACGAACTTCGCCCACGCCCCCCACCAAGCCTATAGCCCACCTGTTTTTTGGCCATTTGGGGGTTTTGGCACCCCGACCGTCGTGTGCTAATTTTTAGGCGCGGCTGTGCCCGTGGCCTATTTTTGGCACCCGGAGGCCGCCCACAAAGTCTCGGGCCATTCCGAGTCCGGCGGACGAACTTCGCCCACGCCCCCCACCAAGGCTATAGCCCACCCGTTTATTGGCCATTTGGGGGGTTTTCGTACCCCGGCCTTCGGGCGCTAATTTTTGGGCGCGGCTGTGCCCGTGGCCTATTTTTGGCACACGGAGGCCGCCCGAAAAGTCTGGGCCATTCCGAGTTCGGCGGACGAACTTCGCCCACGCCTCCCAGCAAGGCTATAGCCCACCTGTTTTTTGGCCATTTGGGGGGTTTTGGCACCCCGACCTTCGGGCGCTAATTTTTCGGCCCGGCTGTGCCCGTGGCCTATTTTTGGCACACGGAGGCCGGTCGCAAAGTCTCGGGCCATTCCGAGTCCGGCGGACGAACTTCGCCCACGCCCCCCACCAAGGCTATAGCCCGCCCGATTTTTGGCCATTTTTCCGCTGGGGGGTTTTGGCACCCCGACCTTCGGGTGCTAATTTTTAGGCGCGGCTGTGCCCGTTGCCTATTATTTGAAGCCGCCCGCAAAGTTTCGTGCTATCCTAGTCCGGCGGATGACGTCGCCACGCCCCCCACCAAGGCTATAGACCACCCGATTTTTGGCCATTTTTCCGCAGGGGGGTTTTGGTACCCCGACCTTCGGGCGCTAATTTTTGGGCGCGGCTGTGCCCGTGGCCTAATTTTGGCACACGAAGGCCGCCCGCAAAGTCTCGGGCCATTCCGAGTCCGGCGGACGAACTTCGCCCACGCCCCCCACCAAGGCTATAGCCCACCCGTTTTTTGGCCATTTGGGGGGTTTTGGCACCCCGACCGTCGGGTGCTAATTTTTAGGCGCGGCTGTGCCCGTGGCCTATTTTTGGCACCCGGAGGCCGCCCACAAAGTCTCGGGCCATTCCGAGTCCGGCGGACGAACTTCGCCCACGCCCCCCACCAAGGCTATAGCCCACCCGTTTTTTGGCCATTTGGGGGGTTTTCGTACCCCGACCTTCGGGCGCTAATTTTTGGGCGCGGCTGTGCCCGTGGCCTATTTTTGGCACACGGAGGCCGCCCGCAAAGTCTCGGGCCATTCCGAGTCCGGCGGACGAACTTCGCCCACGCCCCCCACCAAGGCTATTGCCCACCCGTTTATTGGCCATCTGGGGGGTTTTCGTACCCCGACCTTCGGGCGCTAATTTTTGGGCGCGGCTGTGCCCGTGGCCTATTTTTGGCACACGGAGGCTGGCCGCAAAGTCTCGGGCCATTCCGAGTCCGGCGGACGAACTTCGCCCACGCCCCCCACCAAGGCTATAGCCCACCCGTTTATTGGCCATTTGGGGGGTTTTCGTACCCCGACCTTCGGGCGCTAATTTTTGGGCGCGGCTGTGCCCGTGGCCTATTTTTGGCACACGGAGGCCGCCCGAAAAGTCTGGGCCATTCCGAGTTCGGCGGACGAACTTCGCCCACGCCTCCCAGCAAGGCTATAGCCCACCCGTTTTTTGGCCATTTGGGGGGTTTTGGCACCCCGACCTTCGGGCGCTAATTTTGGGCTCGGCTGTCCCCGTGGCCTATTTTTGGCACACGGAGGCCGGCCGCAAAGTCTCGGGCCATTCCGAGTCCGGCGGACGAACTTCGCCCACGCCCCCCACCAAGGCTATAGCCCACCCGATTTTTGGCCATTTTTCCGCTGGGGGGTTTTGGCACCCCGACCTTCGGGTGCTAATTTTTAGGCGCGGCTGTGCCCGTTGCCTATTTTTGGCGCACGGAAGCCGCCCGCAAAGTTTCGTGCTATCCTAGTCCGGCGGACGAACTTCGCCCGAGCCCCCCACCAAGGCTATAGACCACCCGATTTTTGGCCATTTTTCCGTAGGGGGGTTTTGGTACCCCGACCTTCAGGCGCTAATTTTTGGGCGCGGCTGTGCCCGTGGCCTAATTTTGTCACACGGAGGCCGCCCGCAAAGTCTCGGCCCATTCCGAGACCGGCGGACGAACTTCGCCCACGCCCCCCACCAAGGCTATAGACCACCTGATTTTTGGCCATTTTTCTGCGGGAGGGTTTTGGTACCCCGACCTTCGGGCGCTAATTTTTGGGCGCGGCTGTGCCCGTGGCCTAATTTTGGCACACGAAGGCCGCCCGCAAAGTCTCGGGCCATTCCGAGTCCGGCGGATGAACTTCGCCCACGCCCCCCACCAAGGCTATAGCCCACCCGTTTTTTGGCCATTTGGGGGGTTTTGGCACCCCGACCGTCGGGTGCTAATTTTTAGGCGCGGCTGTGCCCGTGGCCTAATTTTGGCACACGAAGGCCGCCCACAAAGTCTCGGGCCATTCCGAGTCCGGCGGACGAACTTCGCCCACGCCCCCCACCAAGGCTATAGCCCACCCGTTTATTGGCCATTTGGGGGGTTTTCGTACCCCGGCCTTCGGGCGCTAATTTTTGGGCGCGGCTGTGCCCGTGGCCTATTTTTGGCACACGGAGGCCGCCCGAAAAGTCTGGGCCATTCCGAGTTCGGCGGACGAACTTCGCCCACGCCTCCCAGCAAGGCTATAGCCCACCCGTTTTTTGGCCATTTGGGGGGTTTTGGCACCCCGACCTTCGGGCGCTAATTTTTGGGCTCGGGTGTGCCCGTGGCCTATTTTTGGCACACGGAGGCCGGCCGTAAAGTCTCGGGCCATTCGAAGTCCGGCGGACGAACTTCGTCCACACCCCCCACCAAGGCTATAGCCCACCCGATTTTTGGCCATTTTCCGCTGGGGGGTTTTGGCACCCCGACCTTCGGGCGCTAATTTTTGGGTGTGGCTACGCCCGTGGCCTATTTTTGGCACACGGAGGACGCCCCTAAAGTCTCGGACCATTCCGAGTCCGGCGGACGAACTTCACCCACGCCCCCCACCAAGGCTATAGCCCACCCGTTTTTTGGCCATTTGGGGGGTTTTGGCACCCCGAAGTTCGGGTGCTAATTTTGGCCGCGGCCTTGCCCGTGGCCTATTTTTGGTACACGGAGGCCGCCCGCAAAGTCTCGGGGCATTCCGAGTCCGGCGGACGAACTTCGCCCACGCCCCCCACCAAGGCTATAGCCCACCCGTTTATTGGCCATTTGGGGGGTTTTCGTACCCCGACCTTCGGGCGCTAATTTTTGGGCTCGGCTGTGCCCGTGGCCTATTTTTGGCACACGGAGGCCGGCCGCAAAGTCTCGGGCCATTCGAAGTCCGGCGGACGAACTTCGCCCACGCCCCCCACCAAGGCTATAGCCCACCCGATTTTTGGCCATTTTCCGCTGGGGGGTTTTGGCACCCCGACCTTCGGGCGCTAATTTTTGGGCGTGGCTACGCCCGTGGCCTATTTTTGGCACACGGAGGCCTCCCCCAAAGTCTCGGGCCATTCCGAGTCCGGCGGACGAACTTCGCCCACGCCCCCCACCAAGGCTATAGCCCACCCGTTTTTTGGCCATTTGGGGGGTTTTGGCACCCCGAAGTTCGGGTGCTAATTTTTGGGCGCGGCTGTGCCCGTGGCCTATTTTTGGCACACGGAGGCCGCCCACAAAGTCTCGGGGCATTCCGAGTCCGGCGGACGAACTTCGCCCACGCCCCCCACCAAGGCTATAGCCCACCCGTTTTTTGGCCATTTGGGGGGTTTTGGCACCCCGACCGTCGGGTGCTAATTTTTAGGCGCGGCTGTGCCCGTGGCCCATTTTTGGCACCCGGAGGCCGCCCACAAAGTCTAGGGCCATTCCGAGTCCGGCGGACGAACTTCGCCCACGCCCCCCGCCACGGCTATAGCCCACCCGTTTATTGGCCATTTGGGGGGTTTTCGTACCCCGACCTTCGGGCGCTAATTTTTGGGCGCGGCTGTGCCCGTGGCCTATTTTTGGCACACGGAGGCCGCCCAAAAAGTCTGGGCCATTCCGAGTTCGGCGGACGAACTTCGCCCACGCCTCCCACCAAGGCTATAGCCCACCCGTTTTTTGGCCATTTGGGGGGTTTTGGCACCCCGACCTTCGGGCGCTAATTTTTGGGCGCGGCTATGCCCGTGGCCTATTTTTGGCACACGGAGGCCGCCACCAAAGTCTCGGGCCATTCCGAGTCCGGCGGATGAACTTCGCCTACCCCCCCCACCAAGGCTATAGCCCACCCGATTTTTTGGCCATTCGGGGGGTTTTGGCAACCCGAATTTCGGGTGCTAATTTTTGGGTGCGGCTGTGCCCGTGGCCCATTTTTGGCATACAGAGGCCGCCCGCAAAGTCTCGGGCCATTCCGAGTCCGGCGGACGAACTTCGCCCACGCCCCCCACCAAGGCTATAGCCCACCCGTTTTTTTGGCCATTTGGGGGGTTTTGGCAACCCGAACTTCGGGTGCTAATTTTTGGGTGCGGCTGTGCCCGTGGCCCATTTTTGGCATACAGAGGCCGCCCGCAAAGTCTCGGGCCATTCCGAGTCCGGCGGACGAACTTCGCCCACGCCCCCCACCAAGCCTATAGCCATCCGTTTTTTTGCCATTTGGGGGGTTTTGGCACCCCGACCTTCGTCCGCTAATTTTTGGGCGCGGCTGTGCCCGTGTCCTATTTTTGGCACACGGAGGCCGCCCGCAAATTCTCGGGCCATTCCGAGTCCGGCGGACGAACTTCGTCCACGCCCCCCACCAAGCCTATAGCCATCCGTTTTTTTGCCATTTGGGGGGTTTGTGCACCCCGACCTTCGTGCGCTAATTTTTGGGCGCGGCTGTGCCCGTGTCCTATTTTTGGCACACGGAGGCCGCCCGCAATTTCTCGGGCCATTCCGAGTCCGGCGGACGAACTTCGCCCACGCCCCCCACCAAGGCTATAGCCCACCCGTTTTTTGGACATTTGGGGGGTTTTCGCACCCCGACCTTCGGGCTCTAATTTTTGGGCGCGGCTGTGCCCGTAACCTATTTTTGGCACACGGAGGCCGCCCGCAAAGTCTCGGGCCTTTCTGAGTCCGGCGAACTAACTTCTCCCACGCCCCCCACCAAGGCTATAGCCCACCCGCTTTTTGGCCATTTTTCCACTGGGGGGTTTTGGCACCCCGACCTTCGGGCGCTAATTTTCGGGCGCGGCGGTGCCCATGGCCTATTTTTGGCGCACGGACGCCGCCCGCAATGTCTCGGGCCATTCCTAGTCCAGCGGACGAACTTCGCCCACGCCCCCCACCAAGGCTATAGCCCACCCGATTTTTGGCCATTTTTCCGCGGGGGGGTTTTGGCACCCCTACCTTCGGGCATAATTTTTGGGCGCGGCTGTGCCCGAGTCCTATTTTTGGCACACGGAGGCCGCCCGCAAAGTCTCGGGCCATTCCGAGTCCGGCGGACGAACTTCACCCACACCCCCCACCAAGGCTATAGCCCACCCGTTTTTTGGTCATTTGGGGGGTTTTGGCACCCCGACCGTCGGGCGCTAATTTTTGGGCGCGGCTGTGCCCGAGGCCTATTTTTGGCACACGGAGGCCGCCCGCAAAGTCTCGGGCCATTCCGAGTCCGGCGGACGAACTTCGCCCACGCCCCCCACCAAGCCTATAGCCATCCGTTTTTTTGCCATTTGGGGGGTTTTGGCACCCCGACCTTCGTGCGCTAATTTTTGGGCGCGGCTGTGCCCGTGTCCTATTTTTGGCACACGGAGGCCGCCCGCAATTTCTCGGGCCATTCCGAGTCCGGCGGACGAACTTCGCCCACGCCCCCCACCAAGGCTATAGCCCACCCGTTTTTTGGACATTTGGGGGGTTTTCGCACCCCGACCTTCGGGCTCTAATTTTTGGGCGCGGCTGTGCCCGTGGCCTATTTTTGGCACACGGAGGCCGCCCGCAAAGTCTCGGGCCTTTCCGAGGCCGGCGGACTAACTTCTCCCACGCCCCCCACCAAGGCTATAGCCCACCCGCTTTTTGGCCATTTTTCCACTAGGGGGTTTTGGCACCCCGAACTTCGGGCGCTAATTTTTGGGCGCGGCGGTGCCCGTGGCCTATTTTTGGTACACGGAGGCCGCCCGCAAAGTCTCGGGCCATTCCGAGTCCGGCGGACGAACTTCACCCACACCCCCCACCAAGGCTATAGCCCACCCGTTTTTTGGTCATTTGGGGGGTTTTGGCACCCCGACCGTCGGGCGCTAATTTTTGGGCGCGGCTGTGCCCGAGTCCTATTTTTGGCACACGGAGGCCGCCCGCAAATTCTCGGGCCATTCCGAGTCCGGCGGACGAACTTCGCCCACGCCCCCCACCAAGCCTATAGCCATCCGTTTTTTTGCCATTTGGGGGGTTTTGGCAACCCGACCTTCGTGCGTTAATTTTTGGGCGCGGCTGTGCCCGTGTCCAATTTTTGGCACACGGAGGCCGCCCGCAATTTCTCGGGCCATTCCGAGTCCGGCGGACGAACTTCGCCCACCCCCCCCACCAAGGCTATAGCCCACCCGATTTTTGGCCATTTTTCCGCTAGGGGGTTTTGGCACCCCGAACTTCGGGGGCTAATTTTTGGGCGCGGCGGTGCCCGTGGCCTATTTTTGGTAAACGGAGGCCGCCCGCAAAGTCTCGGGCCATTCCGAGTCCGGCGGACGAACTTCACCCACACCCCCCACCAAGGCTATAGCCCACCCGTTTTTTGGTCATTTGGGGGGTTTTGGCACCCCGACCGTCGGGCGCTAATTTTTGGGCGCGGCTGTGCCCGAGTCCTATTTTTGGCACACGGAGGCCGCCCGCAAATTCTCGGGCCATTCCGAGTCCGGCGGACGAACTTCGCCCACGCCCCCCACCAAGCCTATAGCCATCCGTTTTTTTGCTATTTGGGGGGTTTTGGCACCCCGACCTTCGTGCGCTAATTTTTGGGGGCGGCTGTGCCCGTGTCCAATTTTTGGCACACGGAGGCCGCCCGCAATTTCTCGGGCCATTCCGAGTCCGGCGGACGAACTTCGCCCACGCCCCCCACCAAGGCTATAGCCCACCCGTTTTTTGGACATTTGGGGGGTTTTCGCACCCCGACCTTCGGGCTCTAATTTTTGGGCGCGGCTGTGCCCATGGCCTATTTTTGGCACATGGAGGCCGCCCGCAAAGTCTCGGGCCATTCGGAGTCCGGCGGACGAATTTCGCCCACGCCCCCCACCAAGGCTATAGCCCACCCGATTTTTGGCCATTTTTCCGCTGGGGGGTTTTGGCACCCCGAACTTCGGGCGATAATTTTTGGGCGCGGCTATGCTCGTGGCCTATTTTTGGCACATGGAGGCCGCCCCCAAAGTCTCGGGCCATTCCAAGTCCGGCGGACGAACTTCGCCCACGCCCCCCACCAAGGCTATAGCCCACCCGATTTTTGGCCAGTTTTCCGCTGGGGGGTTTTGGCACCCCGAACTTCGGGCACTAATTTTTGGGCGCGGCTATGTCCGTGTCCTATTTTTGGCAAAAGGAGGCCGCCCCCAAAGTCTCGGGCCATTCCAAGTCCGGCGGACGAACTTCGCCCACGCCCCCCACCAAGGCTATAGCCCACCCGATTTTTGGCCATTTTTCCGCTGGGGGGTTTTGGCACCCCGACCTTCGGGCGCTAATTTTTGGGCGCGGCTGTGCCCGTGGCATATTTTTGGCACACGGAGGCCGCCCGCAAAGTCTCGGGCCATTCCGAGTCCGGCGGATGAACTTCGCCCGCGCCCCCCACCAAGGCTATAGCCCACCCGATTTTTGGCCATTTTTCCGCTGGGGGGTTTTGGCACCCCGACCTTCGGGCGCTACTTTTTGGCCGCGGCTATGCCCGTGGCCTATTTTTGGCACGCGGAGGCCGCCCCCAAAGTCTCGGGCCATTCCGTGTCCGGCGGACGAACTTCACCCACGCCCCCGACCAAGGCTATAGCCCACCCGATTTTTGGCCATTTTTCCGCTGGGGGGTTTTGGCACCCCGACCTTCGGGCGCTAATTTTTGGGCGCGGCTATGCCCATGGCCAATTTTTGGCACACGGAGGCCGCCCCCAAAGTCTCGGGCCATTCCGAGTCCGGCGGACGAACTTCGCCCACGCCCCCCACCAAGGCTATAGCCCACGCGTTTTTTGGCCATTTGGGGGGTTTTGGCACCCCGAACTGCGGGTGCTAATTTTTGGGCGCGGCTGTGCCCGTGGTCTATTTTTGCCACACAGAGGCCTCCCGCAAAGTCTCGGGCCATTCCGAGTCCGGTGGACGAACTTCGCCCACGCCCCCCACCAAGGCTATAGCCCACGCGTTTTTTGGCCATTTGGGGGGTTTTGGCACCCCGAACTTCGGGTGATAATTTTTGGGCGCGGCTGTGCCCGTGGCCTATTTTTGCCACACAGAGGCCGCCCGCAAAGTCTCGGGCCATTCCGAGTCCGGCGGACAAACTTCGCCCACGCCCCCCACCAAGGCTATAGCCCACCCGTTTTTTGGCCATTTGGGGGGTTTTGGCACCCCGACGTTCGGGCGCTAATTTTGGGCGCGGCTGTGCCCGTGGCCTATTTTTGGCACACGGAGGCCGCCCGCAAAGTCTCGGGCCATTCCGAGTCCGGCGGACGAACTTCGCCCACGCCCCCCACCAAGGCTATAGCCCACCCGATTTTTGGCCATTTTTCCGCTGGGGGGTTTTGGCACCCCGAACTTCGGGTGCTAATTTTTGGGCGCGGCTGTGCCCGTGGCCTATTTTTAGCACACGGAGGCCGTCCGCATAGTCTCGGGCCATTCCGAGTCCGGCGGACGAACTTCGCCCACGCCCCCCACCAAGGCTATAGCCCACCCTTTTTTTGGCCATTTGGGGGGTTTTGGCACCCCAAACGTCGGGTGCTAATTTTGGGGCGCGGCTGTGCCCGTGGCCTATTTTTTGCACACGGAGGCCGCCCGCAAAGTCTCGGGCCATTCCGAGTCCGGCGGACGAACTTCGCACACGCCCCCCACCAAGCCTATAGCCCACCCGTTTTTTGGCCATTTGGGGGGTTTTGGCACCCCGACCTTCGGGCGCTAATCTTTGGGCGCGGCTATGCCCGTTGCCTATTTTTGGCACACGGAGGCCGCCGCCAAAATCTCGGGCCAATCCGATTCCGGCGGACGAACTTCGCCCCCGCCCCACACCAAGGCTATAGCCCACCCGTTTTTTGGCCATTTGGGGGGTTTTGGCACCCCAAACGTCGGGTGCAAATTTTGGGGCGCGGCTGTGCCCGTGGCCTATTTTTGGCACACGGAGGCCGCCTGCAAAGTCTCGGGCCATTCCGAGTCCGGCGGACGAACTTCGCACACGCTCCCCACCAAGCCTATAGCCCACCCGTTTTTTGGCCATTTGGGGGGTTTTGGCACCCTGACCTTCGGGCGCTAATTTTTGGGCGCGGCTGTGCCCGTGGCCTAATTTTGTCACACGGAGGCCGCCCGCAAAGTCTCGGGCCATTCCGAGTCCGGCGGAAAAACTTCGCCCACGCCCCCCACCAAGGCTATAGACCACCTGATTTTTGGCCATTTTTCCGCAGGGGGGTTTTGGTACCCCGACCTTCGGGCACTAATTTTTGGGCGCGGCTGTGCCCGTGGCCTAATTTTGGCACACGAAGGCTGCCCGCAAAGTCTCGGGCCATTCCGAGTCCGGCGGACGAACTTCGCCCACGCCCCCCACCAAGGCTATAGCCCACCCGTTTTTTGGCCATTTGGGGGGTTTTGGCACCCCGACCGTCGGGTGCTAATTTTTAGGCGCGGCTGTGCCCGTGGCCTATTTTTGGCACCCGGAGGCCGCCCACAAAGTCTCGGGCCATTCCGAGTCCGGCGGACGAACTTCGCCCACGCCCCCCACCAAGGCTATAGCCCACCCGATTTTTGGCCATTTTGCCGCTGGGGGGTGTTGGCACCCTGACCTTCAGGCACTAATTTTTGGGCGTGGCTCTGTCCGTGGCCTATTTTTGGCACACGGAGGCCGCCCGCAAAGTCTCGGGCCATTCCGAGTCCGGCGGACGAACTTCGCCCACGCCCCCCACCAAGGCTATAACCCACCCGTTTTTTGGCCATTTGGGTGTTTTTGGCACCCCAAACTTCGGGTGCTAATTTTTGGGCGCGGCTGTGCCCGTGGCCTATTTTTGGCACATGTAGGCCACCCGCAAAGTCTCGAGCCATTCCTAGTCCGGCGGACGAACTTCGCCCACGCCCCCCACCAAGGCTATAGCCCACCCGATTTTTGGCCATTTTTCCGCAGGGGGGTTTTGGCACCCCGACCTTCGGGCGCTAATTTTTGGGCGCGGTTATGCCCGTGGCCTATTTTTGGCACACGGAGGCCGCCCGCAAAGTCTCGGGCCATTCCGAGTCCGGCGGACGAACTTCGCCCACGCCCCCCACCAAGGCTATAATAGCCCACCCGATTTTTGGCCATTTTTCCGCTAGGGGGTTTTGGCACCCCGACCTTCGGGTGATAATTTTTGGGCGCGGCTATGTCCGTGGCCTATTTTTGGCACACGGAGGCCACCCCCAAAGTCTCGGGCCATTCCGAGTCCGGCGGACGAACTTCGCCCACGCCCCCCACCAAGGCTATTGCCCACCCGTTTTTTGGCCATTTGGGGGGTTTTGGCACCCCGACCTTCGGGTACTAATTTTTGGGGGCAGCTGTGCCCGTGGCCTATTTTTGGCACATGTAGGCCACCCGCAAAGTCTCGAGCCATTCCTAGTCCGGCGGACGAACTTCGCCCACGCCCCCCACCATGGCTATAGCCCACCCGATTTTTGGCCATTTTTCCGCTGGGGGGTTTTGGCACCCCGACCTTCGGGCGCTAATTTTTGGGCGCGGCTATGCCCGTGGCCTATTTTTGGCACACGGCGGACGCCCCCAAATTCTCGGGCCATTCCGAGTCCGGCGGATGAACTTCGCCCACGCCCCCCACCAAGGCTATAGCCCACCCGATTTTTGGCCATTTTTCCGCTGGGGGGTTTTGGCACCCCGACCTTCGGGTGCTAATTTTTAGGCGCGGCTGTGCCCGTTGCCGATTTTTGGCACACGGAAGCCGCCCGCAAAGTTTCGTGCTATCCTAGTCCGGCGGACGAACTTCGCCCACGCCCCCCACCAAGGCTATGGACCACCCGATTTTTGGCCATTTTTCCGCAGGGGGGTTTTGGTACCCCGACCTTCGGGCGCTAATTTTTGGGCGCGGCTGTGCCCGTGGCCTAATTTTGTCACACGGAGGCCGCCCGCAAAGTCTCGGGCCATTCCGAGTCCGGCGGAAAAACTTCGCCCACGCCCCCCACCAAGGCTATAGACCACCTGATTTTTGGCCATTTTTCCGCAGGGGGGTTTTGGTACCCCGACCTTCGGGCACTAATTTTTGGGCGCGGCTGTGCCCGTGGCCTAATTTTGGCACACGAAGGCTGCCCGTAAAGTCTCGGGCCATTCCGAGTCCGGCGGACGAACTTCGCCCACGCCCCCCACCAAGGCTATAGCCCACCCGTTTTTTGGCCATTTGGGGGGTTTTGGCACCCCGACCGTCGGGTGCTAATTTTTAGGCGCGGCTGTGCCCGTGGACTATTTTTGGCACCCGGAGGCCGCCCACAAAGTCTCGGGCCATTCCGAGTCCGGCGGACGAACTTCGCCCACGCCCCCCACCAAGGCTATAGCCCACCCGTTTATTGGCCATTTGGGGGGTTTTCGTACCCCGACCTTCAGGCGCTAATTTTTACGCGCGGCTGTGCCCGTGGCCTATTTTTGGCACACGGAGGCCGCCCGAAAAGTCTGGGCCATTCCGAGTTCGGCGGACGAACTTCGCCCACGCCTCCCAGCAAGGCTATAGCCCACCCGTTTTTTGGCCATTTGGGGGGTTTTGCCACCCCGACCTTCGGGCGCTAATTTTTGGGCTCGGCTGTGCCCGTGGCCTATTTTTGGGACACGGAGGCCGGCCGCAAAGTCTCGGGCCATTCCGAGTCCGGCGGACGAACTTCGCCCACGCCCCCCACCAAGGCTATAGCCCACCCGATTTTTGGCCATTTTTCTGCTGGGGGGTTTTGGCACCCCGACCTTCGGGTGCTAATTTTTAGGCGCGGCTGTGCCCGTTGCCTATTTTTGGCACACGGAAGCCGCCCGCAAAGTTTCGTGCTATCCTAGTCCGGCGGACGAACTTCGCCCACGCCCCCCACCAAGGCTATAGACCACCCGATTTTTGGCCATTTTTCCGCAGGGGGGTTTTGGTACCCCGACCTTCGGGCGCTAATTTTTGGGCGCGGCTGTGCCCGTGGCCTAATTTTGTCACACGGAGGCCGCCCGCAAAGTCTCGGGCCATTCCGAGTCCGGCGGACGAACTTCGCCCACGCCCCCCACCAAGGCTATAGACCACCTGATTTTTGGCCATTTTTCCGCAGGGGGGTTTTGGTACCCCGACCTTCGGGCGCTAATTTTTGGGCGCGGCTGTGCCCGTGGCCTAATTTTGGCACACGAAGGCCGCCCGCAAAGTCTCGGGCCATTCCGAGTCCGGCGGACGAACTTCGCCCACGCCCCCCACCAAGGGTATAGCCCACCCGTTTTTTGGCCATTTGGGGGGTTTTGGCACCCCGACCGTCGGGTGCTAATTTTTAGGCGCGGCTGTGCCCGTGTCCTATTTTTGGCACCCGGAGGCCGCCCACAAAGTCTCGGGGCATTCCGAGTCCGGCGGACGAACTTCGCCCACGCCCCCCACCAAGGCTATAGCCCACCCGATTTTTGGCCATTTTTCCGCTGGGGGGTTTTGGCACCCCGACCTTCGGGTGCTAATTTTTAGGCGCGGCTGTGCCCGTTGCCTATTTTTGGCACACGGAAGCCGCCCGCAAAGTTTCGTGCTATCCTAGTCCGGCGGACGAACTTCGCCCACGCCCCCCACCAAGGCTATAGACCACCCGATTTTTGGCCATTTTTCCGCAGGGGGGTTTTGGTACCCCGACCTTCGGGCGCTAATTTTTGGGCGCGGCTGTGCCCGTGGCCTAATTTTGTCACACGGAGGCCGCCCGCAAAGTCTCGGGCCATTCCGAGTCCGGCGGACGAACTTCGCCCACGCCCCCCACCAAGGCTATAGACCACCTGATTTTTGGCCATTTTTCCGCAGGGGGGTTTTGGTACCCCGACCTTCGGGCGCTAATTTTTGGGCGTGGCTGTGCCCGTGGCCTAATTTTGGCACACGAAGGCCGCCCGCAAAGTCTCGGGCCATTCCGAGTCCCGCGGACGAACTTCGCCCACGCCCCCCACCAAGGCTATAGCCCACCCGTTTATTGGCCATTTGGGGGGTTTTCGTACCCCGACCTTCGGGCGCTAATTTTTGGGCGCGGCTGTGCCCGTGGCCTATTTTTGGCACACGGAGGCCGCCCGAAAAGTCTGGGCCATTCCGAGTTCGGCGGACGAACTTCGCCCACGCCTCCCAGCAAGGCTATAGCCCACCTGTTTTTTGGCCATTTGGGGGGTTTTGGCACCCCGACCTTCGGGCGCTAATTTTTCTGCTCGGCTGTGCCCGTGGCCTATTTTTGGCACACGGATGCCGGCCGCAGTCTCGGGCCATTCCGAGTCCGGACGAACTTCGCCACGCCCCCACCAAGGCTATAGCCCACCCGATTTTTGGCCATTTTTCCGCTGGGGGGTTTTGGCACCCCGACCTTCGGGTGCTAATTTTTAGGCGCGGCTGTGCCCGTTGCCTATTTTTGGCACACGGAAGCCGCCCGCAAAGTTTCGTGCTATCCTAGTCCGGCGGACGAACGTCGCCCACGCCCCCCACCAAGGCTATAGACCACCCGATTTTTGGCCATTTTTCCACAGGGGGGTTTTGGTACCCCGACCTTCGGGCGCTAATTTTTGGACGCGGCTGTCCCGTGGCCTAATTTTGTCACACGGAGGCCGCCCGCAAAGTCTCGGGCCATTCCGAGTCCGGCGGACGAACTTCGCCCACGCCCCCCACCAAGGCTATAGACCACCTGATTTTTGGCCATTTTTCCGCTGGGGGGTTTTGGTACCCCGACCTTCGGGCGCTAATTTTTAGGCGCGGCTGTGCCCGTTGCCTATTTTTGGCACACGGAAGCCGCCCGCAAAGTTTCGTGCTATCCTAGTCCGGCGGACGAACGTCGCCCACGCCCCCCACCAAGGCTATAGACCACCCGATTTTTGGCCATTTTTCCACAGGGGGGTTTTGGTACCCCGACCTTCGGGCGCTAATTTTTGGGCGCGGCTGTGCCCGTGGCCTAATTTTGTCACACGGAGGCCGCCCGCAAAGTCTCGGGCCATTCCGAGTCCGGCGGACGAACTTCGCCCACGCCCCCCACCAAGGCTATAGACCACCTGATTTTTGGCCATTTTTCTGCAGGGGGGTTTTGGTACCCCGACCTTCGGGCGCTAATTTTTGGGCGCGGCTGTGCCCGTGGCCTAATTTTGACACACGAAGGCCGCCCGCAAAGTCTCGGGCCATTCCGAGTCCGGCGGATGAACTTCGCCCACGCCCCCCACCAAGGCTATAGCCCACCCGTTTTTTGGCAATTTGGGGGGTTTTGAATCCCCGAAGTTCGGGTGCTAATTTTTGGGCGCGGCTGTGCCCGTGGCCTATTTTTGGCACACGGAGGCCGCCCGCAAAGTCTCGGGGCATTCCGAGTCCGGCGGACGAACTTCGCCCACGCCCCCCACCAAGGCTATAGCCCACCCGTTTTTTGGCCATTTGGGGGGTTTTGGCACCCCGACCGTCGGGTGCTAATTTTTAGGCGCGGCTGTGCCCGTGGCCTATTTTTGGCACCCGGAGGCCGCCCACAAAGTCTCGGGCCATTCCGAGTCCGGCGGACGAACTTCGCCCACGCCCCCCACCAAGGCTATAGCCCACCCGTTTATTGGCCATTTGGGGGGTTTTCGTACCCCGGCCTTCGGGCGCCAATTTTTGGGCGCGGCAGTGCCCGTTGCCTATTTTTGGCACACGGATGCCGCCCGAAAAGTCTGGGCCATTCCGAGTTCGGCGGACGAACTTCGCCCACGCCTCCCAGCAAGGCTATAGCCCACCCGTTTTTTGGCCATTTGGGGGGTTTTGGCACCCCGACCTTCGGGCGCTAATTTTTGGGCTCGGGTGTGCCCGTGGCCTATTTTTGGCATACGGCGGCCGGCCGTAAAGTCTCGGGCCATTCGAAGTCCGGCGGACGAACTTCGTCCACACCCCCCACCAAGGCTATAGCCCACCCGATTTTTGGCCATTTTCCGCTGGGGGGTTTTGGCACCCCGACCTTCGGGCGCTAATTTTTAGGTGTGGCTACGCCCGTGGCCTATTTTTGGCACACGGAGGACGCCCCTAAAGTCTCGGGCCATTCCGAGTCCGGCGGACGAACTTCACCCACGCCCCCCACCAAGGCTATAGCCCACCCGTTTTTTGGCCATTTCGGGGGTTTTGGCACCCCGAAGTTCGGGTGCTAATTTTTGGGCGCGGCCTTGACCGTGGCCTATTTTTGGTACACGGAGGCCGCCCACAAAGTCTCGGGGCATTCCGAGTCCGGCGGACGAACTTCGCCCACGCCCCCCACCAAGGCTATAGCCCACCTGTTTATTGGCCATTTGGGGGGTTTTCGTACCCCGACCTTCGGGCGCTAATTTTTGGGCTCGGCTGTGCCCGTGGCCTATTTTTGGCACACGGAGGCCGGCCGCAAAGTCTCGGGCCATTCGAAGTCCGGCGGACGAACTTCGCCCACGCCCCCCACCAAGGCTATAGCCCACCCGATTTTTGGCCATTTTCCGCTGGGGGGTTTTGGCACCCCGACCTTCGGGCGCTAATTCTTGGGCGTGGCTACGCCCGTGGCCTATTTTTGGCACACGGAGGCCGCCCCAAAGTCTCGGGCCATTCCGAGTCCGGCGGACGAACTTCGCCCACGCCCCCCACCAAGGCTATAGCCCACCCGTTTTTTGGCCATTTGGGGGGTTTTTGCACCCCGACCGTCGGGTGCTAATTTTTAGGTGCGGCTGTGCCCGTGGCCCATTTTTGGCACCCGGAGGCCGCCCACAAAGTCTCGGGCCATTCCGAGTCCGGCGGACGAACTTCGCCCACGCCCCCCACCAAGGCTATAGCCCACCCGTTTATTGGCCATTTGGGGGGTTTTCGTACCCCGACCTTCGGGCGCTAATTTTTGGGCGCGGCTGTGCCCGTGGCCTATTTTTGGCACACGGAGGCCGCCCAAAAAGTCTGGGCCATTCCGAGTTCGGCGGACGAACTTCGCCCACGCCTCCCACCAAGGCTATAGCCCACCCGTTTTTTGGCCATTTGGGGGGTTTTGGCACCCCGACCTTCAGGCGCTAATTTTTGGGCTCGGCTGTGCCGGTGGCCTATTTTTGGCACACGGAGGCCGGCCGCAAAGTCTCGGGCGATTCGAAGTCCGGCGGACGAACTTCGCCCACGCCCCCCACCAAGGCTATAGCCCACCCGATTTTTGGCCATTTTCCGCTGGGGGGTTTTGGCACCCCGACCTTCGGGCGCTAATTTTTGGGCGTGGCTATGCCCGTGGCCTATTTTTGGCACACGGAGGCCGCCCCTAAAGTCTCGGGCCATTCCGAGTCCGGCGGATGAACTTCGCCCACGCCCCCCACCAAGGCTATAGCCCACCCGATTTTTGGCCATTTTTCCGCTGGGGGGTTTTGGCACCCCGACCTTCGGGCGCTAATTTTTGGGCGCGGCTATGCCCGTGGCCTATTTTTGGCACACGGAGGCCGCCTCCAAAGTCTCGGGCCATTCCGAGTCCGGCGGACGAACTTCGCCCACGCCCCCCACCAAGGCTATAGCCCACCCGTTTTTTGGCCATTTGGGGGGTTTTGGATCCCCGAAGTTCGGGTGCTAGTTTTTGGGCGCGGCTGTGCCCGTGGCCTATTTTTGGCACACGGAGGCCGCCCGCAAAGTCTCGGGGCATTCCGAGTCCGGCGGACGAACTTCGCCCACGCCCCCCACCAAGGCTATAGCCCACCCGTTTTTTGGCCATTTGGGGGGTTTTGGCACCCCGACCGTCGGGTGCTAATTTTTAGGCGCGGCTGTGCCCGTGGCTTATTTTTGGCACCCGGAGGCCGCCCACAAAGTCTCGGGCCATTCCGAGTCCGGCGGATGAACTTCGCCCACGCCCCCCACCAAGGCTATAGCCCACCCGATTTTTGGCCATTTTTCCGCTGGGGGGTTTTGGCACCCCGACCTTCGGGCGCTAATTTTTGGGCGCGGCTATGCCCGTGACCTATTTTTGGCACACGGAGGCCGCCTCCAAAGTCTCGGGCCATTCCGAGTCCGGCGGACGAACTTCGCCCACGCCCCCCACCAAGGCTATAGCCCACCCGTTTTTTGGCCATTTGGGGGGTTTTGGCACCCCGAAGTTCGGGTGCTAATTTTTGGGCGCGGCTGTGCCCGTGGCCTATTTTTGGCACACAGAGGCCGCCCACAAAGTCTCGGGGCATTCCGAGTCCGGCGGACGAACTTCGCCCACGCCCCCCACCAAGGCTATAGCCCACCCGTTTTTTGGCCATTTTCCGCTGTCGGGTTTTGGCACCCCGACCTTCGGGCGCTAATTTTTGGGCGTGGCTACGCCCGTGGCCTATTTTTGGCACACGGAGGCCGGCCGCAAAGTCTCGGGCCATTCGAAGTCCGGCGGACGAACATCGCCCACGCCCCCCACCAAGGCTATAGCCCACCCGATTTTTGGCCATTTTCCGCTGGCGGGTTTTGGCACCCCGACCTTCGGGCGCTAATTTTTGGGCGTGGCTACGCCCGTGGCCTATTTTTGGCACACGGAGGCCGCCCCTAAACTCTCGGGCCATTCCGAGTCCGGCGGATGAACTTCGCCCACGCCCCCCACCAAGGCTATAGCCCACCCGATTTTTGGCCATTTTTCCGCTGGGGGGTTTTGGCACCCCGACCTTCGGGCGCTAATTTTCTGGCGCGGCTATGCCCGTGGCCTGTTTTTGGCACACGGAGGCCGCCTCCAAAGTCTCGGGCCATTCCGAGTCCGGCGGATGAACTTCGCCTACGCCCCCCACCAAGGCTATAGCCCACCCGATTTTTGGCCATTTTTCTGCAGGGGGTTTTGGCACCCCGAACATCGGGCGCTAATTTTTGTGCGCGGCTCTGCCCGTAGCCTATTTTTGGCACCCGGAGGCCGCCCAAAAAGTCTCGGGCCATTCTGAGTCTGGCGGACGAACTTCGCCCACGCCCCCCACCAAGGCTATAGCCCACCCGTTTATTGGCCATTTGGGGGGTTTTGGCACCCCGACCTTCGGGCGCTAATTTTTGGGCGCGGCTATGCCCGTGGCCTATTTTTGGCACACGGAGGCCGCCACCAAAGTCTCGGGCCATTCCGAGTCCGGCGGATGAACTTCGCCTACCCCCCCCACCAAGGCTATAGCCCACCCGATTTTTTGGCCATTTGGGGGGTTTTGGCAACCCGAACTTCGGGTGCTAATTTTTGGGTGCGGCTGTGCCCGTGGCCCATTTTTGGCATACAGAGGCCGCCCGCAAAGTCTCGGGCCATTCCGAGTCCGGCGGACGAACTTCGCCCACGCCCCCCACCAAGCCTATAGCCATCCGTTTTTTTGCCATTTGGGGGGTTTTGGCACCCCGACCTTCGTGCGCTAATTTTTGGGCGCGGCTGTGCCCGTGTCCTATTTTTGGCACACGGAGGCCGCCCGCAAATTCTCGGGCCATTCCGAGTCCGGCGGACGAACTTCGCCCACGCCCCCCACCAAGCCTATAGCCATCCGTTTTTTTGCCATTTGGGGGGTTTTGGCACCCCGACCTTCGTGCGCTAATTTTTGGGCGCGGCTGTGCCCGTGTCCTATTTTTGGCACACGGAGGCCACCCGTAATTTCTCGGGCCATTCCGAGTCCGGCGGACGAACTTCGCCCACGCCCCCCACCAAGGCTATAGCCCACCCGTTTTTTGGACATTTGGGGGGTTTTCGCACCCCGACCTTCGGGCTCTAATTTTTGGGCGCGGCTGTGCCCGTAACCTATTTTTGGCACACGGAGGCCGCCCGCAAAGTCTCGGGCCTTTCTGAGTCCGGCGAACTAACTTCTCCCACGCCCCCCACCAAGGCTATAGCCCACCCGCTTTTTGGCCATTTTTCCACTGGGGGGTTTTGGCACCCCGACCTTCGGGCGCTAATTTTCGGGCGCGGCGGTGCCCATGGCCTATTTTTGGCGCACGGACGCCGCCCGCAATGTCTCGGGCCATTCCTAGTCCAGCGGACGAACTTCGCCCACGCCCCCCACCAAGGCTATAGCCCACCCGATTTTTGGCCATTTTTCCGCTGGGGGGTTTTGGCACCCCGACCTTCGGGCGCTAATTTTTGGGCGCGGCTGTGCCCGTGTCCTATTTTTGGCACACGGAGGCCGCCCGCAAAGTCTCGGGCCATTCCGAGTCCGGCGGACGAACTTCACCCACACCCCCCACCAAGGCTATAGCCCACCCGTTTTTTGGTCATTTGGGGGGTTCTGGCACCCCGACCATCGGGCGATAATTTTTGGGCGCGGCTGTGCCCGAGGCCTATTTTTGGCACACGGAGGCCGCCCGCAAAGTCTCGGGCCATTCCGAGTCCGGTGGACGAACTTCGCCCACGCCCCCCACCAAGCCTATAGCCATCCGTTTTTTTGCCATTTGGGGGGTTTTGGCACCCCGACCTTCGTGCGCTAATTTTTGGGCGCGGCTGTGCCCGTGTCCTATTTTTGGCACACGGAGGCCGCCCGCAATTTCTCAGGCCATTCCGAGTCCGGCGGACGAACTTCGCCCACGCCCCCCACCAAGGCTATAGCCCACCCGTTTTTTGGACATTTGGGGGGTTTTCGCACCCCGACCTTCGGGCTCTAATTTTTGGGCGCGGCTGTGCCCGTGGCCTATTTTTGGTACACGGAGGCCGCCCGCAAAGTCTCGGGCCTTTCCGAGTCCGGCGGACTAACTTCTCCCACGCCCCCCACCAAGGCTATAGCCCACCCGCTTTTTGGCCATTTTTCCACTAGGGGGTTTTGGCACCCCGAACTTCGGGCGCTAATTTTTGGGCGCGGCGGTGCCCGTGGCCTATTTTTGGTACACGGAGGCCGCCCGCAAAGTCTCGGGCCATTCCGAGTCCGGCGGACGAACTTCACCCACACCCCCCACCAAGGCTATAGCCCACCCGTTTTTTGGTCATTTGGGGGGTTTTGGCACCCCGACCGTCGGGCACTAATTTTTGGGTGCGGCTGTGCCCGAGTCCTATTTTTGGCACATGGAGGCCGCCCGCAAATTCTAGGGCCATTCCGAGTCCGGCGGACGAACTTCGCCCACGCCCCCCACCAAGCCTATAGCCATCCGTTTTTTTGCCATTTGGGGGGTTTTGGCACCCCGACCTTCGTGCGCTAATTTTTGGGCGCGGCTGTGCCCGTGTCCAATTTTTGGCACACGGAGGCCGCCCGCAATTTCTCGGGCCATTCCGAGTCCGGCGGACGAACTTCGCCCACGCCCCCCACCAAGGCTATAGCCCACCCGTTTTTTGGACATTTGGGGGGTTTTCGCACCCCGACCTTCGAGCTCTAATTTTTGGGCGCGGCTGTGCCCGTGGCCTATTTTTGGCACACGGAGGCCGCCCGCAAAGTCTCGGGCCTTTCCGAGTCCGGCGGACTAACTTCTCCCACGCCCCCCACCAAGGCTATAGCCCACCCGCTTTTTGGCCATTTTTCCACTAGGGGGTTTTGGCACCCCGAACTTCGGGCACTAATTTTTGGGCGCGGCGGTGCCCGTGGCCTATTTTTGGTACACGGAGGCCGCCCGCAAAGTCTCGGGCCATTCCGAGTCCGGCGGACGAACTTCACCCACACCCCCCACCAAGGCTATAGCCCACCCGTTTTTTGGTCATTTGGGGGGTTTTGGCACCCCGACCGTCGGGCGCTAATTTTTGGGCGCGGCTGTGCCCGAGTCCTATTTTTGGCACACGGAGGCCGCCCGCAAATTCTCGGGCCATTCCGAGTCCGGCGGACGAACTTCGCCCACGCCCCCCACCAAGCCTATAGCCATCCGTTTTTTTGCCATTTGGGGGGTTTTGGCACCCCGACCTTCGTGCGCTAATTTTTGGGCGCGGCTGTGCCCGTGTCCAATTTTTGGCACACGGAGGCCGCCCGCAATTTCTCGGGCCATTCCGAGTCCGGCGGACGAACTTCGCCCACGCCCCCCACCAAGGCTATAGCCCACCCGTTTTTTGGACATTTGGGGGGTTTTCGCACCCCGACCTTCGGGCTCTAATTTTTGGGCGCGGCTGTGCCCGTGGCCTATTTTTGGCACATGGAGGCCGCCCGCAAAGTCTCGGGCCATTCGGAGTCCGGCGGACGAATTTCGCCCACGCCCCCCACCAAGGCTATAGCCCACCCGATTTTTGGCCATTTTTCCGCTGGGGGGTTTTGGCACCCCGACCTTCGGGCGCTAATTTTTGGGCGCGGCTATGCCCGTGGCCTATTTTTGGCACACGGAGGCCGCCCCCAAAGTCTCGGGCCATTCCAAGTCCGGCGGACGAACTTCGCCCACGCCCCCCACCAAGGCTATAGCCCACCCGATTTTTGGCCATTTTTCCGCTGGGGGGTTTTGGCACCCCGACCTTCGGGCGCTAATTTTTGGGCGCGGCTATGTCCGTGGCCTATTTTTGGCACACGGAGGCCGCCCCCAAAGTCTCGGGCCATTCCAAGTCCGGCGGACGAACTTCGCCCACGCCCCCCACCAAGGCTATAGCCCACCCGATTTTTGGCCATTTTTCCGCTGGGGGGTTTTGGCACCCCGACCTTCGGGCGCTAATTTTTGGGTGCGGCTGTGCCCGTGGCATATTTTTGGCACACGGAGGCCGCCCGCAAAGTCTCGGGCAATTCCGAGTCCGGCGGATGAACTTCGCCCGCGCCCCCCACCAAGGCTATAGCCCACCCGATTTTTGGCCATTTTTCCGCTGGGGGGTTTTGGCACCCCGACCTTCGGGCGCTACTTTTTGGCCGCGGCTATGCCCGTGGCCTATTTTTGGCACGCGGAGGCCGCCCCCAAAGTCTCGGGCCATTCCGTGTCCGGTGGACGAACTTCACCCACGCCCCCGACCAAGGCTATAGCCCACCCGATTTTTGGCCATTTTTCCGCTGGGGGGTTTTGAAAGCCCGACCTTCGGGCGCTAATTTTTGGGCGCGGCTATGCCCATGGCCAATTTTTTCCACACGGAGGCCGCCCCCAAAGTCTCGGGCCATTCCGAGTCCGGTGGACGAACTTCGCCCACGCCCCCCACCAAGGCTATAGCCCACNCATGGCCATTTGGGGTTTTGGCACCCCGAACTGCGGGTGCTAATTTTTGGGCGCGGCTGTGCCCGTGGTCTATTTTTGCCACACAGAGGCCTCCCGCAAAGTCTCGGGCCATTCCGAGTCCGGCGGACGAACTTCGCCCACGCCCCCCACCAAGGCTATAGCCCACGCGTTTTTTGGCCATTTGGGGGGTTTTGGCACCCCGAACTTCGGGTGCTAATTTTTGGGCGCGGCTGTGCCCGTGGCCTATTTTTGCCACACAGAGGCCGCCCGCAAAGTCTCGGGCCATTCCGAGTCCGGCGGACAAACTTCGCCCACGCCCCCCACCAAGGCTATAGCCCACCCGTTTTTTGGCCATTTGGGGGGTTTTGGCACCCCGACGTTCGGGCGCTAATTTTGGGCGCGGCTGTGCCCGTGGCCTATTTTTGGCACACGGAGGCCGCCCGCAAAGTCTCGGGCCATTCCGAGTCCGGCTGACGAACTTCGCCCACGCCCCCCACCAAGGCTATAGCCGACCCGATTTTTGGCCATTTTTCCGCTGGGGGGTTTCGGCACCCCGAACTTCGGGTGCTAATTTTTGGGCGCGGCTGTGCCCGTGGCCTATTTTTAGCACACGGAGTCCGTCCGCATAGTCTCGGGCCATTCCGAGTCCGGCGGACGAACTTCGCCCACGCCCCCCACCAAGGCTATAGCCCACCCTTTTTTTGGCCATTTGGGGGGTTTTGGCACCCCAAACGTCGGGTGCTAATTTTGGGGCGCGGTTGTGCCCGTGGCGTATTTTTTGCACACGGAGGCCGCCCGCAAAGTCTCGGGCCATTCCGAGTCCGGCGGACGAACTTCGCACACGCCCCCCACCAAGCCTATAGCCCACCCTTTTTTTGGCCATTTGGGGGGTTTTGGCACCCCGACCTTCGGGCGCTAATCTTTGGGCGCGGCTATGCCCGTTGCCTATTTTTGGCACACGGAGGCCGCCGCCAAAGTCTCGGGCCAATCCGATTCCGGCGGACGAACTTCGCCGCCACCAAGGCAGCCGCTTTTGGCCATTTGGGGGGTTTTGGCACGCCGACCTTTGGGGGCTAATTTTTGGGGGGGGCTTTGCGGGTGGGGAATTTTTAGCACACGGAGGACGCCCGCAAAGTCTCGGGCCATTCCGAGTCCGGCGGACGAACTTCGCCCACGCCCCCCACCAAGGCTATAGCCCACCCGTTTATTGGCCATTTGGGGGGTTTTGGCACCCCGACCTTCGGGTGCTAATTTTTGGGCGCTGCTATGCCCGTGGCCTATTTTTGGCACACGGAGGCCGCCCAAAAAGTCTCGGGCCATTCCGAGTCCGGCGGACGAACTTCGCCCACGCCCCCCACCAAGGCTATAGCCCACCCGATTTTTGGCCATTTTTCCGCTGGGGGGTTTTGGCACTCCGACCTTCGGGCGCTAATTTTTGGGTGTGGATATGCCCGTGGCTTATTTTTGGCACACGGAGGCCGCCCCCAATGTCTTGGGCCATTCCGAGTCCGGCGGGCGAACTTCGACCACGCCCCCCACCAAGGCTATAGCCCACCCGTTTTTTTTCCGCCGGGGGGTTTTGGCACCCCGACCTTCGGGTGCTAATTTTTGGGCGCGGCTGTGCCCGTGGCCTATTTTTGGCACACGGAGGCCGCCCATAATGTCTCGTGCCATTCCTAGTCCGGCGGACGAACTTCGCCCACGCCCCCCATCAAGGCTATAGCCCACCCGATTTTTAGCCATTTTTCCGCAGGGGGTTTTCGCACCCCTACCTTCGGGTGCTAATTTTTGGGCGCGGCTGTGCCCGTGGCCTATTTTTGGCACGCGGAGGCCGCCCGTAAAGTCTCGGGCCATTCCGAGTCCGGCTGACGAACTTCGCCCACGCCCCCCACCAAGGCTATAGCCCACTCGTTTTTTTTCCGCTCGGGGGTTTTGGCACCCCGAACTTCGGGTGCTAATTTTTGGGTGCGGCTGTGTCCGTGGCCTATTTTTGGCACACGGAGGCCGCCCGCAATGTCTCGTGCTATTCCTAGTCCGGCGGACGAACTTCGCCCACGCCCCCCACCAAGGCTATAGCCCACCCAATTTTTGGCCATTTTTCGGCAGGGGGTTTGGGCACCCCGACCTTCGGGTGCTAATTTTTGGGCGCGGCTGTGCCCGTGGCCTATTTTTGGCACACGGGGGCCGCCCGTAAAGTCTCGGGCCATTCCGAGCCCGGCGGACGAACTTCGCCCACGCCCCCCACCAAGGCTATAGCCCACTCGTTTTTTTTCCGCTCGGGGGTTTTGGCACCCCGAACTTCGGGTGCTAATTTTTGGGTGCGGCTGTGTCCGTGGCCTATTTTTGGCACACGGAGGCCGCCCGCAATGTCTCGTGCTATTCCTAGTCCGGCGGACGAACTTCGCCCACGCCCCCCACCAAGGCTATAGCCCACCCAATTTTTGGCCATTTTTCCGGAGGGGGTTTTGGCACCCCTACCTTCGGGTGCTAATTTTTGGGCGCGGCTGTGCCCGTGGCCTATTTTTGGCACACGGAGGCCGCCCGTAAAGTCTCGGGCCATTCCGAGTCCGGCGGACGAACTTCGCCCACGCCCCCCACCAAGGCTATAGCCCACTCGTTTTTTTTCCGCTCGGGGGTTTTGGCACCCCGAACTTCGGGTGCTAATTTTTGGGTGTGGCTGTGTCCGTGGCCTATTTTTGGCACACGGAGGCCGCCCGCAATGTCTCGTGCCATTCCTAGTCCGGCGGACGAACTTCGCCCACGCCCCCCACCAAGGCTATAGCCCACCCGATTTTTGGCCATTTTTCCGCTGGGGGGTTTTGGCACCCCGACCTTCGGGCACTAATTTTTGGGCGCGGCTGTGCCCGTTGCCTATTTTTGGCACACGGAGGCCGCCCGCAAAGTCTCGGGCCATTCCAAGTCCGGCGGACGAACTTCGCCCACGCCCCGCACCAAGGCTATAGCCCACCCGTTTTTTGGCCATTAGGGGGGTTTTGGCACCCCGACCTTCGGGCGGTAATTTTTGGGCACGGCTGTGCCCGTCGCCTATTTTTGGCGTACCGAGGCCGCCCGCAAAGTCTCGTGCCATTCCTAGTCCGGCGGACGAACTTCGCCCACCCCCCCCACCAAGGCTATAGCCCACCCGTTTTTTGGCCATTTGGGGGGTTTTGGCACCCCGACGTTCGGGCGCTAATTTTGGGAGCGGTTGTGCCCGTGGCCTATTATTGGCACACGGACGCCGCCCGCAAAGTCTCGGGCCATTCCGAGTCCGGCGGAAGAACTTCGCCCACGCCCCCCACCAAGGCTATAGCCCACCCGATTTTTGGCCATTTTGCCGCTGGGGGGTGTTGGCACCCTGACCTTCGGGCACTAATTTTTGGGCGTGGCTCTGTCCGTGGCCTGTTTTTGGCACACGGAGGCCGCCCGCAAAGTCTCGGGCCATTCCGAGTCCGGCGGACGAACTTCGCCCACGCCCCCCACCAAGGCTATAACCCACCCGTTTTTTGGCCATTTGGGTGTTTTTGGCACCCCAAACTTCGGGTGCGAATTTTTGGGCGCGGCTGTGCCCGTGGCCTATTTTTGGCACACGGCGGCCGCCCGCAAAGTCTCGGGCCATTCCGAGTCCGGCGGACGAACTTCGCCCACGCCCCCCACCAAGGCTATAGCCCACCCGTTTATTGGCCATTTGGAGGGTTTTGGCACCCCGACCTTCGGGTGCTAATTTGTGGGCGCGGCTATGCCCGTGGCCTATTTTTGGCACACGGAGGCCGCCCCCAAAGTCTCGGGCCATTCTGAGTCCGGCGGATGAACTTTTCCGACGCCCCCCACCAAGGCTATAGCCCACCCGATTTTTGGCCATTTTTCCGCAGGGGGGTTTTGGCACCCCGACTTTCGGGCGCTAATTTTTGGGCGGGGCTGTGCCCGTGGCCTATTTTTGGCACACGGAGGCCGCCTGCAAAGTCTCGGGCCACTCCGAGTCCGGTGGACGAACTTCGCCCACGCCCCCCACCAAGGCTATAGCCCACCCGTTTTTTGGCCATTAGGGGGGTTTTGGCACCCCGACGTTCGGGCGCGGTTGTGCCCGTGGCCTATTATTGGCACACGGAGGCCGCCCGCAAAGTCTCGGGCCATTCCGAGTCCAGCGGACGAACTTCGCCCACGCCCCCCTCCAAAGCTATAGCCCACCTGATTTTTGGCCATTTTTCCGCTGGGGGGTTTTGGCACCCCGAACTTCGGGTGCTAATTTTTGGGCGCGGCTGTGCCCGTGGCCTATTTTTAGCACACGGAGGCTGTCCGCATAGTCTCGGGCCATTCCGAGTCCGGCGGACGAACTTCGCCCACGCCCCCCACCAAGGCTATAGCCCACCTGTTTTTTGGCCATTTGGGGGGTTTTGGCACCCCGAACTTCGGGTGCTAATTTTTGGGAGCGGCTGTGCCCGTGGCCTATTTTTGGCACACGGAGGCCGCCCGCAAAGTCTCGGGCCATTCCGAATCCGGCGGAGGAACTTCGCCCACGCCCCCACCAAGGCTATAGCCCACGCGTTTTTTGCCCATTTGGGCGGTTTTGGCACCCCAAACTTCGGGTGCTAATTTTTGGGCGCGGCTGTGCCCGTGGCCTATTTTTGGCACACGGAGGCCGCCCGCAAAGTCTCGGGCCATTCCGAGTCCGGCGGAAGAACTTCACCCACGCCCCCCACCAAGGCTATAGCCCACCCGATTTTTGGCCATTTTGCCGCTGGGGGGTGTTGGCACCCTGACCTTCGGGCACTAATTTTTGGGCACGGCTGTGCCCGTCGCCTATTTTTGGCGCACCGAGGCCGCCCGCAAAGTCTCGTGTCATTCCTAGTCCGCGGAATCTCGCCCACCCCTCTACCAAGGCTATAGCCCACCCGCTTTTGGCCATTTGGGGTTTTGGCACCCCGATGCTCGGGCGCTTGGGCGCGGCTGTGCCCGTGGCCTATTATTGGCACACGGAGGCCACCCGCAAAGTCTCGGGCCATTCCGAGTCCGGCGGACGAACTTCGCCCACGCCCCCCACTAAGGCTATAGCCCACCTGATTTTTGGCCATTTTTCCGCTGAGGGGTTTTGGCACCCCGAACTTCGGGTGCTAATTTTTGGGCGCGGCTGTGCCCGTGGCCTATTTTTAACACACGTAGGCCGTCCACATAGTCTCGGGCCATTCCGAGTCCGGCGGACAAACTTCGCCCACGCCCCCCACCAAGGCTATAGCCCACCTGATTTTTGGCCATTTTTCCGCTGGGGGGTTTTGGCACCCCGAACTTCGGGTGCTAATTTTTGGGCGCGGCTGTGCCCGTGGCCTATTTTTAGCACACGTAGGCCGTCCACATAGTCTCGGGCCATTCCGAGTCCGGCGGACGAACTTCGCCCACGCCCCCCACCAAGGCTATAGCCCACCTGTTTTTTGGCCATTTGGGGGGTTTTGGCACCCCGAACTTCGGGTGCTAATTTTTGGGAGCGGCTGTGCCCGTGGCCTATTTTTGGCACACGGAGGCCGCCCGCAAAGTCTCGGGCCATTCCGAGTCCGGCGGACGAACTTCGCCCACCCCCCCCACCAAGGCTATAACCCACCCGTTTTTTGGCCATATGGGGGGTTTTGGCACCCCAAACTTCGGGTGCGAATTTTTGGGCGCGGCTGTGCCCGTGGCCTATTTTTGGCACACGGAGGCCGTCCGCAAAGTCTCGGGCCATTCCGAGTCCGGCGGACGAACTTCGCCACCTCTACCAAGGCTATAACCCACCATGGCCATATATGGGGTTTTGGCACCCCAAACTTGGTGCGAACTTTAAGGCGGCTGTGCCTGTGGCCTATTTTTGGCACACGGAGGCCGCCCGCAAAGTCTCGGCCATTCCGAGTCCGGGCGGACGAATCTCGCCCACGCCCACTCAAGGCTATAGCCACACGTTTTGGCCATTTGGGGTTTTGGCGCCCAACTCGGGTGCTAATTTTTGGGCACGGCTGTGCCTGCGGGCCTATTTTTGGCACACGGAGGCCGCCCGCAAAGTCTCGGTCCATTCCGAGTCCGTCGGTAGAACTTCGCCCACGCCCCCCACCAAGGCTATAACCCACCCGATTTTTCGCCATTTGGGCCGTTTTGGCACCCCAAACAATGGTTGATAATGTATGTGCGCGTCTGAGCCCGTGGCCGATTTTTAGGACACGGAGGCCCCGCAAAGTCTCGGGCCATTCCGAGTCCGCGGACGAATCTCGCCCACGCCACCAAGGCTATAGCCCACCCGCTTTTGCCATTTGGGGTTTTGCGCCCAACTGGTGCACTTTTGGGTGCGGCTATGCCCGTGGCCTATTTTTAGCACACGGAGGCCGCCCGCAAAGTCTCGGCCATTCCGAGTTCGGCGGACGAACTTCGCCCACGCCCCCCACCAAGGCTATAGCCCACCCGATTTTTGGCCATTTTTCCGCTGGGGGGTTTTGGCACCCCGACCTTCGGGCGCTAATTTTTGGGCGCGGCTGTGCCCGTGGCCTATTTTTGGCACACGGAGGCCACCCGCAAAGTCTGGCCATTCCGAGTCCGGCGGATTTAATCTCACCCACGCCCCCCACCAAGGCTATAACCCACCCGTTTTTTCGCCATTTGGGGGGTTTTGGCACCCCAAACTTTGGGTGCTAATTTCTGGGCGCGGCTGTGCCCGTGGCCTATTTTTGGCACACGGAGGCCGCCCGCAAAGTCTCGGGCCATTCCGAGTCCGGCGGACGAACTTCGCCCACGCCCCCCACCAAGGCTATAGCCCACCCGTTTTTTGGCCATTTGGGGGGTTTTGGCGCCCCGAACTTCGGGTGCTAATTTTTGGGCGCGGCTGTGCCCGTGGCCTATTTTTGGCACACGGAGGCCGCCCGCAAAGTCTCGGGCCATTCCGAGTCCGGCGGAAGAACTTCGCCCACGCCCCCCACCAAGGCTATAGCCCACCCGATTTTTGGCCATTTTTCCGCTGGGGGGTTTTGGCACCCTGACCTTCGGGCACTAATTTTTGGGCGTGGCTCTGCCCGTGGCCTATTTTTGGCACATGGAGGCCACCCGCAAAGTCTCGGGCCATTCCGAGTCCGGCGGACGAATCTCGCCACGCCCTACTCAAGGCTATAGCCCACCTGCTTTTTGGCCATTTGGGGTTTTGGCACCCTAACTTCGGGTGCTAATTTTTGGGAGCGGCTGTGCCCGTGGGCCTATTTTTGGCACACGGAGGTCGCCCGCAAAGTCTCGGCTATTCCGAGTCCGGGCGGACGAATCTCGCCACGCCCCACCAAGGCTATAGCCCACGCGTTTTTTGGCCATTTGGGGGGTTTTCGCACCCCAAACTTCGGGTGCTAATTTTTGGGCGCGGCTGTGCCCGTGGCCTATTTTTGGCACTTAGAGGCCGCCCGCAAAGTCTCGGGCCATTCCGAGTCCGGCGGAAGAACTTCGCCCACGCCCCCCACCAAGGCTATAGCCCACCCGATTTTTGGCCATTTTTCCGCTGGGGGGTGTTGGCACCCTGACCTTCGGGAACTAATTTTTGGGCGTGGCTGTGCCCGTGGCATATTTTTGGCACACGGAGGCCACCCGCAAAGTCTCGGGCCATTCCGAGTCCGGCGGACGAACTTCGCCCACGCCCCCCACCAAGGCTATAACCCACCCGTTTTTTGGCCATTTGGGGGGTTTTGGCACCCCAAACTTCGGGCGCTAATTTTTGGGCGTGGCTGTGCCCGTGGCCTATTTTTGGCACACGGTGGCCGCCCGCAAAGTCTCGGGCCAGTCCGAGTCCGGCGGACGAATCTCGCCACGCCCTACCAAGGCTATAGCCCACCCGCTTTTGGCCATTTGGGGTTTTGCACACCAACTTCGGGTGCTAATTTTTGGTCGCGCTGTCCCCGTGGGCCTATTTTTGGCACACGGCGGCCGCCCACAAAGTCTCGGGCCATTCCGAGTCCGGCGGAATCTCGCCACGCCCACCAAGGCTATAGCCCACCTGGCATTTGGGGGTTTTGGCACACCGAACTCGGGTGCTAATTTTTGGGCTGTCCCTCGTGGCCTATTTTTGGCACACGGCGGCCGCCTTACAAAGTCTCGGGCTATTCCGAGTCCGGCGGAATCTCGCCCTACGCCCTACCAAGGCTATAGCCCACCGCTTTTGGCCATTTGGGGGGTTTTGGAACCCCGAACTTCGGGTGCTAATTTTTGGGTGCGGCTGTGCCCGTGGCCTATTTTTGGCACACGGAGGCCGCCTGCAAAGTCTCGGGCCATTCCGAGTCCGGCGGAAGAACTTCGCCCACGCCCCCCACCAAGGCTATAGCCCACCCGATTTTTGGCCATTTTTCCGCTGGGGGGTTTTAGCACCCTGACCTTTGGACACTAATTTTTTGGCGTGGCTCTGCCAGTGGCCTATTTTTGGCACACGGAGGCCGCCCGCAAAGTCTCGGGCCATTCCGAGTCCGGCGGACGAACTTCGCCCACGCCCCCCACCAAGGCTATAGCCCACCCGTTGTTTGGCCATGTGGGGGTTGTGGCACCCTGAACTTCGGTGCTAATTTTTGGCTGTGCCTGGGTGGCCTATTTTTGGCACACGAGGCCGCCTGAAAGTCTCGGGCCATTCCGAGTCCGGCGGACGAACTTCGCCCACGCCCCCCACCAAGGCTATAGCCCACCCGATTTTTGGCCATTTTTCCGCTGGGGGGTTTTGGCACCCTGACCTTCGGGCACTAATTTTTGGGCGTGGCTCTGCCCGTGGTCTGTTTTTGGCACATGGAGGCCACCCGCAAAGTCTCGGGCCATTCCGAGTCCGGGCGGACGAATCTCGCCCACGCCCCACTCAAGGCTATAACCCACCCGCTTTTGGCCATTTGGGGTTTTGGCACCCCAAAGTTCGGGCGCAAATTTTGGCGCAAGCTGTGCCCGTGGCCTATTTTTGGCACACGGAGGCCGCCCGCAGTCTCGGCCATTCCGAGTCCGCGGATTTGTCCGCCACGCCCACCAAGGCTATAACACACCCGCTTTTTTCGCCATTTGGGGGGTTTTGGCACCCCAAACTTTGGGTGCTAATTTCAGGCAAGCTGTGCCCGTGGCCTATTTTTGGCACACGGAGGCCGCCCGCAAAGTCTCGGGCCATTCCGAGTCAGGCGGACGAATCTCGCCACGCCCCACTAAGGCTATAGCCCACCCGCTTTTTGGCCATTTGGGGTTTTGCACCCAACTTCGGGTGCTAATTTTTGGGCGCGGCTGTGCCCGTGGCCTATTTTTGGCACACGGAGGCCGCCCGTAAAGTCTCGGGCCATTCCGAGTCCGGCGGAAGAACTTCGCCCACGCCCCCCACCAAGGCTATAGCCCACCCGATTTTTGGCCATTTTTCCGCTGGGGGGTTTTGGCACCCAGTACTTCGGGCACTAATTTTTGGGTGTGGCTCTGCCCGTGGCCTATTTTTGGCACATGGAGGCCACCCGCAAAGTCTCGGGCCATTCCGAGTCCGGCGGACGAACTTCGCCCCAGCCCCCCACCAAGGCTATAACCCACCCGTTTTTTGGCAATTTGGGGGGTTTTGGCACCCCAAACTTCGGGCGCAAATTTTTGGGCGCGGCTGTGCCCGTGGCCTATTTTTGGCACACGGAGGCCGCCCGCAAAGTCTCGGGCCATTCCGAGTCCGGCGGAGGAACTTCGCCCACGCCCCCCACCAAGGCTATAGCCCACCCGTTTTTTGGCCATTTGGGGGGTTTTGGAAACCCAAACTTCGGGTGCTAATTTTTGGGTGCGGCTGTGCCCGTGGCCTATTTTTGGCACACGGAGGCCGCCTGCAAAGTCTCGGGCCATTCCGATTCCGGCGGAAGAACTTCGCCCACGCCCCCCACCAAGGCTATAGCCCACCCGATTTTTGGCCATTTTTCCGCTGGGGGGTTTTAGCACCCTGACCTTCGGACACTAATTTTTGGGCGTGGCTCTGCCCGTGGCCTATTTTTGGCACACGGAGGCCGCCCGTAAAGTCTCGGGCCATTCCGAGTCCGGCGGACGAACTTCGCCCACGCCCCCCACCAAGGCTATAACCCACCCGTTTTTTCGCCATTTGGGGGGTTTTGGCACCCCGAACTTCGGGTTCTAATTTTTGGGCGCGGCTGTGCCCGTGGCCTATTTTTGCCACACGGAGGCCGCCCGCAAAGTCTCGGGCATTCCGAGTCTGGCGGACGAACTTCGCCCACGCCCCCCACCAAGGCTATAGCCCACGCGTTTTTTGGCCATTTGGGGGGTTTTGGCACCCCGAACTTCGGGTGCTAATTTTTTGACTTGGCTGTGCCCGTGGCCTATTTTTGGCACACGGAGGCCGCCCGCAAAGTCTCGGGCCATTCCGAGTCCGGCGGGCGAACTTCGCCCACGCCCCCGACCAAGGCTGCCCACCCGTTTTTTGGCCATTTGGGGGATTTTGGCACCCCGACCTTCGGGTGATAATTTTTGTGCGCGGCAGTGCCCGTGGCCTATTTTTGGCACACGGAGGCCGCCCATAAAGTCTCGGGCCATTCCGAGTCCGGCGGACGAACTTCGCCCACGCCCCCCACCAAGGCTATAGCCCACCCGTTTTTTGGCCATTTGGGGGATTTTGGCACCCCAACCTTCGGGCGATAATATTTGTGCGCGGCTGTGCCCATGGCCTATTTTTGGCACACGGAGGCCGCCCGCAAAGTCTCGGGCCATTCCGAGTCCGGCGGACGAACTTCGCCCACGCCCCCCACCAAGGCTATAGCCCACCCTGCTTGCCATTTGGGATTTTGGCACCCCGACCTTCGGGTGATAATTTTTGTGGCATGCAGTGCCTGTGGGCCTATTTTTGGCACACGGAGGCCGCCCAAAGTCTCGGCCATTCCAATCCGGGCGGACGAATCCGCCCACGCCCCACCAAGGCTATTGCCCACCCGTTTTTTGGCCATTTGGGGGGTTTTGGGACCCCGAACTTCGGGCGCTAATTTTTGGGCGAGGCTGTGCCCATGGCCTATTTTTGGCACATGGAGGCCGCCGGCAAAGTCTCGGGCCATTCCGAGTCCGGCGGACGAACTTCGCCCACGCCCCCCACCTAGGCTATAGCCTACCCGTTTTTTGGCCATTTGGGGGGTTTTGGCACCCCGACCTTCGGGCTAATTTTGGGTGCGGCTGTGCCCGTGGCCTCATTTTTGGCACACGGAGGCCGCCTGCAAAGTCTCGGCCATTCAGTCCTGTGGGCGAATCTCGCCCACGCCCCACCAAGGCTACAGCCCACCCGCTTTTGGCCATTTGGGGTTTTGTCACCCCGACCTCGGTGCTAATTTTTGCTGTGCCTGTGCGGGCCTATTTTTGCTACACGGAGGCCGCCCGCATGTCTCGGGCCATTCCGAGTCCGGCGGACGAATCTCGCCCACGCCCCACCAAGGCTATAGCCCACCCGATTTTTGGCCATTTTTCCGCTGGGGATTTTGGCACCCCGAACTCGTGCTAATTTTGGGCTGTGCCTGCGGGCCTATTTTTAGCAGACGGAGGCCGCCCGCATAGGCTCGGGCCATTCCGAGTCCGCAGACGATCTCGCCCACGCCCCCACCAAGGCTATAGCCCACCATGGCCATTTGGGGTTTTGTCACCCCGACCTTTCGGGTGCTAATTTGGCGCTGTGCCTGTGGGCCTATTTTTGCCACACGGAGGCCGCCCGCAAAGTCTCGGGCTATTCCGAGTCCGGCGGACGAATCTCGCCACGCCCCACCTAGGCTATAGCCTACCCGCTTTTGGCCATTTGGGGGTTTTGGCACCCTGACCTTCGGCGCTAATTTTGGGCGCGGCTGTGACTGTGGCCTATTTTTGGCACACGGAGGCCGCCCGCAGTCTCGGGCCATTCCGAGTCCGCGGATCGAATCTCGCCCACGCCCCACCAAGGCTATATCCCACCCGATTTTGGCCATTTGGGGGTTTTTGCCCCGACCTTCTGGCCTCTAATTTTTGGGAACGGCTGTGCCCGTGGCCTACTTTTGCACACGGAGGCCGCCTCGCAGTCTCGGCTATTCCGAATCCGGGATTTAATCTCGCCACGCCCCCACCAAGGCTATAGCCCACCATGGCCATTTTTCCGCTGGGGTTTTGCACCCCGACCTTCGCCTAATTTTTGGGCGCTGCTGTGCCTGGGGGCCTATTTTTGGCACACACGGAGGCCGCCCCGCAATGTCTCGGCCATTCCGAGTCCGGCGGATTAATCTCGCCCACGCCCCACCAAGGCTATAGCCCACCCGCTTGGCCATTTGGGGGTTTTGGCACCCCGACCTTCGGGGCTAATTTTTAAGCGCGGCTGTGCCTGTGGCCTATTTTTTGCACATGGAGGCCGCCCCGCAATGTCTCGGGCCATTCCGAGTTTGGCGGGACGAACTCGCCCACGCCCACCAAGGCTATAGCCCACCCGCTTTTGGCCATTTGGGGGTTTTGGCACCCGACCTTCGGTTGCTAATTTTTGGGTGCGGCTGTGCCTGTGGCCTATTTTTGGCACACGGAGGCCGCCTGCAAAGTCTCGGGCCATTCCGAGTCCGGGCGGGCGAACTTCGCTCACGCCCCCCACCAAGGCTATAGACCACCCGATTTTTTGCCATTTGGGGGATTTTGGCACCCCGACCTCGGTGATAATTTTTGTGCATGCAGTGCCTGTGGGCCTATTTTTTTGGCACACGGAGGCCGCCCGTAAAGTCTCGGGCCATTCCAATCCGGCGGACGAACTCTCGCCACGCCCCACCAAGGCTATTGCCCACCCGCTTTTGGCCTATTTGGGGTTTTGGCACCCCGAACTTCGGGCGCTAATTTTTGGGCGAGGCTGTGCCCGTGGCCTATTTTTGGCACATGGAGGCCGCCGGCAAAGTCTCGGGCCATTCCGAGTACGGCGGACGATCTTCGCCCACGCCCCCCACCAAGGCTATAGCCCACCCGTTTTTTGGCCATTTGGATGGTTTTGGCACCCCGACCTTCGGGCGCTAATTTTTGGGTGCGGCTGTGCCCGTGGTCTATTTTTGGCACACGGAGGCCGCTCGCAGTCTCGGCATTCGAGTCCGCGGACGAATCTCGCCACCACCCCACCAAGGCTATAGCCCACCAATTTTTTGGCCATTTGGGGGGTTTTGGCACCCCGACCTTCGGGCGTTAATTTTTGGATGCGGCTGTGCCCGTTGCCTATTTTTGGCACACGGAGGCCGCCTGCAAAGTCTCGGGCCATTCCGAGTCCGGCGGAAAAACTTCGCCCACGCCCCCCACCAAGGCTCTAGCCCAACCGATTTTTGGCCATTTGGGAGGTTTTGGCACCCCGACCTTCGGGCGCCTATTTTTGGGCGCGGCTGTTCCCGTGGCATATTTTTGGAACACGGAGGCCGCCCGTAAAGTCTCGGGCACCAATCCGCGGACGATCTCGCCCCACGCCCACCAAGGCTATAGCCCACCCGTATTTTGGACATTTGTCCGCTGGGGGGTTTTGGCACCCCGACCTTCGGGTACTAATTTTTGGGCGCGGCTGTGCACGTGGCCTATTTTGGCACACGGAGGCCGCCTGCAAAGTCTCGGGGCCATTCTCCGAGTCCTGTGGGCGAATCTCGCCACGCCCCACTAAGGCTATAGCCCACCCGCTTTTGGCCATTTGGGGTTTTGTCACCCCTGACCTTCGGGTGCTAATTTTTTTGGCGCGGCTGTGCCTGTGGGCCTATTTTTACACGGAGGCCTATCCGCAAAGTCTCGGCCATTCCAGTCCGGCGGACGAATCTCGCCACGCCTCACTCAAGGCTATAGCCCACCCGATTTTTGGCCATTTTTCCGCTGGGGATTTTGGCACCTGAACTTGGTGCTAATTTTTGGGGCGCCTCGTGGGCCTATTTTTTTTACGGAGGCCGCCCGCAAAGTCTCGGCCATTCCGAGTCCGGCGGACGAACTCGCCCACGCCCCACCAAGGCTATAGCCCACCTGCTTTTGGCCATTTGGGGGTTTTGGCACCCCGACCTTCAAGTTGCTAATTTTGGGCGCGGCTGTGCCTGTGGCCTATTTTTTTGTACACAGAGCCCGCCTGCAAAGTCTCGGGCACCCGAGTCCGCGGACGATTTAATCTCGCCCACGCCCACCAAGGCTATAGCCCACCCGATTTTTGGCCATTTCGGGGTTTTGGCACCGACCTGGTGCTAATTTTTGGCGCTGCTGTGCCTCGTGGCCTATTTTTGCCACACGGAGGCCGCCCGCAGTCTCGGGCCATTCCGAGTCCGGCGGACGAATCTCGCCACGCCCCTACCAAGGCTATAGCCCACCCGATTTTTGGCCATTTTTCCGCTGGGGATTTTGGCACCTGAACTCGGTGCTAATTTTTGGGCGCTGCTGTGCCTGTGGCCTATTTTTAGCACACGGAGGTCAGCCCGCATAGGCTCGGGCCATTCCGAGTCCGGCAGACGATCTCGCCACGCCCCCACCAAGGCTATAGCCCACCCGCTTGGCCATTTGGGGGGTTTTGGCACCCCGAACTTCGGTACATAATTTTTGGGCGCGCTGTGCCTGGCCTATTTTAGGCACATGGAGGCCGCCTCGCAGTCTCGGGCTATTCCGAGTCCGGCGGACGATCTCGCCACGCCCACCTAGGCTATAGCCTACCCGCTTTTGGCCATTTGGGGGTTTTGGCACCCGGACCTTCGGGCGCTAATTTTTGGGCGCGGCTGTGCCTGTGGCCTATTTTTGGCACACGGAGGCCGCCCGCAGTCTCCGCCATTCCAGTCCGGCGGATTTAATCTCGCCACGCCCACCAAGGCTATAGCCCACCCGATTTGGCCATTTTTCCGCTGGGGATTTTGGCACCCCCAACTGGTGCTAATTTTTGGGCGCTGCTGTGCCCGTGGGCCTATTTTTGCACACGGAGGCCGCCGCAAAGTCTCCGCCATTCCGAGTCCGGCGGACGAATCTCGCCCACGCCCCACCAAGGCTATATCCCACCCGATTTTGCCATTTGGGGGTTTTGGCACCCCGACCTTCGGGCGCACTTTTTGGGAACGGCTGTGCCTGTGGCCTAATTTGGCACACGGAGGCCGGGCCCGCAGTCTCGGCCATTCCGAATCCGCGGACGAATCTCGCCACGCCCTACCAAGGCTATAGCCCACCCTGCTTTTGGCCATTTTTCCGCTGGGGGTTTTGGCACCTGACCTTCGGGGCTAATTTTGGGCGCGGCTGTGCCGTGGCCTATTTTTTGCACATGGAGGCCGCCCGCAATGTCTCGGGCCATTCCGAGTTTGGCGGACGATTAACTCGCCCACGCCCCCACCAAGGCTATAGCCCACCCGTTTTTGGCCATTTGGGGGTTTTGGCACCCGACCTTCGGTTGCTAATTTTGGGTGCGGCTGTGCCCGTGGCCTATTTTTGGCACACGGAGGCCGCCTCGCAGTCTCGGCTATTCCAGTCCGGCGGGCGAATCTCGCCACGCCCACCAAGGCTATAGCCCACCCGCTTTTTTGCCATTTGGGGGATTTTGGCACCCCTGACCTTCGGGTGATACTTTTTGTGCGGCAGTGCCCGTGGCCTATTTTTGGCACACGAGGCCGCCCGTGAAAGTCTCGGCCATTCCGAATCCGCGGACGAATCTCGCCCACGCCCACCAAGGCTATTGCCCACCCGCTTTTGGCCATTTGGGGGTTTTGGCACCCTGAACTCGGGCGCTAATTTTGGGCGAGGCTGTGCCCGTGGCCTATTTTTGGCACATGGAGGCCGCTGCAAAGTCTCGGCTATTCCGAGTACGGCGGACGATCTTCGCCCACGCCCCACCAAGGCTATAGCCCACCCGCTTTTTGGCCATTAGGGGGTTTTGGCACTCCCGACCTTCAAGCCACTTGGCGCGGCTGTGCCTGTGGCCTATTTTTGCACATGGAGGCCGCCGCAATGTCTCGGCTATTCCGAGTTTGGCGGACGAACTCGCCCACGCCCCACCAAGGCTATAGCCCACCCGCTTTTGGCCATTTTTCCGCTGGGGTTTTGGCACCCCGACCTTCGCCCACTTAAGGCTGTGCCTGCGGGCCTATTTTTGGCACACGGAGGCCGCCCCGCAATGTCTCGGGCTATTCCGAAAGTCCGGCGGGACGATCTCGCCACGCCCACCAAGGCTATAGCTCACCCGCTTTTGGCCATTAGGGGTTTTGGCACCCCACCTTCGGGGTCTAATTTTTGGGCGCGGCTGTGCCCGTGGCCGATTTTTTGCACATGGAGGCCGCCTGCAAAGTCTGCCATTCTGAGTTTGGCGGACGAACTCGCCACGCCCCACCAAGGCTATAGCCCACCCGCTTTTGGCCATTTGGGGGTTTTGCACCCCGACCTTCGGGCTGCTAATTTTGGGTGCGGCTGTGCCCGTGGCCTATTTTTGGCACACGGAGGTCGCCTTCGCAGTCTCGGGCCATTCCGAAGTCCGCGGGCGAATCTCGCTCACGCCTACCAAGGCTATAGCCCACCTGCTTTTTTGCCATTTGGGGATTTTGGCACCCCTGACCTTCGGGTGATAATTTTGTGCGCGCAGTGCCTGTGGCCTATTTTTGGCACACGGAGGCCGCCTCGTGAAGTCTCGGGCTATTCCAATCCGCGGACGATCTCGCCCACGCCCACCAAGGCTATTGCCCACCCGCTTTTGGCCATTTGGGGTTTTGGCACCCCTTTAACTTCGGGCGCTAATTTTTGGGCGAGGCTGTGCCCCGGGCCTATTTTTGGTACATGGAGGCCGGGCTGCAAAGTCTCGGGCCATTCCGAGTACGGCGGACGATCTTCGCCCACGCCCCCCTCCAAGGCTATAGCCCACCCGCTTGGCCATTTGGATGGTTTTGGCACCCGACCTTCTGGCGCTAATTTTTGGGTGCGGCTGTGCCCTGTGGTCTATTTTTGGCACACGGAGGCCGGGTCGCAAAAGTCTCGGCCATTCGAGTCCGCGGATTTAATCTCGCCACGACCCCACCAAGGCTATAGCCCACCAATTTTTGGCCATTTGGGGGTTTTGGCACCCCGACTTTCGGCGCAATTTTTGGATACGGCTGTGCCTGCTGCTATTTTGGGCACACGGAGGCCGCCTGCAAAGTCTCGGCCATTCCGAGTCCGCGGAAAACTTCGCCCACGCCCCACTCAAGGCTCTAGCCCAACCGATTTTGGCCATTTGGGAGGTTTTGCACCCCGACCTCGGGCGCCTATTTTGGGCGCGGCTGTTCCTGGGCATATTTGAACACGGAGGCCGCCCAGAAGTCTCGGCATTCCAATCCGCGGACGAATCTCGCCCACGCCCCACCAAGGCTATAGCCCACCCGCTGGCCATTTTTCCGCTGGGGGTTTTGGCACCCCGACCTGGTACTAATTTTTGGGCGCGGCTGTGCCTGGGTGGCCTATTTTTGGCACACGGAGGCCGCCTGCAAAGTCTCGGGCTATTCAGTCTTGTGGGCGAACTCGCCACGCCCCACTCAAGGCTATAGCCCACCCGCTTTTGGCCATTTGGGGGTTTTGTCACCCCGACCTCGGTGCTAATTTTTACGCTGCTGTGCCTGCGGGCCTATTTTTGCCACACGGAGGCCGCCCGCAAAGTCTCGGGCCATTCCGAGTCCGGCGGACGAACTCGCCACGCCCACCAAGGCTATAGCCCACCCGATTTTGGCCATTTTTCCGCTGGGATTTTGGCACCCCAACTCGTGCTAATTTTCGGCTGGCCATGGCCTATTTTTAGTACACGGAGGCCGCCCGCAGTCTCGGCCATTCCAGTCCGGCGATCAACTCGCCACGCCCACCAAGGCTATAGCCCACCCGCTTTTGGCCATTTGGGGGTTTTGGCACCCCTGACCTTCAAGTTGCTAATTTTTGGCTGTGCCTCAGGCCTATTTGTACACAGAGCTCCGCCTGCAAAGTCTCGGGCATTCCAGTCCGGGACGAACCGCCACGCCCCACTCATGCTATAGCCACCCGATTTTTGGCCATTTCTGGGGTTTTGGCACCCCGACTTCGGTGCTAATTTTTTGGCGCGGTTGTGCCCGTGGCCTATTTTTTTACACGGAGGCCGCCTCGCAAAGTCTCGGGCCTATTCCGAGTCCGCGGACGACCTCGCCCACGCCCCACCAAGGCTATAGCCCACCCGATTTTTGGCCATTTTTCCGCTGGGGATTTTGGCACCCCGAACTCGGGTGCTAATTTTTAAGCGCGGCTGTGCCAGGCTATTTTTAGCACACGGAGGCTGGCCCGCATAGGCTCGGGCCATTCCGAGTCCGGCAGACGACCGCCCACGCCCCACCAAGGCTATAGCCCACCCGCTTTTTTGGCCATTTGGGGGTTTTGGCACCCCAACTTCGGGTGCTAATTTTTGGGCAAGCGGCTGTGCCTGCGGGCCTATTTTAGGCACATGGAGGCCGCCCGCAGTCTCGGCCATTCCGAGTCCGGCGGACGAATCTTCGCCCACGCCCACCTAGGCTATAGCCTACCCGCTTTTGGCCATTTGGGGTTTTGGCACACCGACCTTCGGGCGCTAATTTTTACGGCTGTGCCCTGGCCTATTTATGGCACACGGAGGCCCCCCGCAAAGTCTCCGGCCATTCCGAGTCCGCGACGAATCTCGCCCACGCCCACCAAGGCTATATCCCACCCGATTTTGGCCATTTGGGGGTTTTGGCACCTGACCTCGGGCGCTAATTTTTGGGAACGGCTGTGCCGTGGGCCTACTTTTGGCACACGGAGGCCGCCCGCAAAGTCTCGGGCCATTCCGAATCCGGCGGATTTAATCTCGCCCACGCCCCTACCAAGGCTATAGCCCACCCGCTTTTGGCCATTTTTCCGCTTGGGGTTTTGCACTCCGACCTTCGGGCGTACTTTGCTGCAAGTGCCTGGGTGGCCTATTTTTGGCACACGGAGGCCGCCCAATGTCTCGGGCTATTCCGCGGACGATTTAATCTCGCCACGCCCCACCAAGGCTATAGCTCACCTGCGTTTTGGCCATTTGGGGTTTTGGCACCCCGACTCGGGGCTAATTTTTGGCGCGCTGTGCCTGTGGCCATTTTTTGCACATGGAGGCCGCCCGCAATGTCTCGGGCATTAGTTTGGCGGACGAACTTCGCCCACGCCCCACTCAAGGCTATAGCCCACCCGCTTTTGGCCATTTGGGGGTTTTGGCACCCCGACCTTCGGTTGCTAATTTTTGGTGCGGCTGTGCCCGTGGTCTATTTTTGGCACACGGAGGCCGCCCGCAGTCTCGGCTATTCCGAGTCCGGGCGGATCGAATCTCGCCACGCCTCACCAAGGCTATAGCCCACCTGCTTTTGGCCATTTGGGGGTTTTGGCACCCCGACCTCAAGTTGCTAATTTTTTGCTGGCTGTGCCTGGCCTATTTTTGGCACACTGAGGTCGCCCGCAAAGTCTCGGCCATTCCGAGTCCGCGGACGATTTAATCTCGCCACGCCCCACCAAGGCTATAGCCCACCCGCTTTTGGCCATTTGGGGGTTTTGCACCCGACCTTCGGGCACTAATTTTGGGCGCGGCTGTGCCTGGGCCTAGTTTGGTACACGGAGGCCCCGCAAAGTCTCGGGCTATTTCGAGTCCGCGGACGAATCTCGCCACGCCCACCAAGGCTATAGCCCACCCGCTTTTGGCCATTTGATGGTTTTGGCACCCCGACCTTCGGGCGCTAATTTTGGGTGCGGCTGTGCCCGTGGTCTATTTTTTACACGGAGGCCGGGTCGCAAAGTCTCGCCATTCGAGTCCGCGACGAATCTCGCCACGACCCCACCAAGGCTATAGCCCACCAATTTTTTTGGCCATTTGGGGGTTTTGGCACCTGACCTTCGGCGCACTTTGGATGCGGCTGTGCCTGCCTTTTTGGCACACGGAGGCCGCCTGCAAAGTCTCGGGGCCATTCCGAGTCCGCGGAAAATCGCCACGCCCTACTCAAGGCTCTAGCCCAACTGATTTTTGGCCATTTGGGAGGTTTTGCACTTCTGACCTTCGGGCGCCTATTTTTGGGCGCGCTGTGCCTGGTGGCATATTTTTGAACACGGAGGCCGCCCTAAAGTCTCGGGCCATTCCGAATCCGCGGACGAACTTCGCCCACGCCCTACCAAGGCTATAGCCCACCCGCTTTTGGCCATTTTTCCGCTGGGGTTTTGGCACCCGACCTTCGGTACTAATTTTTGGGCGCAGTTCGTGGCCTATTTTTTGGCACACGGAGGCCGCCTGCAAAGTCTCGGGCCATTCGTGTCCTGTGGGCGAATCTCGCCCACGCCCCACCAAGGCTATAGCCCACCCGCTTTGGCCATTTGGGGTTTTGTCACCCCGACCTTCGGGTGCTAATTTTTGGCGCGGCTGTGCCTGTGGGCCTATTTTTGCCACACGGAGGCCGCCCGCAGTCTCGCCATTACGAGTCCGCGGACGAACTTCGCCCACGCCCTACCAAGGCTATAGCCCACCCGATTTTTGGCCATTTTTCCGCTTGGGATTTTGGCACCAACTCGGGTGCTAACTTTTGGCTGTGCCCATGGCCTATTTTTAGCACACGGAGGCCGGGCCCGCATAGGCTCGGGCCATTCCGAGTCCGCAGACGAATCTCACCCACGCCCACCAAGGCTATAGCCCACCCATGGCCATTTGGGGTTTTGGCACCCCAACTGGTGCTAATTTTTGGGCGCGGCTGTGCCTGTGGGCCTATTTTTGGCACATGGAGGCCGCCCCGCAAAGTCTCGGGCTATTCTGAGTCCGGGCGGACGAACTTCGCCCACGCCCTACCAAGGCTATAGCCCACCGCTTTTTGGCCATTTGGGGGTTTTGGCACCCCGACCTTCGGTTGCTAATTTTGGGCGCGTGCCTGCGGGCCTATTTTTGTACACAGAGCCCGCCTGCAAAGTCTCGGGTACTTCCAGTCCGCGGACGAATCTCGCCCACGCCCCACTAAGGCTATATAGCCCACCCGATGGCCATTTCTGGGTTTTGGCACCCACCTTCGGGTGCTAATTTTTGGCGCAAGCTGTCTGTGGCCTATTTTTGCCACACGGAAGTCGCCCGCAAAGTCTCGGGCCATTCCAGTCCGGCGGACGAACTCGCCACGCCCCACCAAGGCTATAGCCCACCCGATTTTGGCCATTTTTCCGCTGGGGATTTTGGCACCCCCAACTTCGTGCTAACTTTGGCGCGGGCTGTGCCTGCGGGCCTATTTTTAGCACACGGAGGCCCCCGCATAGGCTCGGGCCATTCCAGTCCGGGCAGACGAATCTCGCCACGCCCTACTCAAGGCTATAGCCCACCCGCTTTTGGCCATTTGGGGTTTTGGCACCCGAACTTCGGGTGCTAATTTTTGCTGCTGTGCCTGTGGCCTATTTTAGGCACATGGAGGCCGCCGCAAAGTCTCGGGCTATTCCGAGTCCGCGGACGAATCTCGCCCACGCCCACTCTAGGCTATAGCCTACCTGCTTTTGGCCATTTGGGGTTTTGGCACCCCGACTGGCGCTAACTTTTGGGCACGGCTGTGCCTGCGTGGCCTATTTTTGGCACACGGAGGCCGCCCGCAAATTCTCCGCCATTCCGAAGTCCGGCGGACCTCGCCCACGCCCCCCACCAAGGCTATATCCCACCCGATTTTGGCCATTTGGGGGGGTTTGGTTCCCCGACCGACGGGCCCTAATTTTTGGGAACGGCTGAGCCCGTGGCGTACTTTAGGCACACGGAGGACGCCAGCAAAGTCTCGGGCCATTCCAATCCGGGCGGATTTTCTCGCCACGCCCACCAAGGCTATAGCCCACCTGCTTTTGGCCATTTTTCCGCTGGGGGTTTGGCACTCCGACCTTCGGGGCCCACTTTGGGCTGTGCCTGCGGGCCTATTTTTGGCACACTTGAGGTCGCCTCGCAATGTCTCGGCTATTCCAGTCCGCGGACTTCGCCCACGCCCACTCAAGGCTATAGCCCACCCGCTTTTGGCCATTTGGGGTTTTGCACCCCGACCTTCGGGGCTAATTTTTGGCGCGCTGTGCCTGGGCCTATTTTTTTGCACATGGAGGCCGGCCGCAATGTCTCGGCCATTCCGAGTTTGGCGGACGAACTCTCGCCCACGCCCCACCAAGGCTATAGCCCACCCGTTTTGGCCATTTGGGGTTTTGGCACCCCGACCTTCGTTGCTAATTTTGGGTGGCTGTGCCCATGGCCTATTTTTGGCACACGGAGGCCGCCTGCAAAGTCTCGGGCTATTCCGGAGTCCGCGGATTTAACTCTCGCCCACGCCCCACCAAGGCTATAGCCCACCCGCTTTTGGCCATTTGGGGTTTTGGCACCCCTGACCTTCGGTTTCTAATTTTGGGCGCGCTGTGCCTGTGGCCTATTTTTGGCACACTGAGGTCGCCCGCAAAGTCTCGGGCCATTCCGAGTCCGCGGACGCACTCGCCACGCCCCACCAAGGCTATAGCCCACCCGCTTTTTTGGCCATTTGGGGGTTTTGGCACCCTGACCTTCGCACTAATTTTTGGGCGCTGCTGTGCCTGGCCTAGTTTGTGTACACGGAGGCTGCCCGCAAAGTCTCGGCCATTCCCGAGTCCGGCGGACGAACTCGCCACGCCCACCAAGGCTATAGCCCACCGCTTTTGGCCATTTGGATGGTTTGGCACCCCGACCTTCGGCGCAATTTTTGATGCGGCTGTGCCCTGCGGTTTTTGGCACACGGAGGCCGCCTGCAAAGTCTCGGCCATTCCGAGTCCAAGGAAAACTCGCCCACGCCCCCCACCAAGGCTCTAGCCCAACCCATATATGGCCATTTGGGAGGTTTTGGCACCCCCACCTTCGGGCGCCTATTTTTGGGCGCGGCTGTGCCTGGGTGGCATATTTTTGGGAACACGGAGGCCGCCCCTGTGAAGTCTCGGGCTATTCCTGGAATCCGCGGGACGAATCTCGCCCACGCCCACCAAGGCTATAGCCCACCCGCTTTTGGCCATTTTTCCGCTGGGGTTTTGGCACCCCTGACCTTCGGGTACCACTTTTGGGCGCCTGTGCCTGTGGGCCTATTTTTGGCACACGGAGGCCGCCTAAAGTCTCGGCCATTCCGTGTCCTGTGGGCGAATCTCGCCACGCCCACCAAGGCTATAGCCCACCCATGGCCATTTGGGGGTTTTGTCACCCCGACTTCGGGAGCCACTTTTGGCGCGGCTGTGCCCGTGGCCTATTTTTGCCACACGGAGGCCGCCCCGCAGTCTCGGGCTATTACGAGTCCGCGGACGATCTCCATCTCGCCCACGCCCTACTCAAGGCTATAGCCCACCCGAATTTTGGCCATTTATCCGCTGGGGGTTTTGCCACCCCGAACTTCGGGTGCTAATTTTTGGGCGCGCTGTGCCTATGGCTCATTTTAGCACACGGAGGCCGCCCCGCATAGGCTGGCCATTCCGAGTCCGGCAGACGAATCTCACCCACGCCCACCAAGGCTATAGCCCACCCGCTTTTGGCCATTTGGGGTTTTGGCACCTAACTTCGGGTGCTAATTTTTGCTGTGCCTGTGGCCTATTTTTGGCACATGGAGGCCGCCCCGCAAAGTCTCGACCATTCCGAGTCCGCGGACGAACTCGCCACGCCCACCTAGGCTATAGCTTGCCATTTGGGGGTTTTGGCACCCGACCTTCGGGCGCTTTTTGGGCATGTGCCTGTGACTCATTTTTGCACACGGAGGCCGCCCGCAGTCTCGGGCCATTCCGAGTCCGGGCGGACGAACTCGCCACGCCCTACTAAGGCTATATCCCACCCGATTTGGCCATTTGGGGTTTTGGCACCCCACTCCGCTAATTTTTGGGAACGGCTGCCCGGCCTACTTTTGGCACACGGAATTCTTCCGGGCGGACGAACTCGCCCACGCCCTACTAAGGCTATAGCCCACCCTACATTGGGGTTTCCGCTGGTACTACCTTCGGCCTAATTTTCTGTGCCTGGCCTATTTTTGGCACACGGAGGCCGCCCGCAAGTCTCGGCTATTCCACCCTTCCTTAGCTCACCCGTCCGACCTTCGGCCACGTCACCAAGGCTATAGAAATTCGCTTTTGGCCGCGCACCACTGGCCGCCTGCCCACGCCCACCAAGGCTATACCTACTGAGGCGGGCGATTTCCCGAGTCTCGGCTATCGCCCACGCCCCACCAAGGCTATAGCCCACCCGCTTTTGGCCATTTGGGGTTTTGCACCCGACCTTCGTTGCTAATTTATGGGCGTGCTGTGCCGCGGGCCTATTTTTGGCACACGGAGGCCGCCCGCAGTCTCGCCATTCCGAGTCCGCGGATAACTACGCCTACCAAGGCTATAGCCCACCCTTTTGTTTTTGCGGGTGCATTTGGGGGTTTTGCACCCCGCCACCTTCGCGCTGCCCAATTTTTGGGCCACGCGGCTGTGCCTGGGTTTTTCGGTGCCGCCCGAACGAAAGCAGCTATGCCATTTTTCTGCTGGGGGCTTTGCTGTGCAAATTTTTGTGGGCTTATTTGTCGAGGCTGCCTCCCAAAGTCTCTGGGCCATTCCAGTCCGGCCAAACCTACCACGCCCACCAAGGCTATGGCACCCGCTTGGCCATTTTTCCGCTGGGTGGTTTTGCACTCTGACCTTCGGGCGCTTAATTTTGGGCGCACCTATTCCCTGTGGTCATTTGGCACACGGAGGCTGCCCGCAAAGTCTCGGCCATTCCCGAGTCCGGCGGATGAACTCGCCCACGCCCCCACTCCTATAGCCCACCTGCTTTTGGCCTATGGCACCCCGCCCACACGATTTCGACCGCAAAGTCTCGCTCCATTTATTTTTGGCCCACGCCCACCAAGGCTATAGCCCACCCGCTTTTGGCCATTTGGGGGTTTTGCACCCCGCCCTTCGTGGCCTATTTTTGCACACGGAGGCCACCGCAAGTCTGAGCGACTCGCTACACCCCCACTAAGGCTATAGCCCACTCGCTGGGGCTGGCACTCGACCTCGGGTTCTAATTTTTGGGTGCTACAGCCTGGGCCTATTTTTGGCACACGGAGGCCACCCAAAGCCCGTACATTCAGTCCGCGGAGAATCCTGTGCTATAGCCCACCCGCCATTTTTGGCCATTTTTGCCCGCACTTGACTCGGGCCATTCGGGCGCTTGGCCTGTGGCCTATTTTTTTCGAGGCCGCCCGCACGCGAGTCCGCGGACATCCTCCCACGCCTACCGGCTATAGCTCCATCCGCTTTTGGCCATTTGGGGTTTTGGCACCCAGACCTTTCAAGCGCTAATTTTTGGGCGCGCTGTGCCTCGTGGGCCTATTTTTGTCACAAGGAGGCCGCCCGCAAAGTCTCGGCCCATTCCGAGTCCGGCGGGCGAACTTCGCCCACGCCCCCCACCAAGGCTATAGCCCACCCGTTTTTTGGCCATTTGGGGGGTTTTGGCACCCCGACCTTCGGCGCTAATTTTTTGATGCGGCTGCGCCCTTGCCTATTTTTGGCACACGGATGCCTCCCCCAAAGTCTCGGGCTATTCCGAGTCTGGCGGACGAACTTCGCCCACGCCCCCCACCAAGGCTATAGCCCACCCGATTTTTGGCCATTTTTCCGCTGGGGGGTTTTGGCACCCCGACCTTCGGGCGCTAATTTTTGGGCGTGGCTGTGCCCGTGGCCTATTTTTGGCACACGGAGGCCGCCCGCAAAGTCTCGGGCCATTCCGAGTCCGGCGGACGAACCTCTCACCCACGCCCACCAAGGCTATAGCAACCCATTTTTGGCCAGTTGGGGGGTTTTGGCACATCGACCTTCGGGTGCTAATTTTTGGGCGCGGCTGTGCCCGTGGCCTATTTTTGCACATGGAGGCCGCCTGCAGTCTCTGCCATTCCGAGTCCGGCGGACGAACTTCGCCCACTCCCCCCACCAAGGCTATAGCCACCCCGATTTTTGGCCATTTTTCCGCTGGGGGGATTTGGCACCTCGACCTTCGGGCTCTAATTTTTTGATGCGGCTGCGCCCTTGCCTATTTTTGGCACACGGATGCCTCCCCCAAAGTCTCAGGCCATTCCGAGTCCGGCGGATTTAGCTTCGCCACGCCCTACTCAAGGCTATAGCCCACCCATGGCCATTTGGGGTTTTGCACCCCAACTTCGGGTGCTAATTTTGGGTGCTGTGCCTGCAGTATATTTTTGCACACGGAGGCCACCCGCAAAGTCTCGGGCTATTCTGAGTCCGTGGACGAATCTCGCCACGCCCACCAAGGCTATACACCCGCTTTTGGCCATTTGGGGGTTTTGGCACCCCGACCTTCGGCGCTAATTTTGGGCACCTGTGCCCAGGCCTATTTTTGGCACACGGAGGCTGCCCGCAAATTCTCGGCCATTCCGTGTCCGGTGGACGAACTCGCCACGCCCCCACTCAAGGCTATAGCCCACCCGCTTTTTTGCCATTTGGGGGTTTTGGCACCCCGATCTTCGGGTGCTAATTTTGTACGGCTGTGCCTGTGGCATATTTTTTGGCACACGGAGGCCGCCGCAAAGTCTCCGGGCCATTCCGAGTCCGGCGGACGTCTCGCCACGCCCCTACCAAGGCTGTAGCTCACCCGATTTGGCCATTTTTCCGCCTGGGGTTTTGGAACCCCGACCTCGGCGCTAATTTTTGGGGCGCAGCTATGCCTGTGGCCTATTTTTGGCACACGGAGGCCGCCCGCAATGTCTAGGGCCTATTCCAGTCCGCGGGCGAATCTCGCCACGCCCCACCAAGGCTATAGCCCGATTTTTGGCCATTTTTCCGCTGGGGTTTTGGCACCCGACCTTCGGCGCTTAATTTGGCGTGGCTGTGCCTGCGTGGCCTATTTTTGTACACGGAGGCCGCCCCGCAAAGTCTCGGGCCATTCCGAGTCCGGCGGGCGATCTCGCCACGCCCCTGCTATAATCCACCCGCTTTTGCCATTTGGGGTTTAGGCACTCAACTTCGGGTGCTAATTTTTATGTATGGCTGTCCCCGTGGCCTATTTTTGGCATTAACGGAGGCCGCCTCGCAAAGTCTCGGCCATTCCGAGTCCGCGGACGAATCTCGCCCACGCCCCACCAAGGCTATAGCCCACCCGCTTTTGGCCATTTGGGGTTTTGCGCCCGACCTTCGTGCATTTTTGGCTGTGCCCATGGCCTATTTTTGGCACATGGAAGCCGCCCACAGTCTCGGCCTATTCCAGTCCGGCGGACGAACTCTCGGCCCACGCCCCACCAAGGCTATAGCCCACCCGCTTTTTTGCCATTTGGGGGTTTTGGCACATCGACTTCGGGTGCTAATTTTTGGCGCTGCTGTGCCCGTGGCCTATTTTTGCACATGGAGGCCGCCCAAAGTCTCGCCTGAAGTCCGGACGATTAACTCCGCCACTCCCCACCAAGGCTATAGCCACCCATTTTTGGCTATTTTTCCGCTGGGGTTTGCACCTCGACCTTCGGCTCTAATTTTGTACGCTGTATCCGTGGGCCTATTTGGCACACGGAGGCTGCCCGCAAAGTCTCAGGCTATTCCGAGTCCGGCGGACGAGCCGCCCACGCCCCACTCAAGGCTATAGCCCAACCGATTTTTGGCCATTTTTCCGCTGGGGTTTTGCACCTCCGGGTCAGCTAATTTTGGCGGCTGTGCCTGTGGCTCATTTTTGGCACACTGAGGCCGCCCCGCAAACTCCGGGCTATTCCGTGTCCGTGGACGAACTCGCCACGCCCACCAAGGCTATAGCCCACCCGCTTTTGGCCATTTGGGGGTTTTGGCACCCCGATCTTCGGGTGCCACTTTTAAGCGGTTGTGCCTGTGGTATATTTTTTGGCACACGGAGGCCGCCCGCAAAGTCTCGCCATTCCGAGTCCGCGGATTTAATCCTCGCCTACGCCTACCAAGGCTATAGCCCAACCGATTTTGGCCATTTTTCCGCTATTTTGGCACCCTGGTTCGGGTGCTAATTTGCTGGGCTGCAGTGGCCATTTTTGGCACACGGAGGCGCCCAAGCAAATTTAGGGCCCTTCCGAGTCCGGGCGGACGACCTCGGCCACGCCCCACCGTGGCTATAGCCCACCCGCTTTTGGCCATTTGGGGGTTTTGGCACCCCGCTCTTCGGGCGCTAATTTTGGGTGCGGCTGTGCCTGCGGGCCTATTTTTGGCACACGGAGGCCGTGCACGCAAAGTCTCTGCTATTCCGAGTCCGCGGACGAATCTCGCTTCAACGCCTCAAGGCTATAGCCCACCCGCTTTTTTGGCCATTGGGTTTTGCACCAACTGGCGCTAATTTTTGGGCGCGGGCCTCGTGGCCTATTTTTGGTACACGGAGGCCGCCGCAGTCTCGGGCCATTCCAGTCCGCGATGAACTTCGCCCACGCCCGCCGTGGCTATAGCCCACCTGCTTTTGGCCATTTGGGGTTTTGGCACCTGACTCTTCGTGGCGCTAATTTTGTCATCGCGGCTTGCCCGTGGCCTAGGTTTGGCACACGGAGGCCGCCCGCAAAGTCTCGGGGCCATTCCGAAGTCCGCGGACGAATCTCGCCCACGCCCACGAAGGCTATAGCCCACCCGATGGCCATTTTTCCGCTTGGGGGTTTTGGCACCCCGACCTTCGGGCGCTAATTTTTGGAAGGCTGTGCCTGTGTCCTATTTTTGGCACACGGAGGCCGCCTGCGAAAGTCTCGGGCATTGAGTCCGGCGGATGAACTTCGCCCACGCCCTACCAAGGCTATAGCCCACCCGCTTTTGGCCATTTGGGGGTTTGCACTCCACCTTCAAGGGCACTCACTCTTTGGAGTGGCTGAGCCTTGGCCTATTTTTTTCACACGGAGGTCGCCCGCAGTCTCGGGCTATTCTGAGTTCGGGGATAATCTCGCCTCACGCCCACCAAGGCTATAGCCCACCCGCTTTTGGCCATTTGGGGTTTGGCACCCTGAACTCGGGCGCTACTTGGCGCGGCTGTGCCGTAGTCTATTTTTGGCACACAGAGGCTGCCTTTGCAAAGTCTGGCTATTTCCGAGTCCGGGCGACGATTTAATCCCGCCGACGCCCCACCAAGGCTATAGCCCACCCGATTTTTTGGCCATTTTTCCGCTTGGGGTTTTGCACCCCAACCTTCGGGCACTAATTTTTGGGCCGGCTGTGCCTGGGGCCTATTTTTTTCGCACACGGAGGCCGCCCGCAAAGTCTCGGGCTATTCCGAGTCCGGCGGACGAATCTCGCCCACGCCTACCAAGGGTATAGCTTACTGATTTTTGGCCATTTGGGGGTTTTGGCACCCCACCTTCGGCGCCTAATTTTTGGTCGCTGCTTTGCCCGGGCCTAGTTTTGCACACGGAGGCCGCCGCAATGTCTCGGCCATTCCGAAGTCTGGCGGACGAATCTCGCCACGCCCACCAAGGCTGTAGCCCACCCGATTTTTGGCCATTTTTCCGATGGGGGTTTTGGCACCCTGACCTTCGGGCGCTAATTTTTTTGGCGCGGCTATGCCGTGGCCTATTCTTGTCACAAGTAGGCCGCCCGCAAAGTCTCGGGTCTTTGCGAGTACGGCGGACGAATCTCGCCACGCCCACCGTGGCTATAGCCCACCTGCTTTTTTGGCCATTTGGGGTTTTGGCACCCCGACCTCGGGCGCTAATTTTTGGGTGCGGCTGTGCCTGGCCTATTTTTGCACACGGAGGCCGCACGCAGTCTCGTGCCATTCCGAGTCTGGGCGGATTTAACTCGCTAACGCTCACCAAGGCTATAGCTCACCCGCTTTTGCCATTTGGGGTTTTGGCACCCTGAACTTCGGGCGCTAATTTTTAAGGCGGCTGTGCCTATGGCCTATTTTTGGCACACGGAGGCCGCCCGCAAAGTCTCGCCATTCCGAGTCCGGCGGACGAACTTCGCCCACGCCCACCAGGCTATAGCTCACCCGCTTTTGCCATTTGGGGTTTTGGCACCCCGACCTTCGTGGCGCTTAATTTTTGGTCGCGCTTTGCCCGTGGGCCTAGTTTTGGCACACGGAGGCTGCCCGCAATGTCTCGGGCTATTCCAGTCTGGCGGACGAATCTCGCCCACGCCCACCAAGGCTGTAGCCCACCCGATTTTTGCCATTTTTCCGATGGGGTTTTGGCACCCCGACCTTTGGGCGCCACTTTGGGCGGCTGTGCCGTGTCCTATTTTTGGCACACGGAGGCCGCCCGCAAAGTCTCGGCTTCTGAGTCCGCGGACGAATCTCGCCCACGCCTACCAAGGCTATAGCCCACCCGCTTTTGGCCATTTGGGGTTTTGCACCCCTGACCTTCGGGCGCTAATTTTTGGTCGCTGTGCCTCGTGTCCTATTTTTGGCACACGGAGGCCGCCTCGCAGTCTCGGGCTATTCTGGAGTCCGGCGGACGAATCTCGCCCACGCCTCCTACCAAGGCTATAGCCCACCCGCTTTTGGCCATTTGGGGTTTTGCACCCCGACCTTCGGGCGCTAATTTTTGGTCGCGCTTTGCCTGCGGGCCTAGTTTTGCACACGGAGGCCGCCTCGCAGTCTCGGGCCATTGAGTCCGGCGGACGAACTCGCCACGCCCCCTACCAAGGCTATAGCCCACCCGTTTTTTGGCCATTTGGGGGGTTTTGGCACCCCGACCTTTGGGCGCTAATTTTTGGGAGTGGCTGAGCCCGTGGCCTATTTTTCGTACACGGAGGTCGCCCGCAAAGTCTCGGGCCATTCCGAGTTCGGCGGACGAACTTCGCCCACGCCCCCCACCAAGGCTATAGCCCACCCGCTTGGCCATTTGGGGGTTTTGGCACCCTGAACTCGGCGCTAATTTTTGGGAGGGGCTGTGCCCGTTGTCTATTTTTGGCACACAGAGGCCGTCTGCAAAGTCTCGGGCCATTCCGAGTCCGGCGGACAAACTTCGCCGACGCCCCCCACCAAGGCTATAGCCCACCCGATTTTTGGCCATTTTTCCGCTGGGGGGTTTTGGCACCCCAACCTTCGGGCGATAATTTAAGCCGGGCGGTGCCGTGGGTCTATTTTTCGCACACGGAGGCCGCCCGCAAAGTCTCGGCCATTCCGAGTCCGGCGGATCGAATCCGCCACGCCCCACCAAGGGTAGCTTACCCGATTTTTGGCCATTTGGGGGTATTGGCACCCCTACCTTCGGGCGCTAATTTTTGGTCGCGGCTGCCCGTGGCCTAGTTTTGGCACACGGAGGCCGCCCCGCAATGTCTCGGCCATTCCGAGTCTGGCGGACGAACTCGCCCCACGCCCCACCAAGGTCAGTAGCCCACCCGATTTGGCCATTTTTCCGATGGGGTTTTGGAACCCCGACCTTCGGGCGCTAATTTTGGCGCTGCTATGCCCTGGGTGGCCTATTTTTGGCACACTGAGGCCGCACGCAAAGTCTCGGCCCTTCCGAGTCCGGAAGGACGAACCCGCCCACGCCCACCTGTGGCTATAGCCCACCCTGCTTTTGCCATTTGGGGTTTTTGCACCCCAACTCGGGCGCTAATTTTAAGGCGCGCTGTGCCTGTGGCCTATTTTTTGCACACGGAGGCCACGCAAAGTCTCGGCCATTCCGAAAGTCCGCGACGAATTTCTCGCTAACGCCCTACCAAGGCTATAGCCCACCCGCTTTTTTGGCCATTTCGGGGGTTTGCACCCCAACTTCGGGCGCCTAATTTTTGGCGCGCTGTGCCCGAGCCTATTTTTTGGCACACAGAGGCTGCCCGCAGTCTCCGGCCATTCCGTGTCCAGACGGATTTAACTCGCCACGCTCTACCAAGGTATAGCCCACCCGATTTGGCCATTTGTCCGCTGGGGGGTTTTGGGACCCCGACCTTCGGGCTCTAATTTTTGGGCGCGCCTCTGCCCGTTCCATATTTTTGGCACACGGAAGCCGCCTCGCAGTCTCGGCTATTCCGAGTCCGGCGACGAAATTTTCGCCACGCCCCTACCAAGGCTAGGTAGCCCATTGATTTTGGCCTGTCATTTTTCCGCACCCGGGGCTTTTGCACCGCGACCCTTGGCGCCTAATTTTTGGGCGCTGCTGTGCCTGTGGGCCTTTTGCACACGGAGGCCGCCCGCAAAGTCTCGGGCCATTCCGAGTCCGGCAGACGAACTTCGACCGCGCCCCCCACCAAGGCTATAGCCCACCCGATTTTTTGCTATTTTTCCGCTGGGGGGTTTTGGCACCCCGACCTTCGGGCGCTAATTTTGCTGGCGCTGCTATTTTTTTGGCACACGGAGGCTGCCCGCAGTCTCGGGCTATTCGGAGTCCGCGACGAATCTCGCCCACGCCCCACCAAGGCTATAGCCCACCCGTATTTTGGCCATTTGGGGGTTTTGCACCCCAACTTCGGGCACTTTGGCGCGGCTGTGCCTGGCAGGGCCTATTTTTGGCACACTGAGGCCGCCCGCAGTCTCGGGCTATTCCAGTCCGCGGACGAATCTCGCCACGCCCTACCAAGGTTATAGCCCACCCGATTTTTTGCCATTTGGGGTTTTGGCACCCCACCTTCGGGCGCTAATTTTTGGGCGCGGCTGTGCCTGCGGGCCTATTTTTCGTACACGGAGGCCGCCCGCAGTCTCGGGCCATCTCCGAGTCCGCGGACGAATCTCGCCCGCGCCACCAAGGCTATAGCCCACCCGATTTTTGGCCATTTTTCCGCTGGGGTTTTGGCACCCCGACCTCGGGCGCTAATTTTTGGGCGCGGCTGTGCCCGTGTCCTATTTTTGGCACACGGAGGCTGCCCGCAAAGTCTCGGGCCATTCGGAGTCCGGCGGACGAACTTCGCCCACGCCCCCCACCAAGGCTATAGCCCACCCGTTTTTTGGCCATTTGGGGGGTTTTGGCACCCCGAACTTCGGGCGCTAATTTTTGGGCGCGGCTGTGCCCAAGGCCTATTTTTGGCACACGGAGGCCGCCCGCAAAGTCTCGGGCCATTCCGAGTCCGGCGGATGAACTTCGCCCACGCCCCCCACCAGGGCGATAGCCCACCCGTTTTTTGGCCATTTGGGGGTTTTGGCACCCCGACCTTCGTGCGCTAATTTTTGGTCGCGGCTATGCCCGTGGCCTATTTTTGGCACACGGAAGCCGCCCGCAAAGTCTCGGGCCATTCCGAGTCCGGCGGACGAAATTTCGCCCACGCCCCCCACCAAGGCTATAGCCCACCCGATTTTTGGTCATTTTTCCGCTGGGGGGTTTTGGCACCCCAACCTTCGGGAGCTAATTTTTGGGCGCGGCTGCGCCCGTGGCCTATTTTTCGCACACGGAGGCCGCCCGTAAAGTCTCGGGCCATTCCGAGTCCGGCGGACGAACTTCGCCCACGCCCCCCACCAAGGCTATAGCCCACCTGATTTTTGGCCATTTGGGGGGTTTTGGCACCCCGACCTTCGGGCGCCACTTTTGTCTCGCTTTGGCCGTGGCCTAGTTTTGCACACGGAGGCCGCCCTGCAATGTCTCAGGCTATTCCGAGTCCGGCGGACGAAATTTCGCCCACGCCCACCACCAATGCTATAGCCCACCCGATTTTTGTCATTTTTCCGCTGGGGTTTTGGCACCCGACCTTCGGGCACTTTTTGCGCAAGCCTGTGGCCTATTTTTGCACACGGAGGCCGCCGCAAAGTCTCGGCTATTCGAGTCCGCTGGACGAATCTCGCCACGCCCTACCTGTGGCTATAGCCCACCCGCATGGCCATTTGGGGTTTTGGCACCCCGACATTCGTGAGCTAATTTTTGGTCGAGGCTTTGCCCGTGGCGTAGTTTTGGAACACAGAGGTCGTCCGCTAAGTCTCCGGCGATTACGTGTCCGCGGATTTAATCTCGCCAACGCTCACCAAGGCTATAGCCCACCATGGCCATTTGGGGGTTTTGGCACCCCAACTCGGGCGCTTTGGGCGCGGCTGTGCCTCAGAGCCTATTTTTACACAGAGGCTGGCCCGCAAAGTCTCCTGCCATTCCGTGTCCGGGTGGACAATCTCGCCACGCCCTACCAAGGCTATAGCCCACCCGATTTTTGGTCATTTTTCCGCTTGGGGTTTTGCACCCCAACCTTCGGAGCTAATTTTTGCGCGGCTGCGCCCGGGCCTATTTTTCGCACACGGAGGCCGCCTGTAGAAGTCTCGGGCTATTCCGAGTCCGCGGACGAATCTCGCCACGCCCCTACCAAGGCTATAGCCCACCGATTTTGCCATTTGGGGTTTTGGCACCGACCTTCGGGCGCTAACTTTTGGTCTCGCTTGCCTGGCCTAGTTTTGGCACACGGAGGCCGCCTGCAATGTCTCAGGCTATTCCGAGTCCGGCGGACGAAATTTCGCCACGCCACCAAGGCTATAGCCCACCCGATTTTTGGTCATTTTTCCGCTGGGGTTTTGCACCCCGACCTTCGGGCGCCACTTTAAGGCTGTGCCTGTGGCCTATTTTTGGCACACGGAGGCCGCCCGCAAAGTCTCGGGCCATTCCGAGTCCGCGGATTTAACTTCGCCACGCCCCACGTGGCTATAGCCCACCCGCTTTTGGCCATTTGGGGTTTTTGGCACCCCGACCTTCGTGGCGCTAATTTTTGGTCGCGCTTTGCCTGCGTGGCCTAGTTTTTGGCACACAGAGGCCGCCCGCAAAGTTCCTGCCATTCCGTGTCCGGTGGACGAATCCGCCAACGCCCTACCAAGGCTATAGCCCACCCGCTTTTTGGCCATTTGGGGTTTTGGCACCCCAACTCGGGCGCTAATTTTGGGCGCGGCTGTGCCCGTAGCCTATTTTTGGCACACAGAGGCGCCCGCAAAGTCTCCGCCATTCCGTGTCCGCGGACGAATCCGCCACGCCCCACCAAGGCTATAGCCCACCCGATTTTGGCCATTTTTCCGCTTGGGGTTTTGGGACCCACCTTCGGGCACTAATTTTGGGCGCGGCATGCCTGTGACCTATTTTTGGCACACGGAAGCCGCTTACAAAGTCTCGGCTATTCCGAGTCCGCGAAATTTCGCCCACGCCCCACCAAGGATATAGCCCACCTGATTTTTGGTCATTTTTCCGCAGGGGGTTTTGGCACCCACCTTCGGGCGCTAATTTTGGGCGCGGCTGTGCCTGTGGGCCTATTTTTGGCACACGGAGGCCGCCCGCAAAGTCTCGGGCTATTCCGAGTCCGCGGATTTGAACTCGCCCGCGCCCCCACCAAGGCTATAGCCCACCCGATTTTTGGCCATTTTTCCGCTGGGGTTTTGGCACCCCACCTTCGGCGCTAATTTTGGCGCTGCCTGTGACTCTATTTTTGGCACACGGAAGCCGCCACAAAGTCTCGGGCTATTCCGAGTCCGCGGTAAATTTCGCCACGCCCTACCAAGGCTATAGCCCACCCGATTTTTGGTCATTTTTCCGCTGGGGTTTTGGCACCTGACCTTCGAGCTAATTTTGCGCGCTGTGCCCGGGCCTATTTTTGGCACACGGAGGCCGCCTGCAGTCTCGGGCATTCCAGTCCGCGTCAACTCGCCCACGCCCACCAAGGCTATAGCCCACCTGATTTGGCCATTTGGTTTTGGCACCCGACCTCGGGCGCTAATTTTTGGTCCTGCTTTTGCCTAGTTTTGGCACACGGAGGCCGCCCGCAATGTCTCAGTGCATTGCGCGTGCCGGGGTCGTACTTTCGCCCTCGCCCCCCTCCAAGGCTATAGGCCACCCCCTTTTTGGTCTTTTGTCCTCTGGGGGGTTTTGGGACCCCGACCTTCGGTGCTAATTTTTGGGCGCGCTGTGCCTGTGGCCTATTTTTCGCACACGGAGGCCGCCCGCAAAGTCTCGGCCATTCCGAGTCCGCAGACGATCTCGCTAACGCCTCTACCAAGGCTATAGCCCACCCGCTTTTGGCCATTTGGGGTTTTGGCACCCCGAACTCGGGCGCTTTTGGGCGCTGCCTGTGAGCCTATTTTTGCACACAGAGGCTGGCCCGCAGTCTCCGCCATTCCGTGTCCGCGGACGAATCCGCCACGCCACCCACCAAGGCTATAGCCCACCCGATTTTTGGCCATTTTTCCGCTGGGGTTTGGGACCCCACCTTGGCACTCCACTTTTGGGCGCGGCTATGCCCGTGACCTATTTTTGGCACACGGAAGCCGCCCACAAAGTCTCGGGCCATTCTGAGTCCGGCGGACGAAATTTCGCCCACGCCCCCCACCAAGGCTATAGCCCACCTGATTTTTGGTCATTTTTCCGCAGGGGGGTTTTGGCACCCCGACTTTCGGGCGCTAATTTTTGGGCGCGGCTGTGCCCGTGGCCTATTTTTGGCACACGGAGGCCGCCCGCAAAGTCTCGGCCATTCCGAGTCCGCGGACGAATCTCGCCCGCGCCCCACCAAGGCTATAGCCCACCCGATTTTTGGCCATTTTTCCGCTGGGGTTTTGGCACCCCGACCTTCGGGCGCTAATTTTTGCGCGGCTGTGCTCGGTCCTATTTTTTTGGCACACGGAGGCTGCCCGCAAAGTCTCGGCCATTCTGGAGTCCGGCGGACGAACTCGCCCACGCCCCACCAAGGCTATAGCCCACTCGCTTTTGGCCATTTGGGGGTTTTGCACCCGAACGTCGGGCGCTAAGGTTGTGCCTGTGGCCTATTTTTGCACACGGAGGCCGGCCCGCAGTCTCGGCCATTCCGAGTCCGGGCGGATGAACTTCGCCACGCCTCCAGGCTATAGCCCACCTGGCCATTTGGGGTTTTGCACCTCACCTTCGGGCGCACTTTTGGTGCGGCTGTGGCCTATTTTTTGCACACGGAGGCTGAACGCAAAGTCTCGCGTCATGCCGAGTCCGGACGATTTAACTTCGCCAACGCCTACCAAGGCTATAGCCCACCCATGGCCATTTGGGGTTTTGGCACCCCACCTTCGCGCTAATTTTGGTCGCGGCTTTGCCCGGGCCTAGTTTTGCACACGGAGGCCGCCCTGCAATGTCTCAGGCTATTCCGAGTCCGGCGGACGAAATTTCGCCACGCCCTACCAAGGCTATAGCCCACCCGATTTTTGGTCATTTTTCCGCTGGGGTTTTGGTACCACCTTCGGCGCTAATTTTTGGAAGGCTGTGGGCCTATTTTTCGCACAGGAGGCCGCCCCGCAAAGTCTCGGCTCCTGACTCCGGTGGACGAACCTCGCCACGCCCCTACCAAGGCTATAGCCCACCCGCTTTTGGCCGCTTGGGGTTTTGCACCAACTCGGGCGCTAATTTTTGGGCGCGGCTGTGCTCAGAGCCTATTTTTTGGCACACAGAGGCCGCCCGCAAAGTCTCCGCCATTCCTGTCCGGGCGGACAACTCGCCACGCTCTACCAAGGCTATAGCCCACCCGATTTTTGGCCATTTTTCCGCTGGGGGGTTTTGGGGACCCGACCTTCGGGCACTAATTTTTGGGCGCGGCTATGCCCGTGACCTATTTTTGGCACACGGAAGCCGCCTACAAAGTCTCGGGCCATTCCGAGTCCGGCGTACGAAATTTCGCCCACGCCCCCCACCAAGGATATAGCCCACCTGATTTTTGGTCATTTTTCCGCAGGGGGGTTTTGGCACCCCGACCTTCGGGCGCTAATTTTTTGGTGCCCTGTGGCCTATTTTTGGCACACGGAGGCCGCCCGCAGTCTCGGCTATTCCGAGTCCGAATCTCGCCCGCGCCTACCAAGGCTATAGCCCACCCGATTTTTGGCCATTTTTCCGCTGGGGTTTTGGCACCCCGACCTTCGGGCGCTAATTTTTGGGGCTGTGCCCTGTGTCCTATTTTTGGCACACGGAGGCTGCCCGCAGTCTCGGCCATTCGAGTCCGGCGGACGAACTCGCCCCCACCAAGGCTATAGCCCACCCGCTTTTGGCCATTTGGGGTTTTGCACCCCGAACTCGGGCGCTAATTTTTAAGGGCGCTGTGCCTGCGGGCCTATTTTTTGGCACACGGAGGCCGCCCGCAGTCTCGGGCCATTCCGAGTCCGGGCGGATGAACTTCGCCACGCCCACAGGCTATAGCCCACCCGCTTTTGGGCCATTTGGGGTTTTGCACCCCGATCTTCGCGCTAATTTTGTGCGGCTGTACCGTGGCCTATTTTTGGCACACGGAGGCCGACGAAAGTCTCGTTATTCCGAGTCCGCGGACGAACTTCGCCTAACGCCCACCAAGGCTATAGCCCACCCGCTTTTGGCCATTTGGGGTTTTTGGCACCCCGACCTTCAAGCGCTAATTTTTGTCGCGCTTTGCCTGTGGCCTAGTTTTGCACACGGAGGCCGCCCCGCAATGTCTCAGGCTATTCCGAGTCCGGGCGGACGAAATTTCGCCCACGCCCACCAAGGCTATAGCCCACCCGATTTTTGGTCATTTTTCCGCTTGGGGTTTTGGCACCGACCTTCGGGCGCCTAATTTTTGCGGCTGTGCCCGTGGCCTATTTTTCGCACACGGAGGCCGCCCGCAAAGTCTCGGGCCATTCCGAGTCCGGCGGACGAAATTTCGCCCACGCCCCCCACCAAGGCTATAGCCCACCTGATTTTTGGTCATTTTTCCGCAGGGGGGTTTTGGCACCCCGACCTTCGGGCGCTAATTTTTGGGCGCGGCTGTGCCCGTGGCCTATTTTTGGCACACGGAGGCCGCCCGCAAAGTCTCGGGCCATTCCGAGTCCGGCGGACGAATCTCGCCGCGCCCCACCAAGGGTATAGCCTCACCCGATTTTTGGCCATTTTTCCGCTTGCAGTTTTGGCACCCCGACCTTCGGCGCTAATTTTTGCGCAAGCTGTGCCCGTGTCCTATTTTTGGCACACGGAGGCTGCCCGCAGTCTCGGGCCATTCGAGTCCGGCGGACGAATCTCGCCACGGGCTATAGCCCACCCGCTTTTGGCCATTTTTTTGGCCTGGGCCTATTTTTGGTACACGGAGGCCGCCCGCAAAGTCTCGGCCATTCCGAGTCCGCGGATGAATTCGCCCACGCCACCACTGTGGCTATAGCCCACCCGCTTTTGGCCATTTGGGGTTTTGGCACCCCCGACCTTCGGGCGCTAATTTTTGGGTACGGCTGTGCCTGCGGCCTATTTTTGGCACACGGAGGCCGCACGCAAAGTCTCGTGCATTCCGAGTCCGCGGACGAACTTCTCGCCAACGCCCACCAAGGCTATAGCCCACCCGTTTTTTGGCCATTTGGGGGGTTTTGGCACCCCGAACTTCGGGCGCTAATTTTTGGTCGCGGCTTTGCCCGTGGCCTAGTTTTGGCACACGGAGGCCGCCCGCAATGTCTCAGGCCATTCCGAGTCCGGCGGACGAAATTTCGCCCACGCCCCCCACCAAGGCTATAGCCCACCCGATTTTTGGTCATTTTTCCGCTGGGGGGTTTTGGCACCCCGACCTTCGGGCGCTAATTTTTGGGCGCGGCTGTGCTCGTGGCCTATTTTTCGCTCACGTAGGCCGCCCGCAAAGTCTCGGGCCATTCCGACTCCGGCGGACGAACTTCGACCACGCCCCCCACCAAGGTTATAGCCCACCTGATTTTTGGCCATTTGGGGGGTTTTGGCACCCCGACCTTCGGGCGCTAATTTTTGGTCGCGCCTTTGCCCGTGGCCTAGTTTTGGCACACGGAGGCCGCCCGCAATGTCTCGGGCCATTCCGAGTCTGGCGGACGAATCTCGCCACGCCCAAGGCTCAGAGCCCACCCGATTTTTGGCCATTTTTCCGATGGGGCTTTTGGCACCCCGACCTTCGGGCGCTAATTTTTGGGGCTGCCTCGTGGCCTATTTTTGCTACACGGAGGCCGCCCGCAAAGTCTCGGCATTCCGAGTCCGCGGACGACCTCGCCCTAACGCCCACCAAGGCTCAGCCCCCGCTGCCATTTTGTTTTGCACCTTGGCGCTAATTTTTGTCCGCGCTTTGCTCAGTTTTACACGGAGGCCGCCCGCAATGTCTCAGGCTATTCCGAGTCCGCGGACGGAAATTTCGCCACGCCCACCAAGGCTATAGCCCACCCGATTTTTGGTCATTTTTCCGCTGGGGTTTTGGCACCCCGACCTCGGCGCTTTTGCTGCCGTGGCCTATTTTTCGCACACGGAGGCCGCCGCAGTCTCGGCTATTCCAAGTCCGGCGGACGAATCTCGCCCACGCCCCCACCAAGGTTATAGCCCACCTGATTTTTGGCCATTTGGGGTTTTGGCACCCCGACCTTCGGGCGCTAATTTTGGTCTCGCTTTGCCCGGCCTAGTTTTGGCACACGGAGGCCGCCCCGCAATGTCTCGGGCCATTCCGAAAGTCTGGCGGACGAATCTCGCCACGCCCACCAAGGCTGTAGCCCACCCGATTTTTGGCCATTTTTCCGATGGGGCTTTTGGCACCCCACCTTCGGGCGCTAATTTTTGCTGCTATGCCCGTGGCCTATTTGTGGCACATGGAGGCCGCCCGCAAAGTCTCGGGCATTCCGAGTCCGGCGGACGAACTCACCCACGACCACCACTGTGGCTATAGCCCACCCGCTTGCCATTTGGGGTTTTGGCACCCCGACCTTCGGCGCTACTTTGCGGCTGTGCCCGTGGCCTATTTTTGGCACACGGAGGTCGCACGCAAAGTCTCTTGCCATTCCGAGTCGCGGACGAACTCGCTAACGCTTCTACCAAGGCTATAGCCCACCCGCTTGGCCATTTGGGGTTTTGGCACCCCGACCACGGGCGCCACTTTTGGGCGCAGATATGCCCATGGCCTATTTTTGTCACACGGAGGCCGCACACAAAGTCTCGGCCATTCTGAGTCCGGCGGACGAATCTCGCCACGCCCTACCAAGGCTATAGCCCACCTGATGCCATTCGGGGGTTTTGGCACCCTGACCTTCGGGCGACTTTGCGCGCTGTGCCTGTGGCCTATTTTTGGCACACGGAGGCCACCCGCAAAGTCTCGTGCTGCCTTTAGTCCGCGGACGAATCTCGCCACGCCCCACCAAGGCTATAGCGCACCCGATTTGGCCATTTTTCCGCAGGGGGTTTTGGCACCCCTGACCTTCGGGTGCTAATTTTTGCTGTGCCTGGCCTATTTTTGGCACACGGAGGCCGCCCGCAGTCTCGGCCATTCCGAGGCCGGCGGATGAACTTCGCCCACGCCCCCCACCAAGGCTATAGCCCACCCGTTTTTTGGCCATTTGGGGGGTTTTGGCACCCCGACCTTCGGGCACTAATTTTTGGGCGCAGATATTCCCATGGCCTATTTTTGGCACACGGAGGCCACACACAAAGTCTCGGGCCATTCCGAGTCCGGCGGACGAACTTCGCCCACGCCCCCCACCAAGGCTATAGCCCACCTGATTTTTGGCCATTTGGGGGTTTTGGCACCCCGACCTTCGGGCTATAATTTTTGGATGCGGCTGTGCCCGTGGCCTATTTTTGGCACACGGAGGCCGCCCGCAAAGTCTCAGGCCATTCCGAGTCCGGCGGACGAACTTCGCCCACGCCCCCAACCAAGGCTATAGCCCACCCTGCTTTTGCCATTTGGGGTTTTGCACCTGACCTTCGGGCGCTAATTTTTGGGTGCGGCTGTGCCCGTGGCCTATTTTTGGCACACAGAGGCCGCACGCAAAGTCTCGGGCCATTCCAAGTCCGGCGGACGAACTTCGCCCACGCCCCCAACCAAGGCTATAGCCCACCCGTTTTTTGGCCATTTGGGGGGTTTTGGCACCCCGACCTTCGGGCGCTAATTTGTTTGTGCGGATATGCCCGTGGCCTATTTTTGGCACACGGAGGCCGCACACAAAGTCTCGGGCCATTCCGAGTCCGGCTGACGAATCTCGCCCACGCCCACCAAGGCTATAGCCCACCCATGGCTATTTGGGGGTTTTGGCACCCCAACCTTCGGGCACTAATTATTGGCGCGCTGTGCCTGCGGGCCTATTTTTGGCTCACGGAGGCCGCCCGCAGTCTCGGGCCTTTCCGAGTCCGGGCGGACGAACTCGCCACGCCTCAACCAAGGCTATAGCCCACCCTGCTTTTGGCCATTTGGGGGTTTTGGCACCCCGACCTTCGGGCGCTAATTTTGCGGCTGTGCCTGTGGCCTATTTTTGGCACACGAAGGCCGCCCGCAAAGTCTCGACTATTCCGAGTCCGGAGGACGAATCTCGCCACGCCCTACCAAGGCTATAGCCCACCCGCTTTTGGCCATTTGGGGTTTTGGCACCCCACCATCGGGCGCTAATTTTTGGGTGCGGCTGTGCCTGTGGCCTATTTTTGGCACACAGAGGCCACCCGCAAAGTCTCGGCTATTCCAGTCAGGCGGATTTAACGCCGCCACGCCCCACCAAGGCTATAGCCCACCCGATTTGGCCATTTTTCCGCTGGGGCTTTTGGCACCGACCATCGGGCGCTAATTTTTTGCTGTGCCTGGGCCTATTTTTGGCACACGGAGGCCGCCCTCTAAGTCTGGCCATTCCGAGTCCGCGGATTTAATCTCGCACACGCCCCACCAAGGCTATAGCCCACCCGATTTTTGGCCATTTTTCCGCTTGGGGTTTTGGCACCAACTTCGGGTGCTAATTTTTGAGGGCTGTGCCTGTGGGCCTATTTTTGGGACACGGAGGCCGCCCGCAAAGTCTCGACTATTCCGAGTCCGGGAGGACGAATCTCGCCACGCCCCACCAAGGCTATAGCCCACCCGCTTTTGGCCATTTGGGGTTTTGGCACCCACCATCGGGTGCTAATTTTTGCGCGGCTGTGCCTGGGTGGCCTATTTTTTGCACACGGAGGCCGCCCGTAAAGTCTCGGGCCATTCTGAGTCCTACGGACGAACTTCGCCCACGCCACCCACCAAGGCTATAGCCCACCCGATTTTTGGCCATTTTTCCGCTGGGGGGTTTTGGCACCCCGACCTTCGGGCGCTAATTTTTGGGAACGGCTATGCCGTGGCCTATTTTTTGCACACGGAGGCCGCCCGCAAAGTCTCGGGCCATTCCGAGTCCGGCGGAGGAACTTCGCCCACGCCCCCCACCAAGGCTATAGCCCACCCGATTTTTGCCCATTTTTCCGCTGGGGGGTTTTGGCACCACGACCTTCGGGCGCGGCTGTGCCCGTGGCCTAGTTTTGGCACACGGAGGCTGTCCGCAAAGTCTCGGCCCATTCCGAGTCCGGCGGACGAACTTCGCCCACGCCCCCCACCAAGGCTATAGCCCACCCGTTTTTTGGCCATTTGGGGGGTTTTGGCACCCCGACCTTCGGGCGCTAATTGTTGGGCGAGCATGCCTGGTGGCCTATTTTTGGCGCACGGAGGCCGCCCGCAGTCTCGGCCATTCTGAGTCCGCGGACGAACCTCGACCACGCCCACCAAGGCTATAGCCCACCCGTTTTTGGCCATTTGGGGTTTTTGCACCCCGACCTTCGGCGCTAAGTTTTGGGCGTGGTGTGGCTGACTCCTAATTTTTGGGCGCGGCTGTGTCGGTTGCCTGTTTTTGGCACACGGAGGCCGCCCGCAAAGTCTCGACTATTCCGAGTCCGGGCGGACAAACTTCGCACACGCCCCCCACCAAGGCTATAGCCCACCCGATTTTTGGCCAATTTTCCGCTGGGGGGTTTTGGCACCCCGACCTTCGGGCGCTAATTTTTGGGCTTGGCTATGCCTGTGGCCTATTTTTGAAACACGGAGGCCGCCCCCAAAGTCTCGGGCCATTCCGAGTCCGGCGGACGAAATTCGCCCACGCCCCCCACCAAGGCTATAGCCCACCCATTTTTTGGCCATTTGGGGGATTTTGGCACCCCGACCTTTGGGCGCGGCTGTGGCTGTGGCCTATTTTTGGCACACGGAGGGCCCCCGCAAAGTCTCGGGCCATTCCGAATCCGGCGGACGAACTTCGCCCACGCCCCCCACCAAGGCTATAGCCCACCCGATTTTTGGCCATTTTTTCCACTGGGGGGTTTTGGTACCCCAACCTTCGGGAGCTAATTTTTGGGCGCGGCTATGTCCATGGCCTATTTTTGGCACACGGAGGCCGCGCCCAAAGTCTCGGGCCATTCCGAGTCCGGCGGACGAACTTCGCCAACGCCCCACCAAGGTCAGAGCCCACCCGCTTTTGGCCATTTGGGGGGTTTTGGCACCCCGACCTTCGGGCGCTAATTTTTGGGCGCGGGTGTGGCCGTGACCTAATTTTTGGGCGCGGCTGTGCCCATTGCCTGTTTTTGGCACACGGAGGCCGCCCGCAAAGTCTCGGACCATTCCGAGTCCGGCGGACAAACTTCGCACACGCCCCCCACCAAGGCTATAGCCCACCCGATTTTTGGCCAATTTTCCGCTGGGGGGTTTTGGCACCCCGACCTTCGGGCGCTAATTTTTGGGCTTGGCTATGCCCGTGGCCTATTTTTGAAACACGGAGGCCGCCCCCAAAGTCTCGGGCCATTCCGAGTCCGGCGGACGAAATTCGCCCACGCCCCCCACCAAGGCTATAGCCCACCCATTTTTTGGCCATTTGGGGGATTTTGGCACCCCGACCTTCGGGCGCGGCTGTGGCTGTGGCCTATTTTTGGCACACGGAGGCCCCCCGCAAAGTCTCGGCTATTCCAATCCGCGGACGAATCTTCGCCACGCCCCACCAAGGCTATAGCCCACCCGATTTTTGGCCATTTTTTCCACTGGGGGTTTTGGTACCTGACCTTCGGGCGCTTATTTTTGGGCGTGGCTGTGTCCGTAGTCTATTTTTGGCACACAGAGGCCGTCCGCAAAGTCTCGGGCCATTCCGAGTCCGGCGGACGAACTTCGCCCACGCCCCCCACAAAGGCTGTAGCCCACCCGATTTTTGGCCATTTTTCCGCAGGGGGGTTTTGGTACCCCGACCTTCGGGAGCTAATTTTTGGGCGCGGCTATGTCCATGGCCTATTTTTGGCACACGGAGGCCGCGCCCAAAGTCTCGGGCCATTCCGAGTCCGGCGGACGAACTTCGCCCACGCCCCACCAAGGCTATAGCCCACCCGCTTTTGGCCATTTGGGGTTTTGGCACCCGACCTTCGGGTGCTAATTTTTGGACGCGGCTGTGCCCGTGGCCTATTTTTGGCCCACGGAGGCCGCCCGCATAGTCTCGTGCCATTCCGAGTCCGGCGGACGAACTTCGCGCACGCCCCCCATCAAGGCTATCGCCCACCCGATTTTTGGCCATTTTTCCGCTGGGGGGTTTTGGCACCCCGACCTTCGGCCGCTAATTTTTGGGCGCGGCTATGCCTGTGGCCTATTTTTGGCACACGGAGGCCGCCCCCAAGGTCTCGGGCCATTCCGAGTCCGGCGGACGAATTTCACCCACGCCCCCCACCAAGGCTATAGCCCACCCGAATTTTGGAAATTTTTCCGCTGGGGTTTTGGCACCCCGACCTCGGCGCTAATTTTTTTGCTATGCCTGTGGGCCTATTTTTGGCACACGGAGGCCGCCCCCAAAGTCTCAGGCCATTACGAGTCCGGCGGACGAATCTCGCCACGCCTCAACGTGGGCTATAGCCCACCCGCTTTTGGCCATTTGGGGGGTTTTGGCACCCCGACCATCGGGTACTAATTTTTGGGCGCGGCTGTGCCAATTTTTTTGCACACGGAGGCCGCCCTGAAAGTCTCGGGCCATTCTGAGTCCTACGGACGAACTTCGCCCACGCCACCCACCAAGGCTATAGCCCACCCGATTTTTGGCCATTTTTCCGCTGGGGGGTTTTGGCACCCCGACCTTCGGGCGCTAATTTTTGGGCTAGGCTATGCCCGTGGCCTATTTTTGAAACACGGAGGCCGCCCCCAAAGTCTCGGGCCATTCCGAGTCCGGCGGACGAAATTCGCCCACGCCCCCCACCAAGGCTATAGCCCACCCGTTTTTTGGCCATTTGGGATTTGGCACCTCGACCTTCGGGCGCGCCGTGACTGTGGCCTATTTTTGGCACACGGAGGCCGCCCGCAGTCTCGGGCCATTCCGAGTCCGGCGACGACGAACTCGCCCACGCCCCACTCAAGGCTATAGCCCACCCGATTTTTGGCCATTTTTCCGCTGGGGTTTTGGCACCCGACCTTGGGCGCTAATTTTTGGGTGCGGCTATGCCCGTGGCCTATTTTTGACACACGGAGGCCACCCCCAAAGTCTCGGGCCATTACGAGTCTGGCGGACGAATCTCGCCACGCCCCACCAAGGCTATAGCCCACCCGCTTTTGCCATTTGGGGGTTTTGGCACCCCGACCTTCGGCGCGACATTTGGGCACGGGTGTGCCCGTGCCTAATTTTTGGGCGCAGCTGTGCCCATGGCCTGTTTTTGGCCACCCAAAAGTCTCGACTATTCCGAGTCCGGGCGGAAGAACTTCGCCCATGCCCCCCACCAAGGCTATAGCCCACCCGATTTTTGGCCATTTTTCCGCTGGGGGGTTTTGGTACCCCGACCTTCGGGCGCTAATTTTTGGGCTAGGCTATGCCCGTGGCCTATTTTTGAAACACGGAGGCCGCCCCGAAAGTCTCGGGCCATTCCGAGTCCGGCGGGCGAAATTCGCCCACGCCCCCCACCAAGGCTATAGCCCACCCATTTTTTGGCCATTTGGTGGATTTTGGCACCCCGACCTTCGGGCGCGGCCGTGACCGTGGCCTATTTTTGGCACACGGAGGCCGCCCGCAAAGTCTCGGGCCATTCCGAGTCCGGCGGACGAACTTCGCCCACGCCCCCCACCAAGGCTATAGCCCACCCGATTTTTGGCCATTTTTCCGCTGGGGGGTTTTGGCACCCCGACCTTCGGACGCTAATTTTTGGGCGCGGCTATGCCCGTGGCCTATTTTTGGCACACGGAGGCCACCCGCAAAGTCTCGGGCCATTCCAAGTCCGGCGGACGAACTTCGCCCATGCCCCCCACCAAGGCTATAGCCCACCCGATTTTTGGCCATTTTTCCGCTGGGGGGTTTTGGTACCCCGACCTTCGGGGGGTAATTTTTGGGCGCGGCTATGGCCGTGGCCTATTTTTTGGCCCACGGAGGCCGCCCGCAAAGTCTCGGGCCATTCCGAGTCCGGCGGACGAACTTCGCCCACGCCCCCCACCAAGGCTATAGCCCACCCGTTTTTTGGCCATTTGGGGGGTTTTGGCACCCCAACCTTCGGGCACTAATTATTGGGCGCGGCTGTGCCCGTGGCCTATTTTTGGCTCACGGAGGCCGCCCGCAAAGTCTCGGGCCTTTCCGAGTCCGGCGGACGAACTTCGTCCACGCCCCCCACCAAGGCTATAGCCCACCCGTTTTTTGGCCATTTGGGGGGTTTTGGCACCCCGACCTTCGGACGCTAATTTTTGGGCGCGGCAGTGCCCGTGGCCTATTTTTGGCACACGGAGGCCGCCCCCAAAGTCTCGTGCCATTCCTAGTCCGGCGGACGAACTTCGCCCACGCCCCCCACCAAGGCTATAGCGCACCCGATTTTTGGCCATTTTTCCGCAGGGGGTTTTGGCACCCCGACCTTCGGGTGCTAATTTTTGGGCGCGGCTGTGCCCGTGGCCTATTTTTGGCACACGGAGGCCGCCCGCAGAGTCTCGGGCCTTTCCGAGTCCGGCGGACGAACTTCGCCCACGCCCCCCACCAAGGCCGTAGCCCACCCGATTTTTGGCCATTTTTCTGCTGGGGGGTTTTGGCACCCCAACCTTCGGGCGCTAATTATTGGGCGCGGCTGTGCCCTTGGCCTATTTTTCGCACACGGTGGCCGCCCGCAAAGTCTCGGGCCATTCCGTGGATTTAATCTCGCCCACACCCCCCACAAAGGCTATAGCCCACCCGTTTTTTGGCCATTTGGGGGGTTTTGGCACCCCGACCTTCGGGCGCTAATTTTTGGGCACGGGCGTGCCCGTGGCCTAATTTTTCGGCGCGGCTGTGCCCATGGCCTGTTTTTGGCGCACGAAGACCGCCCAAGTCTCGGACTATTCCAGTCCGGGCGGACGATCTCGCCACGCCCCCCACCAAGGCTATAGCACACCCGTTTTTTGGCCATTTGGGGGGTTTTGGCACCCCGACCTTCGGGCGCTAATTTTTAAGCACGGGTGTGCCCGTGGCCTAATTTTTTGGCGCGGCTGTGCCCAGGGCCTGTTTTTGGCGCACGAAGACCGCCCGAAAAGTCTCGGACCATTCCGAGTCCGGCGGACGAACTTCGCCCATGCCCCCCACCAAGGCTATAGCCCACCCGATTTTTGGCCATTTTTCCGCGGGGGGGTTTTGGCACCCCGACCTTCGGGGGCTAATTTTTGTGCGCGGCTCTGCCCGTGGCCTCTTTTTGGCACACGGAGGCCGCCCCGAAAGTCTCGGGCCATTCCGAGTCCGGCGGGCGAAATTCGCCCACGCCCCCCACCAAGGCTATAGCCCACCCATTTTTTGGCCATTTGGTGGATTTTGGCACCCCGACCTTCGGGCGCGGCCGTGACCGTGGCCTATTTTTGGCACACGGAGGCCGCCCGCAAAGTGTCGGGCCATTCCGAGTCCGGCGGACGAACTTCGCCCACACCCCCCACAAAGGCTATAGCCCACCCGTTTTTTGGCCATTTGGGGGGTTTTGGCACCCCGACCTTCGGCGCGATTTTTGGGGCGCGGCTGTGCCCTATGGCGCCATGGCCTCAAAAGTCTCGACTATTCCGAGTCCGCGGACGAATCTCGCCACGCCCACCAAGGCTATAGCACACCCGCTTTTGGCCATTTGGGGGGTTTTGGCACCCCGACCTTCGGGCGCTAATTTTTGGGCACGGGTGTGCCGCGGCTGTGCCCATGGCCTGTTTTTGGCGCACGAAGACCGCCCGAAAAGTCTCGGACCATTCCGAGTCCGGCGGACGAACTTCGCCCATGCCCCCCACCAAGGCTATAGCCCACCCGATTTTTGGCCATTTTTCCGCGGGGGGGTTTTGGCACCCCGACCTTCGGGGGCTAATTTTTGTGCGCGGCTCTGCCCGTGGCCTCTTTTTGGCACACGGAGGCTGCCCCCAAAGTCTCGGGCCATTCCGAGTCCGGCGGACGAACTTCGCCCACGCCCCCCACTAAGGCTATAGCCCACCCGATTTTTGGCCATTTTTCCGCTTTGGGCGCGCGCTTTTTGGCCTATTTTGGCACACGGAGGCCGTGCCTAAAGTCTCGGCCATTCCGAGTCCGGCGGAAGAACATCTCCCACGCCCCGCCAAGGCTATAGCCCACCCGTGTTTTCGCCATTTGGGGGTTTTGCACCCCAACCTTCGGGTGCTAATTTTTGGGCGCGGGCTGTGCCTGGCCTATTTTTTGGCCCATGGAGACCTCCGCAAAGTCTGCCATTCCTAGTCTGGCGGACGAACTCGCCCACGCCCACCAAGGCTATAGCCCACCCGATTTTGGCCATTTTTTCCGTGAGGGGGTTTTGGCACCCGGGGCACTAATTTTTGCGCGCTATGCCTGTGGCCTATTTTTGGCACACGGAAGCCGCCCGTAAAGTCTCGGGCCATTCCGAGTCCGGCGGACGAAATTTCGCCCACGCTCTACCAAGGCTATAGCCCACCCGATTTTGGCCATTTTTCCGCTGGGGTTTTGGCACCCTGACCTTCGGGCACTAATTTTTGACGCGGCTATACCGTGGCCTATTTTTGGCACACGGAAGCCGCCCGTGAAGTCTCGGGCTATTCCGAGTCCGCGGACGAATCTCGCCCACGCCCACCAAGGCTATAGCCCACCCGCTTTTGGCCATTTGGGGGGTTTTGGCACCCCAACCTTCGGGCACTAATTATTGGGCGCGGCTGTGCCCGTGGCCTATTTTTGGCTCACAGAGGCCGCCCGCAAAGTCTCGGGCCTTTCCGAGTCCGGCGGACGAACTTCGCCCACGCCCTACCAAGGCTATAGCCCACCCGCTTTTGGCCATTTGGGGGTTTTGGCACCCACCTTCGGACGCTAATTTTGGGCGCTGCAGTGCCTGTGGCCTATTTTTGGCACACGGAGGCCGCCCGCAAAGTCTCGTGCCTATTCCTAGTCCGCGGACGAATCTCGCCTACGCCCCACCAAGGCTATAGCGCACCCGATTTTTGGCCATTTTTCCGCAGGGGGTTTAGGCACCCCGACCTGCGGGTGCTAATTTTTGTGAGCGGCTGTGCCCGTGGCCTATTTTTGGCACACGGAGGCCGCCCGCAGAGTCTCGGGCCTTTCCGAGTCCGGCGGACGAACTTCGCCCACGCCCCCCACCAAGGCTGTAGCCCACCCGATTTTTGGCCATTTTTCTGCTGGGGGGTTTTGGCACCCCAACCTTCGGGCGCTAATTATTGGGCGCGGCTGTGCCCTTGGCCTATTTTTCGCACACGGTGGCCGCCCGCAAAGTCTCGGGCCATTCCGTGTCTGGCGGACGAACTTCGCCCACACCCCCCACAAAGGCTATAGCCCACCCGTTTTTTGGCCATTTGGGGGGTTTTGGCACCCCGACCTTCGGGTAATAATTTTTGGGCGCGGCTGTGCCCGTGGCCTATTTTTGGCACACGGAGGCCGCCCGCAAAGTCTCGGGCCATTCCGAGTCCGGCGGACGAACTTCGCCCACGCCCCCCACCAAGGCTATAGCCCACCCGTTTTTTTGGCCATTTGGGGGGTTTTGGCACCCCGACCTTCGGGCGCTAATTTTTGGGCGCGGCTGTGCCCGTGGCCTAATTTTTGGGTGCGGCTGTGCCCATGGCCTGTTTTTGGCACACGGAGGCCGCCCCCAAAGTCTCGGGCCATTCCGTGTCCGGCGGACGAACTGCGACCACGCCCCCCACCAAGGCTATAGCCCACCCGATTTTTGGCCTTTTTTCCGCTGGGGGTTTTGGCACCCCGACCTTCGGGCGCTAATTTTTTGGCGCGGCAACGCGCGTGGCCTATTTTTGGCACACGGAGGCCGCCCCAAAGTCTCGGGCCATTACGAGTCCATGGATGAACCGCCACGCCCCCCACCAAGGCTATAGCCCACCCGTTTTTTGGCCATTTTTCCGCTGGGGGGTTTTGGCACCCCGACCTTCGGGCGCTAATTTTTGGGCGCGGCTATGCCCGTGGCCTCTTTTTGGCACGTGGAGGCTGCCCCCAAAGTCTCGGGCCATTCCTAGTCCGGCGGACGAACTTCGCCCACGCCCTACCAGGCTATAGCCCACCCGATTTTTGGTCATTTTTCCGCAGGGGGTTTTGGCACCCGACCTTCGGGCGCTAATTTTTGGGCGCTGCCATGCCCAGGCCTCTTTTTGGCACACGGAGGCCGCGCCCAAAGTCTCGGGCCATTCCGAGTCCGCGGGAATCTCGCCACGCCCACCAAGGCTATAGCCCACCCGATTTTGGGCCATTTTTCCGCTGGGGTTTTGGCACCCCGACCTTGGCGCTAATTTTTGGGCGCCTATGCCCGTGGGCCTCTTTTGGCAAGCGGAGGCTGCCCCAAAGTCTCGGGCCATTCCGAGTCCAGCGGACGAATCCGCCCACGCCCACTCAAGGCTATAGCCCACCCGATTTTGGGCCATTTTTCCGGTGGGGGTTTTGCACCCCGCCCTTCGGGCGCTAATTTTGGGCTGCTATGCCCAGGCCTCTTTTTGGCAAGCGGAGGCTGCCCCAAAGTCTCGGGCCATTCCGAGTCCAGCGGACGAACTTCGCCCACGCCCCACCAAGGCTATAGCCCACCCGATTTTTGGCCATTTTTCCGCTGGGGTTTTGGCACCCGACCTCGGGAACCACTTTTGGGCGCCGCTTTGTCCGTGGCCTATTTTTGGCACACGGAGGCCGCGCCAAAGTCTCGGGCATTCCGAGTCCGGCGGACGAATCTCGCCACGCCCCACCAAGGCTATAGCCCTCCCTTTTGGCCATTTGGGGTTTTGGCACCCCAACCTTCGGGCGCTAATTTTTGCGCGGCTGTGCCTGTGGGCCTATTTTTGGCACACGGAGGCCGCCCCAAAGTCTCGGGCCATTCCGAGTCCGCGGACGAATCTCGCCCACGCCCCACCAAGGCTATAGCCCACCCGCTTTTGGCCATTTGGGGGTTTTGGCACCCGACCATGGTGCTGCGCCCGTGGGCCTATTTTTGGCACACGGAGGCCGCCCGCTAATTTTTGGGCGCGGCTGTGCCCGTGGCCTATTTTTGGCACAGAGGCCGCCCGCAAAGTCTCGGCCATTCCGAGTCCGCGGACGAATCTCGCCACGCCCAGCAAGGCTATAGCCCACCCGATTTTGGCCATTTTTCCGCTGGGGGTTTTGGCACCCCGACCTTCGGGCACTAATTTTTGGCGCGCTATGCCCGTGGCCTATTTTTGGCACACGGAGGCCGCCCCAAAGTCTCGGGCCATTCCGAGTCCGGCGGATCTCGCCACGCCCCCCACCAAGGCTATAGCCCACCCGATTTTTGGCCATTTTTCCGCTGGGGGGTTTTGGTACCCCGACCTTCGGGCGCTAATTTTTGGGCGCGGCTGTGCCCGAGGCCTATTTTTGGCAAGACGGAGGCCGCCCGCAAAGTCTCGGGCCATTCCGAGTCCGGCGGACGAACTGCGCCCACGCCCCACCAAGGCTATAGCCCACCCGATTTTGGCCATTTTTCCGCTGGGGTTTTGGCACCCCGACCTTCGGGAACTAATTTTTGGGCGCCGCTTGTCTCGTGGCCTCTTTTTGGCACACGGAGGCCGCGCCCAAAGTCTCGGGCCATTCCGAGTCCGGCGGACGAACTTCGCCCACGCCCCCCACCAAGGCTATAGCCCTCCCGTTTTTTGGCCATTTGGGGGGTTTTGGCACCCCAACCTTCGGGCGCTAATTTTTGTGCGCGGCTGTGCCTGTGGCCTATTTTTGACACACGGAGGCCTCCCAAAGTCTCGGCTATTCCGAGTCCGGCGGACGAATCTCGCCCACGCCCACCAAGGCTATAGCCCACCCGCTTTTGGCCATTTCAGCTTTTGGCACCCCGACCATCGGGTGCTAATTTTTAAGGCTGCGCGTGGCCTATTTTTGGCACACGGAGGCCGCAAATTTTTGGGCGCGCTGTGCCTGTGGCCTATTTTTGGCACACAGAGGCCGCCCGCAAAGTCTCGGGCCATTCCGAGTCCGGCGGACGAACTCGCCACGCCCAGCAAGGCTATAGCCCACCCGATTTTGGTCATTTTTCCGCAGGGGGTTTTGGCACCCCGACCTTCGGCGCTTTGGCGCGGCTATGCCTGTGGCCTCTTTTGGCACACGGAGGCCGCGCCCAAAGTCTCGGGCCATTCCGAGTCCGACGAATCTCGCCCACGCCCCACCAAGGCTATAGCCCACCCGATTTTGGGCCATTTTTCCGCTGGGGGGTTTTGGCACCCCGACCTTCGGGCGCTAATTTTTGGGCGCGGCTATGCCCGTGGCCTCTTTTTGGCAAGCGGAGGCTGCCCCCAAAGTCTCGGGCCATTCCGAGTCCAGCGGACGAACTTCGCCCACGCCCCCCACCAAGGCTATAGCCCACCCGATTTTTGGCCATTTTTCCGCTGGGGGGTTTTGGCACCCCGACCTTCGGGTGCTAATTTTTTAGCGCGGCTGTGCCCGTGGCCTATTTTTGGCCTACGGAGGCCGCCCGCAAAGTCTCGTGCCATTCCTAGTCCGGCGGACGAACTTCGCCCACGCCCCCTACCAGGGCTATTGCCCACCAGATTTTTGGTCATTTTTCCGCAGGGGGGTTTTGGCACCCCGACCTTCGGGCGCTAATTTTTGGGCGCGGCTATGCCCGTGGCCTCTTTTTGGCACGTGGAGGCTGCCCCCAAAGTCTCGGGCCATTCCTAGTCCGGCGGACGAACTTCGCCCACGCCCCCTACCAGGGCTATAGCCCACCCGATTTTTGGTCATTTTTCCGCAGGGGGGTTTTGGCACCCCGACCTTCGGGCGCTAATTTTTGGGCGCGGCTATGCCCGTGGCCTCTTTTTGGCACACGGAGGCCGCGCCCAAAGTCTCGGGCCATTCCGAGTCCGGCGGACGAATCTCGCCACGCCCCACCAAGGCTATAGCCCACCCGCTTTTTGGCCATTTGGGGTTTTGGCCTCCCGACCTTCGGGTGCAAATTTTTGGCTGTGCCCTATGGCCTATTTTTGGCACACGGAGGCCACCCGCATCTCTCGGGCTATTCCGAGTCCGGACGAATCTCGCCCACGCCCTACCAAGGCTATAGCCCACCCGCTTTTGGCCATTTGGGGTTTCTGCACCGACCTTCGGGTGCTAGTTTTTGGGCGCGGCTGTAACCGTGGCCTACGTTTATCTAACGGAGGCCGCCCCGCAGTCTCGGCTATTCCGAGTACGGCGGACGAACGTCGCGCACGCCCCCCACCAAGGCTATAGCCCACCCGTTTTTTGGCCATTTGGGGGGTTTTGGCTCCCCGACCTTCGGGTGCTAATTTTTGTGCGCGGCTGTGCCCGTGGCCTAGTTTGGGACACGGAGGCCGCCCGCAAAGTCTCGGCCATTCCGAGTCCGCGGACGAACTTCACCCACGCCCCACCATGGCTATAGCCCACCCGCTTTTTGCCATTTGGGTGGTTTTGGTAACCTGCCCTTCGGGTGCTATGTTTTGGGCGTGGCTGTGCCCGTGGCCTACTTTTTGGCACACGGAGGCCGCCCGCAAAGTCTCGGGCCATTCCGAGTCCGGCGGACGAACTTAGCCCATGCCCCCCACCAAGGCTATAGCCCACCCGATTTTTGGCCATTTTTCCGCTGGGGGGTTTTGGCACCCCGACCTTCGGGTGCTAATATTTGGGCACGGCTGTGTCCGTGGCCTACTTTTGGCACACGGAGGCTGCCCGCAAAGTCTCGGGCTATTCCGAGTCCGGCGGACGAACTTCGCCCAAGCCCCCCACCAAGGCTATAGCCCACCCGTTTTTTTTCCATTTGGGGGGTTTTGGCACCCCGACCTTCGGGCGCTAATTTTTGTTCGCGGCTGTGCCCGTGGCCTATTTTGGGACACGGAGGCCGCCCCCAAAGTCTCGGGCCATTCCGAGTCCGGCGGACGAACTTCGCCCACGCCCCCCACCAAGGCTATAGCCCACCCGTTTTTTGGCCATTTGGGGGGTTTCGGCACCCCGACCTTCGGGTGCTAATTTTTGGGCGCGGCTGTGTCCGTGGCCTACTTTAATCTAACGGAGGCCGCCCGCAAAGTCTCGGGCTATTCCGAGTACGGCGGACGAACGTCGCGCACGCCCCCCACCAAGGCTATAGCCCACCCGTTTTTTGGCCATTTGGGGGGTTTTGGCACCCCGACCTTCGGGAGCTAATTTTTGGGCGCGGCTATGCCCGTGGCCTATTTTTGGCACACGGAGGCTGCCCCCAAATTCTTGGGCCATTCCGAGTCCGGCGGACGAACCTCGCCCATGCCCCCCACCAAGGTTATAGCCCACCCATTTTTTGGCCATTTGTGGGGTTTTGGCACCCCGACCTTCGGGAGCTAATTTTTGGGCGCGGCTGTTCCCGTGGCCTATTTTTGACACACGGAGGCTGCCCGCAAAGTCTCGGGCCATTCCGAGTCCGGCGGACGAACTTCGCACACGCCCCCCACCAAGGCTATAGCCCACCCGTTTTTTGGCCAGTTGGGGGGTTTTGGCACCCCGACCTTCGGGCGCTAATTTTTGGGCGAGGCGGTGCCCGTGGCCTATTTTTGGCACACGGAGGCCGCCCGCAAAGTCTCGGGCCATTCCGAGTCCGGCGGACGAACTTCGCCCACGCCCCCCACCAAGGCTATAGCCCACCCGTTTTTTGGCCCTTTAGGGGGTTTTGGCACCCCGACCTTCGGGCGCTAATTTTTGGGCGCGTCTGTGCCCGTGGCCTATTTTTCGCACACGGAGGCCGCCCGCAAAGTCTCGGGCCATTTCGAGTCCGGTGGACGAACTTTGCCCACGCCCCCCACCAAGGCTATAGCCCACCCGTTTTTTGTCCATTTGGGGGGTTTTGGCACCCCGACCTTCGGGGGCTAATTTTTGGTCGCGGCTGTGCCCGTGGCCTATTTTTGGCACACGGAGGCCACCCCCAAAGGCTTGGGCCATTCCGAGTCCGGCGGACGAACTTCGCCCATGCCCCCCACCAAGGCTATAGCCCACCCGTTTGTTGGCCATTTGCGGGTTTTGGCACCCGACTCGGGGCTAATTTTTGGGCGTGGCTCTGACGTGGCCTATTTTTTTGCACACGGAAGCCGCCCGCAAAGTCTCGGCCATTCCGAGTCCGCGGGATTTAATCTTGCCCACGCCCCCCACCAAGGCTATAGCCCACCCGTTTTTTGGCCATTTTTCCGCTGGGGGGTTTTGGCACCCCGACCTTCGGGTGCTAATTTTTGGGCACCGCTGTGTCCATGGCCTACTTTTGGCACACGGTGGCTGCCCGCAAAGTCTCGGGCTATTCCGTGTCCGGCGGACGAACTTCGCCCACGCCCCCCACCAAGGCTATAGCCCACCCGTTTTTTTGCCATTTGGGGGGTTTTGGCACCCCGACCTTCGGGCGCTAATTTTTGTGCGCGGCTGTGCCCGTGGCCTATTTTGGGACACGGAGGCCGCCCCCAAAGTCTCGGGCCATTCCGAGTCCGGCGGACGAACTTCGCCCACGCCCCCCACCAAGGCTATAGCCCACCCGTTTTTTGGCCATTTTTCCGCTGGGGGGTTTTGGCACCCCGACATTCGGGCGCGGCTGTGCCCGTGGCCTATTTTTGGCACACGGATGCCGCCCGCAAAGTCTCGGGCCATTCCGAGTCCGGCGGACGAACTTCGCCCACGCCCCCCACCAAGGCTATAGCCAACCCGATTTTTGGCCATTTGGGGGGTTTTGGTACCCCGACCGGCGGGGGCTAATTTTTGGGCGCGGCTGTGACCGTGGCCTATTTTTTGCACACGGAGGCCGCCCGCAAAGTCTCGGGCCATTCCGAGTCCGGCGGACGAACTTTGCCCACGCCCCCCACCAAGGCTATAGCCCACCCGTTTTTTGGCCATTTTTTCGCTGGGGGGTTTTGGCACCCCGACCATCGGGTGCTAATTTTTGGGCGCGGCGGTGTCCGTGGCCTACTTTTGGCACACGGAGGCTGCCCGCAAAGTCTCGGGCTATTCCGAGTCCGGCGGACGAACTTCGCCCAAGCCCCCCACCAAGGCTATAGCCCACCCGTTTTTTGGCCATATGGGGGGTTTTGGCACCCCGACCTTCGGGCGCTAATTTTTGTGTGCGGCTGTGCCCGTGGCCTATTTTTGGACACGGAGGCTGCCCGCAAAGTCTCGGGCCATTCCGAGTCCGGCGGACGAACTTCGCCCACGCCCCCCACCAAGGCTATAACCCACCCGTTTTTTGGCCATTTGGGGGGTTTTGGCACCCCGACCTTCGGGAGCTAATTTTTGGGCGTGGCTGTGCCCGTGGCCTATTTTTGGCACACGGAGGCTGCCCGCAAAGTCTCGGGCCATTCCAAATCCGGCGGACGAACTTCGCCCACGCCCCCCACCAAGGCTATAGCCCACCCGTTTTTTGGCCATTTTTCCACTGGGGGGTTTTGGCACCCCGACCTTCGGGTGCTAATTTTTGGGCGCGGCTGTGTCCGTGGCCTACTTTTGGCACACGGAGGCTGCCCATAAATTCTCGGGCTATTCCGAGTCCGGCGGACGAACTTCGCCCACGCCCCCCACCAAGGCTATATCCCACCCGTTTTTTGGCCATTTGGGAGGTTTTGGCACCCCGACCTTCGGGCGCTAATCTTTGGACGCGGCTGTGCCCGTGGCATATTTTTGGCACACGGAGGCCGACCCAAAGTCTCGGGCCATTCCGAGTCCGGCGGACGAACTTCGCCCACGCCCCCCACCAAGGCTATAGCCCACCCGTTTTTTGGCCATTTTTCCGCTGGGGGGTTTTTGGCACCCCGACATTCGGGCACTAATTTTTGTGCGCGGCTGTGTCCGTGTCCTATTTTTGGCACACGGAGGCCGCCCCCAAAGTCTCGGGCCATTCCGAGTCCGGCGGACGAACTTCGCCCACGCCCCCCACCAAGGCTATAGCCCACCCGTTTTTTGGCCATTTGGGGGGTTTTGGCACCCCGACCTTCGGGAGCTAATTTTTGGGCGCGGCTGTGCCCGTGGCCTATTTTTGGCACACGGAGGCCGCCCGCAAAGTCTCGGGCCATTCCGAGTTCGTCGGACGAACTTCGCCCACGCCCCCCACTAAGGCTATAGCCCACCCGTTTTTTGGCCATTTGGGGGGTTTTGGCACCCCGACCGTCGGTTGCTAATTTTTGGGTACGGCTGTGCCCGTGGCCTATTTTTGGCACATGGAGGCCGCCCGCAAAGTCTCGGGCTATTCCGAGTCCGGCGGACGAACTTCGCCCACGCCCCCCACCAAGGCTATAGCCCACCCGTTTTTTGGCCATTTGGGAGGTTTTGGCACCCCGACCTTCGGGCGCTAATTTTTGGACGCGGCTGTGCCCGTGGCATATTTTTGGCACACGGAGGCCGCCCCCAAAGTCTCGGGCCATTCCGAAAAAGTGGCGGACGAACTCGCCCACGCCCTACCAAGGCTATAGCCCACCCGTTTTTTGGCCATTTTTCCGCTAGGGGGTTTTTGGCACCCCGACCTTCGGGTGCTAATTTTTGGGCGCGGCTGTGCCCGTGCCCTATTTTTGGCACACGGAAGCCGCCCGCAAAGTCTCGGGCCATTCCGATTCCGGCGGACGAACTTTGCCCACGCCCACCACCAAGGCTATAGCCCTCCCGTTTTTTGGCCATTTTTCCGCTGGGGGGTTTTGGCACCCCGACCTTCGGGTGCTAATTTTTGGGCGCGGCTGTGCCCGTGGCCTATTTTTGGCACACGGAGGCCGCCCGCAAAGTCTCGGGCTATTCCGAGTCCGGCGGACGAACTTCGCCCACGCCCCCCACCAAGGCTATAGCCCACCCGTTTTTTGGTCATTTGGGGGGTTTTGGCACCCCGACCTTCGGGCGCTAATTTTTGTGCGCGGCTTTGCCTGTGGCCTATTTTGGGACACGGAGGCCGCCCGCAAAGTCTCTGGCCATTCCGAGTCCGGCGGACGAACTTCGCCCACGCCCCCCACGAAGGCTACAACCCACCCGTTTTTTTGCCATTTGGGGGGTTTTGGCACCCCGACCTTCGGGAGCTAATTTTTGGGCACGGCTGTTCCCGTGGCCTATTTTTGGCACACGGAGGCTGCTCGCAAAGTCTCGGGCCATTCCGAGTCCGGCGGACGAACTTCGCCCACGCCCCCCACCAAGGCTATAGCCCACCCGTTTTTTGGCCATTTGGGGGGTTTTGGCACCCAGACCTTCGGGCGCTAATTTTTGGGCGCGGCTGTGCCCGTGGCCTATTTTTGGCACATGGAGGCCGCCTGCAAAGTCTCGGGCCATTCCGAGTCCGGCGGACGAACTTCGCCCATGCCCCCCACCAAGGCTATAGCCCACCCGTTTTTTGGCCCTTTGGGGGGTTTTGGCACCCCGACCTTCGGGCGCTAATTTTTTGTCGCGGCTGTGCCCGTCGTCTATTTTTGGCACACGGAGGACGCCCGCAAAGTCTCGGGCCGTTCCGAGTCCGGCGGACGAACTTTGCCCACGCCCCCCAGCAAGGCTATAGCCCACCCGTTTTTTGGCCATTTTTCCGCTGGGGGGTTTTGGCACCCCGACCTTTGGCTGCTAATTTTTGGGCGCGGCAGTGGCCGTGGCCTATTAATTGCACACGGAGGTCGCCCGCAAAGTCTCGGGCCATTCCGAGTCCGGCGGACGAACTTCGCCCACGCCCCCGACCAAGGCTATAGCCCACCCGTTTTTTGGCCATTTGGGGGGTTTTGGCACCCCGACCTTCGGGGACTAATTTTTGTACGCGGCTTTTCCCGTGGCCTATTTTTTTCACACAAAGGCCACCCGCAAAGTCTCGGGCCATTCCGAGTCCGGCGGACGAACTTCGCCCACGCCCCCCACCAAGGCTATAGCCCACCCGTTTTTTGGCCATTTTTCCGCTGGGGGGTTTTTGGCACCCCGACATTCGGGCACTAATTTTTGTGCGCGGCTGTGACCGTGTCCTATTTTTGGCACACGGAGGCCGCCCCCAAAGTCTCGGGCCATTCCGAGTCCGGCGGACGAACTTCGCCCACGCCCCCAACCAAGGCTATAGCCCACCCGTTTTTTGGCCATTTGGGGGGTTTTGGCACCCCGACCTTCGGGAGCTAATTTTTGGGCGCGGCTGTGCCCGTGGCCTATTTTTGGCACACGGAGGCCGCCCGCAAAGTCTCGGGCCATTCCGAGTTCGTCGGACGAACTTCGCCCACGCGCCCCACCAAGGTTATAGCCCACCCGTTTTTTGGCCATTTGGGGGGTTTTGGCACCCCGACCTTCGGTTGCTAATTTTTGGGTGCGGCTGTGCCCGTGGCCTATTTTTGGCACACGGAGGCCACCCGCAAAGTCTCGGGCTATTCCGAGTCCGGCGGACGAACTTCGCCCACGCCCCCCACCAAGGCTATAGCCCACCCGTTTTTTGGCCATTTGGGAGGTTTTGGCACCCCGACCTTCGGGCGCTAATTTTTGGACGCGGCTGTGCCCGTGGCATATTTTTGGCACACGGAGGCCGCCCCCAAAGTCTCGGGCCATTCCGAGTCCGGCGGACGAACTTCGCCCACGCCCCCCACCAAGGCTATAGCCCACCCGTTTTTTGGCCATTTTTCCGCTGGGGGGTTTTTGGCACCGCGACCTTCGGGTTCTAATTTTTGGGCGCGGCTGTGCCCGTGCCCTATTTTTGGCACACGGAAGCCGCCCGCAAAGTCTCGGGCCATTCCGATTCCGGCGGACGAACTTTGCCCACGCCCACCACCAAGGCTATAGCCCACCCGTTTTTTGGCCATTTTTCCGCTGGGGGGTTTTTGGCACCCCGACCTTCGGGTTCTAATTTTTGGGCGCGGCTGTGCCCGTGGCCTATTTTTGGCACACGGAAGTCGCCCGCAAAGTCTCGGGCCATTCCGAGTCCGGCGGACGAACTTCGCCCACGCCCCCCACGAAGGCAACAGCCCACCCGTTTTTTGGCCATTTGGGGGGTTTTGGCACCCCGACGTTCGGGAGCTAATTTTTGGGCGCGGCTGTTCCCGTGGCCTATTTTTGGCACACGGAGGCTGCCCGCAAAGTCTCGGGCCATTCCGAGTCCGGCGGACGAACTTCGCCCACGCACCCCACCAAGGCTATAGCCCACCCGCTTTTTGGCCATTTGGGGGGTTTTGGCACCCAGACCTTCGGGCGCTATTTTTTGGACGCGGCTGTGCCCGTGGCCTATTTTTGGCACATGGAGGCCGCCTGCAAAGTCTCGGGCCATTCCGAGTCCGGCGGACGAACTTCGCCCACGCCCCCCACCAAGGCTATAGCCCACCCGTTTTTTGGCCCTTTGGGGGGTTTTGGCACCCCGACCTTCGGGCACTAATTTTTTGTCGCGGCTGTGCCCGTGGTCTATTTTTGGCACATGGAGGACGCCCGCAAAGTCTCGGGCCATTCCGAGTCCGGCGGACGAACTTTGCCCACGCCCCCCAGCAAGGCTATAGCCCACCCGTTTTTTGGCCATTTTTCCGCTGGGGGGTTTTGGCACCCCGACCTTCGGCTGCAAATTTTTGGACGCGGCAGTGCCCGTGGCCTATTATTGGCACACGGAGGCCGCCTGCAAAGTCTCGGGCCATTCCGAGTCCGGCGGACGAACTTCGCCCACGCCCCCGACCAAGGCTATAGCCCACCCGTTTTTTGGCCATTTGGGGGGTTTTGGCACCCCGACCTTCGGGGACTAATTTTTGTACGCGGCTTTGCCCGTGGCCTATTTTTTTCACACGGAGGCCACCCGCAAAGTCTCGGGCCATTCCGAGTCCGGCGGACGAACTTCGCCCACGCCCCCCACCAAGGCTATAGCCCACCCGTTTTTTGGCCATTTGGGGGGTTTTGGCACCCCGACCTTCGAGAGCTCATTTTTGGGCACGGCTGTATCCGTGGCCTATTTTTGGCACACGGAGGCCGCCCGCAAAGTCTCGGGCCATTCCGAGTCCGGACGAATCTCGCCACGCCCCCACCAAGGCTATAGCCCACCCGTTTTTTGGCCATTTGGGGGGTTTTGGCACCCTGACCTTCGGACGCTAATTTTTGGGCGCGGCTGTGCCCGTGGCCTATTTTTGGCACACGGAGGCCGCCCACAAAGTCTCGGGCCATTCCGAGTCCGGCGGACGAACTTCGCCCACGCCCCCCACCAAGGCTATAGCCCACCCGTTTTTTGGCCATTTGGGGGGTTTTGGCACCCCGACCTTCGGGAGCTAATTTTTGGGGGCGGCTGTACCCGTGGCCTATTTTTGGCACATGGAGGCCGCCCGCAAAGTCTCGGGCCATTCCGAGTCCGGCGGACGAACTTCGCCCACGCCCCCCACCAAGGCTATAGCCCACCCGTTTTTTGGCCATTTGGGGGGTTTTGGCACCCCGACCTTCGGGGACTAATTTTTGTACGCGGCTTTGCCCGTGGCCTATTTTTTTCACACGGAGGCCACCCGCAAAGTCTCGGGCCATTCCGAGTCCGGCGGACGAACTTCGCCCACGCCCCCCACCAAGGCTATAGCCCACCCGTTTTTTGGCCATTTGGGGAGTTTTGGCACCCCGACCTTCGGGAGCTAATTTTTGGGCGCGGCTGCGTCTGTGGCCTATTTTTGGCACACGGAGGCCGCCCGCAAAGTCTCGGGCCATTCCGAGTTCGGCGGACGAACTTCGCCCCCGCCCCCCACCAAGGCTATAGCCCACCCGTTTTTTGGCCATTTGGGGGGTTTTGGCACCCCGAACTTCGGGTGCTAATTTTTGGGCGCGGCTGTGCCCGTGGCCTATTTTTGACACACGGATGCCGCCCGCAAAGTCTCGAGCCATTCCGAGTCCGGCGGACGAACTTCGCCGAAGCCCCCCACCAAGGCTATAGCCCACCCGATTTTTGGCCATTTTTCCGCTGGGGGGTTTTGGCACCCCGACCTTCGGGCGCTAATTTTTGGCGTGGCTGTGCCCGTGGCCTATTTTTGACACACGGAGGCCGCCCGCAAAGTCTCGAGCCATTCCGAGTCCGGCGGACGAACTTCGCCGAACCCCCCACCAAGGCTATAGCCCACCCGTTTTTTGGCCATTTGGGGGGTTTAGGCACCCCGACCTTCGGGTGCTAATTTTTGGGCGCGGCTGTGCCCGTGGCCTATTTTTGACAAACGGATGCCGCCCGCAAAATCTCGGGCCATTCCGAGTCCGGCGGACGAACTTCGCCCACGCCCCCCACCAAGGCTATAGCCCACCCGTTTTTTGGCCATTTGGGGGGTTTTGGCACCCCGACCTTCGGGGGCTGATTTTTGGGCGCGGCTGTACCCGTGGCCTATTTTTGGCACACGGAGGCGGCCCGCAAAGTCACGGGCTATTCCGAGTCCGGCGGACGAACTTCGCCCACGCCCCCCACCAAGGCTATAGCCCACCCGATTTTTGGCCATTTTTCCGCTGGGGGGTTTTGGCACCCCGACCTTCGGGCGCTAATTTTTGGGCGCGGCTATGCCCGTGGCAATATTTTTGGCACACGGAGGCCGCCCCCAACGTCTCGGGCCATTTCGAGTCCGGCGGACGAACTTCGCACACGCCCCCCACCAAGGCTATAGCCCACCCGTTTTTTTGGCCATTTGGGGGGTTTTGGCAAACCGAACTTTGCGTGCTAATTTTTGGGCGCGGCTGTGCCTGTGGCCTATTTTTGGCATACGGAGGCCGCCCGCAAAGTTTCTAGCCATTCCGAGTTCGGCGGACGAACTTCGCTCTCGCCCCCCACCAAGGCTATAGCCCACCCGTTTTTTGCCATTTCGGGGGTTTTGGCACCCCGACCTTCGGGTGCTAATTTTTGGGCGCGGCTGTGCCCGTGGCCTATTTTTGGCCCACCGAGGCCGCTCGCAAAGTCTCGTGCCATTCCTAGTCCGGCGGACGAACTTCGCCCACGCCCCCCACCAAGGCTATAGCCCACCCGATTTTTGGCCATTTTTCCGCTGGGGGGTTTTGGCACCCCGACCTTCGGGCGCTAATTTTTGGCGTGGCTGTGCCCGTGGCCTATTTTTGACACACGGAGGCCGCCCGCAAAGTCTCGAGCCATTCCGAGTCCGGCGGACGAACTTCGCCGAACCCCCCACCAAGGCTATAGCCCACCCGTTTTTTGGCCATTTGGGGGGTTTAGGCACCCCGACCTTCGGGTGCTAATTTTTGGGCGCGGCTGTGCCCGTGGCCTATTTTTGACAAACGGATGCCGCCCGCAAAATCTCGGGCCATTCCGAGTCCGGCGGACGAACTTCGCCCACGCCCCCCACCAAGGCTATAGCCCACCCGTTTTTTGGCCATTTGGGGGGTTTTGGCACCCCGACCTTCGGGGGCTGATTTTTGGGCGCGGCTGTACCCGTGGCCTATTTTTGGCACACGGAGGCGGCCCGCAAAGTCACGGGCTATTCCGAGTCCGGCGGACGAACTTCGCCCACGCCCCCCACCAAGGCTATAGCCCACCCGATTTTTGGCCATTTTTCCGCTGGGGGGTTTTGGCACCCCGACCTTCGGGCGCTAATTTTTGGGCGCGGCTATGCCCGTGGCAATATTTTTGGCACACGGAGGCCGCCCCCAACGTCTCGGGCCATTTCGAGTCCGGCGGATTTAATCTCGACACGCCCACCAAGGCTATAGCCCACCCGTTTTTTTGGCCATTTGGGGGGTTTTGGCAAACCGAACTTTGCGTGCTAATTTTTGGGCGCGGCTGTGCCTGTGGCCTATTTTTGGCATACGGAGGCCGCCCGCAAAGTTTCTAGCCATTCCGAGTTCGGCGGACGAACTTCGCTCTCGCCCCCCACCAAGGCTATAGCCCACCCGTTTTTTGCCATTTCGGGGGTTTTGGCACCCCGACCTTCGGGTGCTAATTTTTGGGCGCGGCTGTGCCCGTGGCCTATTTTTGGCCCACCGAGGCCGCTCGCAAAGTCTCGTGCCATTCCTAGTCCGGCGGACGAACTTCGCCCACGCCCCCCACCAAGGCTATAGCCCACCCGATTTTCGGCCATTTTTCCGCTGGGGGGTTTTGGCACCCCGACCTTCGGGAGCTAATTTTTGGGCGCGGCTGTGCCCGTGGCCTATTTTTGGCACACGGAGGCCGCCCGCAAAGTCTCGGGCCATTCCGAGTCCGGCGGACGAATTTCACCCACACCCCCCACCAAGGCTATAGCCCACCTGTTTTTTGGCCATTTGGGGGGTTTTGGCACCCCGACCTTCGGGTGCTAATTTTTGGGCGTGGCTGTGCCCGTGGCCTATTTTTGGCACACGGAGGCTGACCGCAAAGTCTCGTTCCATTCCTAGGCCGGCGGACGAACTTTGCCCACGCCCCCCACCAAGGCTATAGCCCACCCGTTTTTTGGCCATTTGGGGGTTTTGGCACCCCAACCTTCGGGTGCTAATTTTTGGGCGCGGCTGTGCCCGGGGCCTATTTTCGGCACACGGAGGCCACCCGTAAAGTCTCGTGCCATTCCGAGTCCGGCGGACGAACTTCGCCCACGCCCCCCCCAGGCCTATAGCCCACCTGATTTTTGGCCATTTTTCCGCTGGGGGGTTTTGGCACCCCGACCTTCGGGCGCTAATTTTTGGGCGCGGCTTGGCCCGTGGCCTATTTTTTGCACACGGAGGCTGCCCGCAAAGTCTCGGGCCATTCCGAGTCCGGCGGACGAACTTCTCCCACGCCCCCCACCAAGGCTATAGCCCATCCGTTTTTTGGCCATTTGGGGGGTTTTGGCACCCCGACCTTCGGGCGCTAATTTTTGGGCGCGGCTGTGCCCGTGGCCTATTTTTGTCACACGGAGGCCGCCCGCAATGTCTCGGCCCATTCCGAGTCCGGCGGGCGAACTTCGCCCACGCCCCCCACCAAGGCTATAGCCCACCCGTTTTTTGGCCATTTGGGGGGTTTTGGCACCCCGACCTTCGGGCGCTAATTTTTTGATGCGGCTGCGCCCGTGGCCTATTTTTGGCACACGGATGCCGCCCCCAAAGTCTCGGGCTATTCCGAGTCTGGCGGACGAACTTCGCCCACGCCCCCCACCAAGGCTATAGCCCACCCGATTTTTGGCCATTTTTCCGCTGGGGGGTTTTGGCACCCCGACCTTCGGGCGCTAATTTTTAGGCGCGGCTGTGCCAATGGCCTATTTTTGGCACACGGAGGCCGCCCAAAAAGTCTCGGGCCATTCCGAGTCCGGCGGACGAACTTCGCCCACGCCCCCCACCAAGGCTATAGCCCACCCGTTATTTGGCCATTTGGGGGGTTTTTGCACCCCGACCTTCGGGTGCTAATTTTTGGGCGCGGCTTTGCCCGTGGCCTATTTTTGGCACATGGAGGCCGTCCGCAAAGTTTCGTGCCATTCCTAGTCCTGCGGACGAACTTCGCCACGCCCCCCACCAAGGCTATAGCCCACCCGTTTTTTGGCAATTTGGGGGGTTTTGGCACCCCGACCTTCGGGCGCTAATTTTCGGGCGCGGCTGTGCCCGTGGCCTATTTTTGGCACATGGAGGCAGCCCGCAAAGTTTCATGCCATTCCTAGTCCGGCGGACGAACTTCGCCCATGCCCCCCACCAAGGCTATAGCCCACCCGATTTTTGGCCATTTTTGCGCAGGGGGATTTGGCACCCCAAACTTCGGGTGCTAATTTTTGGGCACGGCTGTGCCTGTGGCCTATTTTTGGAACACGGAGGCCGCCCGCAAAGTCTCGGGCCATTCCGAGTCCGGCGGACAAACATCGCCCACGCCCCCCACAAAGGCTATCCCCACCCGTTTTTTGGCCATTTGGGGGGTTTTGGCACCCCAAACTTCGGGTGCTAATTTTTGGGCGCGGCTGTGCCCGTGGCCTATTTTTGGCACACGGAGGCCGCCCGCAAAGTCTCGGGCCATTCCGAGTCCGGCGGATGAACTTCGCCCACGCCCCCCACCAAGGCTATAGCCCACCCGTTTTTTGGCCATTTGGGGGGTTTTGGCACCCCGACCTTCGGGCGCTAATTTTTGGGCGCGGCAGTGTCCGTGGCCTATATTTGGCACACGGAGGCTGCCCGCAAAGTCTCTGGCCATTCCGAGTCCGGCGGACGAACTTCGCCCACGCCCCCCACCAAGGCTATAGCCCACCCGTTTTTTGGCCATTTGGGGGGTTTTGGCACCCCAAACTTCGGGTGCTAATTTTTGGGCACGGCTGTGCCCGTGGCCTATTTTTGGCACATGGAGGCCGCCCGCAAAGTCTCGGGCCATTCCGAGTCCGGCGGACAAACTTCGCCCACGCCCCCCACAAAGGCTATAGCCCAACCGTTTTTTGGCCATTTGGGGGATTTTGGCACCCCGAACTTCGGGTGCTAATTTTTGGGTGCGGCTGTGCCCATGGCCTATTTTTGGTACACGGAGGCTGTCCACAAAGTCTTGGGCCATTCCGAGTCCGGCGGACTAACTTCGCCCACGCCCCCAACCAAGGCTATAGCCCACCCGTTTTTTGGCCATTTGGGGGGTTTTGGCACCCCGAACTTCGGGTGCTAATTTTTGGGCGCGGCTGTGCCCGTGGCCTATTTTTGGCACACGGAGGCCGCCCGCAAAGTCTCGGGCCATTCCGAGTCCGGCGGATGAACTTCGCCCACGCCCCCCACCAAGGCTATAGCCCACCCGTTTTTTGGCCATTTGGGGGGTTTTGGCACCCCGACCTTCGGGCGCTAATTTTTGGGCGCGGCAGTGTCCGTGGCCTATATTTGGCACACGGAGGCTGCCCGCAAAGTCTCAGGCCCTTCCGAGTCCGGCGGACAAACTTCGCCCACGCCCCCCACAAAGGCTATCCCCACCCGTTTTTTGGCCATTTGGGGGGTTTTGGCACCCCGAACTTCGGGTGCTAATTTTTGGCACGCTGTGCCCGTGGCCTATTTTTGGCACACGGAGGCCGCCCGCAGTCTCGGGCCATTCCGAGTCCGCGGACAAACCGCCACGCCCTACAAAGGCTATCCCCACCCTGCTTTTGGCCATTTGTGGGGTTTTGCACCCTGAACTTCGGGTGCTAATTTTTAGGCGCGCTGTGTGGCCTATTTTTGGCGCACGGAGGCCGCCCGCAAAGTCTCGGGCCATTCCGAGTCCGCGAATCTCGCCCACGCCTACCAAGGCTATAGCCCACCCGTTTTTTGGCCATTTGGGGGGTTTTGGCACCCCGACCTTCGGGCGCTAATTTTTGGGCGCAGATATGCCCATGGCCTATTTTTGGCACACGGAGGCCGCACACAAAGTCTCGGGCCATTCCGAGTCCGGCGGACGAACTTCGCCCACGCCCCCCACCAAGGCTATAGCCCACCTGATTTTTGGCCATTTGGGGGTTTTGGCACCCCGACCTTCGGGCGATAATTTTTGGGCGCGGCTGTGCCCGTGGCCTATTTTTGGCACACGGAGGCCGCCCGCAAAGTCTCGTGCCGTTCCTAGTCCGGCGGACGAACTTCGCCCACGCCCCCCACCAAGGCTATAGCGCACCCGATTTTTGGCCATTTTTCCGCAGGGGGGTTTTGGCACCCCGACCTTCGGGTGCTAATTTTTGGGCGCGGCTGTGCCCGTGGCCTATTTTTGGCACACGGAGGCCGCCCGCAAAGTCTCGGGCCATTCCGAGGCCGGCGGATGAACTTCGCCCACGCCCCCCACCAAGGCTATAGCCCACCCGTTTTTTGGCCATTTGGGGGGTTTTGGCACCCCGACCTTCGGGCGCTAATTTTTGGGCGCAGATATTCCCATGGCCTATTTTTGGCACACGGAGGCCGCACACAAAGTCTCGGGCCATTCCGAGTCCGGCGGACGAACTTCGCCCACGCCCCCCACCAAGGCTATAGCCCACCTGATTTTTGGCCATTTGGGGGTTTTGGCACCCCGACCTTCGGGTGCTAATTTTTGGACGCGGCCGTGCCCGTGGCCTATTTTTGGCCCACGGAGGCCGCCCGCATAGTCTCGTGCCATTCCGAGTCCGGCGGACGAACTTCGGGCACGCCCCCCACCAAGGCTATAGCCCACCTGATTTTTGGCCATTTGGGGGTTTTGGCACCCCGACCTTCGGGCGCTAATTGTTGGGCGCAGCTATGCCCGTGGCCTATTTTTGGTGCACGGAGGCCGCCCGCAAAGTCTCGGGCCATTCTGAGTCCGGCGGACGAACTTCGACCACGCCCCCCACCAAGGCTATAGCCCACCCGTTTTTTGGCCATTTGGGGGGTTTTTGCACCCCGACCTTCGGGCGCTAATTTTTGGGCGCGGGTGTGGCCATGACCTAATTTTTGGGCGCGGCTGTGTCCATTGCCTGTTTTTGGCACACGGAGGCCGCCCGCAAAGTTTCGGACCATTCCGAGTCCGGCGGAAAAACTTCGCACACGCCCCCCACCAAGGCTATAGCCCACCCGATTTTTGGCCAATTTTCCGCTGGGGGGTTTTGGCACCCCGACCTTCGGGCGCTAATTTTTGGGCTTAGCTATGCCCGTGGCCTATTTTTGAAACACGGAGGCCGCCCCCAAAGTCTCGGGCCATTCCGAGTCCGGCGGACGAAATTCGCCCACGCCCCCCACCAAGGCTATAGCCCACCCATTTTTTGGCCATTTGGGGGATTTTGGCACCGACCTTCGGGCGCGGCTGTGGCTGTGGCCTATTTTTGGCACACGGAGGCCCCCCGCAAAGTCTCGGGCCATTCCGAATCCGGCGGACGAACTTCGCCCACGCCCCCCACCAAGGCTATAGCCCACCCGATTTTTGGCCATTTTTTCCACTGGGGGGTTTTGGTACCCCGACCTTCGGGAGCTAATTTTTGGGCGCGGCTATGTCCATGGCCTATTTTTGGCACACGGAGGCCGCGCCCAAAGTCTCGGGCCATTCCGAGTCCGGCGGACGAACTTCGCCCACGCCCCCCACCAAGGCTGTAGCCCACCCGTTTTTTGGCCATTTGGGGGGTTTTGGCACCCCGACCTTCGGGCGCTAATTTTTGGGCGCGGGTGTGGCCGTGACCTAATTTTTGGGCGCGGCTGTGCCCATTGCCTGTTTTTGGCACACGGAGGCCGCCCGCAAAGTCTCGGACCATTCCGAGTCCGGCGGACAAACTTCGCACACGCCCCCCACCAAGGCTATAGCCCACCCGATTTTTGGCCAATTTTCCGCTGGGGGGTTTTGGCACCCCGACCTTCGGGCGCTAATTTTTGGGCTTGGCTATGCCCGTGGCCTATTTTTGAAACACGGAGGCCGCCCCCAAAGTCTCGGGCCATTCCGAGTCCGGCGGACGAAATTCGCCCACGCCCCCCACCAAGGCTATAGCCCACCCATTTTTTGGCCATTTGGGGGATTTTGGCACCCCGACCTTCGGGCGCGGCTGTGGCTGTGGCCTATTTTTGGCACACGGAGGCCCCCCGCAAAGTCTCGGGCCATTCCGAATCCGGCGGACGAACTTCGCCCACGCCCCCCACCAAGGCTATAGCCCACCCGATTTTTGGCCATTTTTTCCACTGGGGGGTTTTGGTACCCCGACCTTCGGGTGCTAATTTTTGGGCTCGGCTGTGTCCGTAGTCTATTTTTGGCACACAGAGGCCGTCCGCAAAGTCTCTGGCCATTCCGAGTCCGGCGGACGAACTTCGCCCACGCCCCCCACCAAGGCTGTAGCCCACCCGATTTTTGGCCATTTTTCCGCAGGGGGGTTTTGGCACCCCGACCTTCGGGCGCTAATTTTTGGGCGGCTGTGCCTGTGGCCTATTTTTTTTCCACACGGAGGCCGCCCGCAAAGTCTAGGGGCTATTCCGAGTCCGGCGACGAATCTCGCCCACGCCCCCCACCAAGGCTATAGCCCACCCGTTTTTTGGCCATTTGGGGGGTTTTGGCACCCCGACCTTCGGGTGCTAATTTTGGGACGCGGCTGTGCCCGTGGCCTATTTTTGGCCCACGGAGGCCGCCCGCAAAGTCTCGTGCCATTCCGAGTCCGGCGGACGAACTTCGCGCATGCCCCCCACCAAGGCTATCGCCCACCCGATTTTTGGCCATTTTTCCGCTGGGGGGTTATGGCACCCCGACCTTCGGCCGCTAATTTTTGGGCGCGGCTATGCCCGTGGCCTATTTTTGGCACACGGAGGCCGCCCCCAAGGTCTCGGGCCATTCCGAGTCCGGCGGACGAACTTCGCCCACGCCCCCCACCAAGGCTATAGCCCACCCGATTTTTGGCAATTTTTCCGCTGGGGGGTTTTGGCACCCGACCTTGGGCGCTAATTTTTGCTATGCCCGTGGCCTATTTTTGGCACACGGAGGCCACCCCAAAAGTCTCAGGCCATTACGAGTCCGGCGGACGAACTTCGCCCACGCCCCCCACGTGGGCTATAGCCCACCCGTTTTTTGGCCATTTGGGGGGTTTTGGCACCCCGACCATCGGGTACTAATTTTTGGGCGCGGCTATGCCCGTGGCTTATCTTTGGCACACGGAGGCCGCCCCCAAGGTCTCGGGCCATTCCGAATCCGGCGGACGAACTTCGCCCACGCCCCCCACCAAGGCTATAGCCCACCCGATTTTTGGCCATTTTTTCCACTGGGGGGTTTTGGTACCCCGACCTTCGGGAGCTAATTTTTGGGCGCGGCTATGTCCATGGCCTATTTTTGGCACACGGAGGCCGCGCCCAAAGTCTCGGGCCATTCCGAGTCCGGCGGACGAACTTCGCCCACGCCCCCCACCAAGGCTATAGCCCACCCGATTTTTGGCCATTTTTTCCACTGGGGGGTTTTGGTACCCCGACCTTCGGGAGCTAATTTTTGGGCGCGGCTATGTCCATGGCCTATTTTTGGCACACGGAGGCCGCGCCCAAAGTCTCGGGCCATTCCGAGTCCGGCGGACGAACTTCGCCCACGCCCCCCACCAAGGCTATAGCCCACCCGTTTTTTGGCCATTTGGGGGGTTTTGGCACCCCGACCTTCGGGTGCTAATTTTTGGACGCGGCCGTGCCCGTGGCCTATTTTTGGCCCACGGAGGCCGCCCGCATAGTCTCGTGCCATTCCGAGTCCGGCGGACGAACTTCGGGCACGCCCCCCATCAAGGCTATCGCCCACCCGATTTTTGGCCATTTTTCCGCTGGGGGGTTTTGGCACCCCGACCTTCGGCCGCTAATTTTTGGGCGCGGCTATGCCCGTGGCCTATTTTTGGCACACGGAGGCCGCCCCCAAGGTCTCGGGCCATTCCGAGTCCGGCGGACGAACTTCGCCCACGCCCCCCACCAAGGCTATAGCCCACCCGATTTTTGGCAATTTTTCCGCTGGGGGGTTTTGGCACCCCGACCTTCGGGCGCTAATTTTTTGGCGCGGCTATGCCCGTGGCCTATTTTTGGCACACGGAGGCCGCCCCCAAAGTCTCAGGCCATTACGAGTCCGGCGGACGAACTTCGCCCACGCCCCCCACGTGGGCTATAGCCCACCCGTTTTTTGGCCATTTGGGGGGTTTTGGCACCCCGACCATCGGGTACTAATTTTTGGGCGCGGCTGTGCCCGTGGCCAATTTTTTGCACACGGAGGCCGCCCGTAAAGTCTCGGGCCATTCTGAGTCCTACGGACGAACTTCGCCCACGCCACCCACCAAGGCTATAGCCCACCCGATTTTTGGCCATTTTTCCGCTGGGGGGTTTTGGCACCCCGACCTTCGGGTGCTAATTTTTGGGCTAGGCTATGCCCGTGGCCTATTTTTGAAACACGGAGGCCGCCCCCAAAGTCTCGGGCCATTCCGAGTCCGGCGGACGAAATTCGCCCACGCCCCCCACCAAGGCTATAGCCCACCCATTTTTTGGCCATTTGGGGGGTTTTGGGACCCCGACCTTCGGGCGCTAATTTTTGGGCTAGGCTATGCCCGTGGCCTATTTTTGAAACACGGAGGCCGCCCCGAAAGTCTCGGGCCATTCCGAGTCCGGCGGACGAACTTCGCCCACGCCCCCCACCAAGGCTATAGCCCACCCGATTTTTTGCCATTTTTCTGCTATGGGGTTTTGGCACCCCGACCTTCGGGCACTAATTTTTTTACGCGGCTATGCTCGTGGCCGATTTTTTGCACACAGAGGCCGCCCGCAAAGTCTCGGGCCAGTCCGAGTCCGGCGGATGAACTTCGCCCACGCCCCCCACCAAGGCTATAGCCCACCCGTTTTTTGGCCATTTCGGGGGTTTTTGCACCCCGACCATCGGGCGCTAATTTTTGGGCGCGGCTGTGCCCGTGGCCTATTTTTGGCACACGGAGGCCGCCCGCAAAGTCTCGGGCCATTCCGAGTCCGGCGGACGAACTTCGCCCACGCCCCCCACCAAGGCTATAGCCCACCCGATTTTTGGCCATTTTTCCGCTGGGGGGTTTTGGCACCCCGACCTTCGGGTGCCAATTTTTGGGCGCGGCTATGCCCGTGGCCTATTTTTGGCACACGGAGGCCGCCCGCAAAGTCTCGGGCCATTCCGAGTCCGGCGGACGAACTTCGCCCACGCCCCCCACCAAGGCTATAGCCCACCCGTTTTTTGGCCATTTGGGGGGTTTTGGCACCCCGACCTTCGGGCGCTAATTTTTGGGCGCGGCAGTGTCCGTGGCCTATATTTGGCACACGGAGGCTGCCCGCAAAGTCTCTGGCCATTCCGAGTCCGGCGGACGAACTTCGCCCACGCCCCCCACCAAGGCTATAGCCCACCCGTTTTTTGGCCATTTGGGGGGTTTTGGCACCCCAAACTTCGGGTGCTAATTTTTGGGCACGGCTGTGCCCGTGGCCTATTTTTGGCACATGGAGGCCGCCCGCAAAGTCTCGGGCCATTCCGAGTCCGGCGGACGAACTTCGCCCACGCCCCCCACAAAGGATATAGCCCACCCGTTTTTTGGCCATTTGGGGGGTTTTGGCACCCCGAACTTCGGGTACTAAATTTTGGGCGTGGCTGTGCCCGTGGCCGATTTTTTGCACACAGAGGCCGCCCGCAAAGTCTCGGGCCATTCCGAGTCCGGCGGACGAACTTCGCCCACGCCCCCCACCAAGGCTATAGCCCACCCGATTTTTGGCCATTTTTCTGCTATGGGGTTTGGGCACCCAGACCTTCGGGCACTAATTTTTTTACGCGGCTATGCCCGTGGCCAATTTTTTGCACACGGAGGCCGCCCGCAAAGTCTCTGGCCATTCCGAGTCCGGCGGACGAACTTCGCCCACGCCCCCCACAAAGGATATAGCCCACCCGTTTTTTGGCCATTTGGGGGGTTTTGGCACCCCGAACTTCGGGTACTAAATTTTGGGCGTGGCTGTGCCCGTGGCCTATTTTTGGCACACGGAGGCCGCCCGCAAAGTCTCGGGCCATTCCGAGTCCGGCGGACGAACTTCGCCCACGCCCCCCACAAAGGATATAGCCCACCCGTTTTTTGGCCATTTGGGGGGTTTTGGCACCCCGAACTTCGGGTACTAAATTTTGGGCGTGGCTGTGCCCGTGGCCGATTTTTTGCACACCGAGGCCGCCCGCAAAGTCTCGGGCCATTCCGAGTCCGGCGGATGAACTTCGCCCACGCCCCCCACCAAGGCTATAGCCCACCCGTTTTTTGGCCATTTCGGGGGTTTTTGCACCCCGACCTTCGGGCGCTAATTTTTGGGCGTGGCTGTGCCCGTGGCCTATTTTTGGCACACGGAGGCCGCCCGCAAAATCTCGGGCCATTCCGAGTCCGGCGGACGAAGTTCGCCCACACCCCCCACCAACGCTATAGCCCACCCGTTTTTTGGCCATTTGGGGGGTTTTGGGACCCCGACCTTCGGGCACTAATTTTTGGGCGCGGCTGTGCCCGTGGCCTATTTTCGCACACGGAGGCCGCCCGCAAAGTCTCGGGCCATTCCGAGTCCGGCGGACGAACTTCGCCCACGCCCCCCACCAAGGCTATAGCCCACCCGATTTTTGGCCATTTGGGGGGTTTTGGCACGACGACCTTCGGGCGCTAATTTTTGGGCGCGGCTGCGCCCGTGGCCTATTTTTGGCACACGGAGGCCGCCCGCAAAGTCTCGGGCCATTCCGAGTCGGGCGGACGAACTTCGCCCACGCCCCCCACCAAGGCTATAGCCCACCCGATCTTTGGCCATTTTTCCGCTGGGGCGTTTTCGCACCCCGACCTTCGGGCACTAATTTTTGGGCGCGGCTATGCCCGTGGCCTATTTTTGGCACACGGAGGCCGCCCGCAAAGTCTCGGGCCATTCCGAGTCCGGTGGACGAACTTCGCCCACGCCCCCCACCAAGGCTATAGCCCACCCGTTTTTTGGCCATTTGGGGGGTTTTGGCACCCCGAACTTCGGGTGCTAATTTTTGGGCGCGGCTGCGCCCGTGGCCTATTTTTCGCACACGGAGGCCGCCTGCAAAGTCTCGGGCAATTCCGAGTCCGGCGGACGAACTTCGCCCACGCCCCCCACCAAAGCTATAGCCCACCGTTTTTTGTCCATTTGGGTGGTTTTGGCACCCCGACCTTTGGGCGCTAATTTTTGGGTGCGGCTGTGCCCGTGGCCTATTTTTGGCACATGGAGGCCGCCCGCAAATTCTCGGCCCATTCCGAGTCTGGCGGACGAACTTCGCCCACGCCCCCCGCAAAGGCTATAGCCCACCCGATTTTTGGCCATTTTTCCGCTTGGGGGTTTTGGCACCCCGACCTTCGGGTGCCAATTTTTGGGCACGGCTGTGCCCGTGGCCTATTTTTGGCACACGGAGGCCGCCCGCAAAGTCTCGGGCCATTCCGAGTCCGGCGGACGAATGTCACCCACGCCCCCCACCAAGGCTATAGCCCACCCGATTTTTGGCCATTTTTCCGCTGGGGCGTTTTCGCACCCCGACCTTCGGGCACTAATTTTTGGGCGCGGCAATGCCCATGGCCTATTTTTGGCACACGGAGGCCGCCCGCAAAGTCTCGTGCCATTCGTAGTCCGGCGGACGAACTTCGCCCACGCCCCCCACCAAGGCTATAGCCCACCCGATTTTTGGCCATTTTTCCGCTGGGGGGTTTTGGCACCCCGGCCTTCGGGCGCTAATTTTTAAGGCTGTGCCCGTGGCCTATTTTTGGCACACGGAGGCTGCCCGCAAAGTCTCGGGCATTACGAGTCCGGCGGACGAACTTCGCCCACGCCCCCCACCAAGGCTATAGCCCACCCGTTTTTTGGCCATTTGGGGGGTTTTGGCACCCCGACCTTCGGGCGCTAATTTTTGGGCGCGGCTGTGCCCGTGGCCTATTTTTGGTACACGGAGGCCACCCGCAATGTCTCGGGCCATTCCGAGTCCGGCGGACGAACTTCGCCCACGCCCCCCACAAAGGCAATAGCCCACCCGTTTTTTGGCCATTTGGGGGGTTTTGGCACCCCGACCTTCGAGCGCTAATTTTTGGGCGCGGCTGTGCCCATGGCCTATTTTTGGCACACGGAGGCCGCCCGCAAAGTCTCGGGTCATTCCGAGTCCGGCGGACGAACTTTGCCCACGCCCCCCACCAAGGCTATAGCCAACCCGTTTTTTGGCCATTCGGGGGGTATTGGCACCCCGAACTTCGGGTGCTAATTTTTGGCCGCGGCTGTGCCAGTGGCCTATTTTTTGCACACGAAGGACGCCCGCAAAGTCTCGGGCAATTCCGAGTCCGGCGGACGAACTTGGCGCCCGACCCCCACCAAGGCTATAGCCCACCCGTTTTTTGGCCATTTCGGGGGTTTTGGCACCCCGACCTTCGGGCCAAATATTTGGGCGCGGCTGTGTCCGTGGCCTATTTTTTTGGCATATGGAGGCCACCCGCCAAGTCTCGGGCCATTCCGAGTCCGGCGAACGAACTTCGCCCACGCCCCCCACCAAGGCCATAGTCCACCCGATTTTTGGCCATTTTTCCGCTGGGGGATTTTGGCACCCCGACCTTCGGGCGCTAATTTTTGGGCGCGACTGTGCCCGTGGCCTATTTTTGGCACACGGAGGCCGCCCTCAAAGTCTCGGGCCATTCCGAGTCCGGCGGACGAACTTCGCCCACGCCCCCCACCAAGGCTATAGCCCACCCGTTTTTTGGCCATTTGGGGGGTTTTGGCACCCCGACCTTCGGGTGCTAATTTTTGGGCGCGGCTGTGCCCGTGGCATATTTTTGGCACACTGAGGCCGTCCGCAACGTCTCGTGCCATTCGTAGTCCGGCGGACGAACTTCGCCCACGCCCCCCACCAAGGCTATAGCCCACCCGATTTTTGGCCATTTTTCCGCTGGGGGGTTTTGGCACCCCGGCCTTCGGGCGCTAATTTTTGGGTACGGCTGTGCCCGTGGCCTATTTTTGGCACACGGAGGTCGCCCGCAAAGTCTCGGGCATTACGAGTCCGGCGGACGAACTTCGCCCACGCCCCCCACCAAGGCTATAGCCCACCCGTTTTTTGGCCATTTGGGGGGTTTTGGCACCCCGACCTTCGAGCGCTAATTTTTGGGCGCGGCTGTGCCCGTGACCTATTTTTGGCACACGGAGGCCGCTCGCAAAGTCTCGGGTCATTCCGAGTCCGGCGGACGAACTTTGCCCACGCCCCCCACCAAGGCTATAGCCAACCCGTTTTTTGGCCATTTGGGGGGTATTGGCACCCCGACCTTCGGGTGCTAATTTTTGGGCGCGGCTGTGCCCGTGGCCTATTTTTGGCATGGAGGCTGCCCGCAAAGTCTCGTGCCATTCCTACTCCGGCGGATGAACTTCGCCCACGCCCCTCACCAAGGCTATAGCCAACCCGATTTTTTGCCATTTTTCCGCAGGGGGTTTTGGCACCCCGACCTTCGGGCACTAATTTTTAGGCGCGGCTGTGCCCGTGGCCTATTTTTGGTACACGGAGGCCACCCGCAATGTCTCGGGCCATTCCGAGTCCGGCGGACGAACTTCGCCCACGCCCCCCACAAAGGCAATAGCCCACCCGTTTTTTGGCCATTTGGGGGGTTTTGGCACCCCGACCTTCGGGCGCTAATTTTTGGGCGCGGCTGTGCCCGTGGCCTATTTTTGGTACACGGAGGCCACCCGCAATGTGTCGGGCCATTCCGAGTCCGGCGGACGAACTTCACCCACGCCCCCCACAAAGGCAATAGCCCACCCGTTTTTTGGCCATTTGGGGGGTTTTGGCACCCCGACCTTCGAGCGCTAATTTTTGGGCGCGGCTGTGCCCGTGGCCTATTTTTGGCACAGGTGGCTGCCCGCAAAGTCTCGGGCCATTCTGAGTCCGGCGGACGAACTTCGCGCACGCCCCCCACAAAGGCTATAGCCCACCCGTTTTTTGGCCATTTGGGGGGTTTTGGCACCCCGAACTTCGGGCGCTAATTTTTGGGCGCGGCTGTGCCCTTGGCCTGTTTTTGGCACATGAAGGCTGCCCGCAAAGTCATGGGCCATTCCGAGTACGGCGGACGAACTTGGCCCACGCCCCCCACCATGGCTATAGCCCACCCGTTTTTTGGCCATTTGGGGGGTTTTGGCACCCCGACCTTTGGGCGCTAATTTTTGGACGCGGCTGTGCCCGTGGTCTATTTTTTTGGCACACGAAGGCCGCCCGCAAAGTCACGGGCCATTCCGAGTCCGGCGGACGAACTTCGCCCACGCCCCCCACCAAGGCTATAGGCCACCCGATTTTTGGCCATTTTTCCGCTGGGGAGTTTTGGCACCCCGACCTTCGGGCTCTAATTTTTGGGCGCGGCTGTGCCCGTGGAATAATTTTGGTACACGGAGGCCGCCCGCAAAGTCTCGGGCCATTCCGAGTCCGGCGAACGAACTTCGCCCACGCCCCCCACCAAGGCTATAGCCCACCCGTTTTTTGGCCATTTGGGGGGTTTTGGCACCCCGACCTTTGGGCGCTAATTTTTGGACGCGGCTGTGCCCGTGGTCTATTTTTTTGGCATACGAAGGCCACCCGCAAAGTCTCGGGCCATTCCGAGTCCGGCGGACGAACTTCGCCCACGCCCCCCACCAAGGCTGTAGTCAACCCGATTTTTCGCCATTTTTCCGCTGGGGGGTTTCGGCACCCCGACCTTCGGGCGCTAATTTTTGGCGCGGCTGTGCCCGTGGCCTATTTTTGGCACACGGAGGCCGCCCGCAAAGTCTCGGGCCATTCCGAGTCCGGCGAACGAACTTCGCCCACTCCCCCCACCAAGGCTATAGCCCACCCGTTTTTTGGCCATTTGGGGGATTTTGGCACCCCGACCTTGGGCGCTAATTTTTGGGCGCGGCTGTGCCCTTGGCCTGTTTTTGGCACACGAAGGCCGCCCGCAAAGTCACGGGCCATTCCGAGTCCGGCGGACGAACTTCGCCCACGCCCCCCACCAAGGCTATAGGCCACCCGATTTTTGGCCATTTTTCCGCTGGGGAGTTTTGGCACCCCGACCTTCGGGCACTAATTTTTGGGCGCGGCTGTGCCCGTGGAATATTTTTGGTACACGGAGGCCGCCCGCAAAGTCTCGGGCCATTCCGAGTCCGGCGAACGAACTTCGCCCACTCCCCCCACCAAGGCTATAGCCCACCCGTTTTTTGGCCATTTGGGGGGTTTTGGCTCCCCGACCTTCGTGCGCTAATTTTTGGGTGCGGCTGTGCCCGTGGCCTATTTTTTTGGCATACGGAGGCCACCTGCAAAGTCTCGGGCCATTCCGAGTCCGGCGGACGAACTTCGCCCACGCCCCCCACCAAGGCTATAGTCCACCCGATTTTTGGACATTTTTCCGCTGGGGGGTTTTGGCACCCCGACCTTCGGGCGCTAATTTTTGGGCGCGGCTGCTCCCGTGGCCTATTTTTGTGACACGGAGGCCGCCCGCAAAGTCTCGGGCCATTCCGAGTCCGGCGGTCAAACTTCGCCCACGCCCCCCACAAAGGCTATAGCCCACCCGTTTTTTGGCCATTTGGGGGGTTTTGGCACCCGAACTTCGGGTGCTAATTATTGGGCGCAGCTGTGCCCGTGGCCTATTTTTGGCACACGGAGACCGCCCGCAAAGGCTCGGGCCATTCCGAGTCCGGCGGACGAACTTCGCCCACGCCCCCCACCAAGGCTATAGCCCACCCGTTTTTTGGCCATTTGGGGGGTTTTGGCACCCCGACCTTTGGGCGCTAATTTTTGGACGCGGCTGTGCCCGTGGCCTATTTTTTTGCCATACGAAGGCCACCCGCAAAGTCTCGGGCCACTCCGAGTCTGGCGGACGAACTTCGCCCACGCCCCCCACCAAGGCTGTAGTCGACCCGATTTTTCGCCATTTTTCCGCTGGGGGGTTTTGGCACCCCGACCTTCGGGCGCTAATTTTTGGGCGCAGCTGTGCCCGTGGCCTATTTTTGGCACACGAAGGCCGACCGCAAAGTCACGGGCCATTCCGAGTCCGGCGGACGAACTTCGCCCACGCCCCCCACCAAGGCTATAGCCCACCCATTTTTTGGCCATTTGCGGGGTTTTGGCACCCCGACCTTTGGGCGCTAATTTTTGGACGCGGCTGTGCCCGTGGTCTATTTTTTTGGCATACGAAGGCCACCCGCAAAGTCTCGGGCCATTCCGAGTCCGGAGGACGAACTTCGCCCACGCCCCCCACCAAGGGTGTAGTCCACCCGATTTTTCGCCATTTTTCCGCTGGGGGGTTTTGGCACCCCGACCTTCGGGCGCTAATTTTTGGGCGCGGCTGTGCCCGTGGCCTATTTTTGGCACACGGAGGCCGCCCGCAACGTCTCGGCCCATTCCGAGTCCGGCGAACGAACTTCGCCCACTCCCCCCACCAAGGCTATAGCCCACCCGTTTTTTGGCCATTTGGGGGGTTTTGGCACCCCGACCTTGGGGCGCTAATTTTTGGCGCGGCCGTGCCCTTGGCCTGTTTTTGGCACACAAAGGCCGCCCGCAAAGTCACGGGCCATTCCGAGTTCGGCGGACGAACTTCGCCCACGCCCCCCACCAAGGCTATAGGCCACCCGATTTTTGGCCATTTTTCCGCTGGGGAGTTTTGGCACCCCGACCTTCGGGCACTAATTTTTGGGCGCGGCTGTGCCCGTGGCCTATTTTTGGCACACGGAGGCCGCCCGCAAAGTCTCGGGCCATTCCGAGTCCGGCGAACGAACTTCGCCCACTCCCCCCACCAAGGCTATAGCCCACCCGTTATTTGGCCATTTGGGGGGTTTTGGCACCCCGACCTTCGGGCGCTAATTTTTGGGCGCGGCTGTGCCCTTGGCCTTTTTTTTGCACACGAAGGCCGACCGCAAAGTCACGGGCCATTCCGAGTCCGGCGGACGAACTTCGCCCACGCCCCCCACCAAGGCTATAGCCCACCCATTTTTTGGCCATTTGCGGGGTTTTGGCACCCCGACCTTTGGGCGCTAATTTTTGGACGCGGCTATGCCCGTGGTCTATTTTTTTGGCATACAAAGGCCACCCGCAAAGTCACGGGCCATTCCGAGTTCGGCGGACGAACTTCGCCCACGCCCCCCACCAAGGCTATAGGCCACCCGATTTTTGGCCATTTTTCCGCTGGGGAGTTTTGGCACCCCGACCTTCGTGCACTAATTTTTGGGCGCGGCTGTGCCCGTGGCCTATTTTTGGCACACGGAGGCCGCCTGCAAAGTCTCGGGCCATTCCGAGTCCGGCGAACGAACTTCGCCCACTCCCCCCACCAAGGCTATAGCCCACCCGTTTTTTGGCCATTTGGGGGGTTTTGGCACCCCGACCTTCGGGCGCTAATTTTTGGGCGCGGCTGTGCCCGTGGCCTATTTTCGGCACACGGAGGCCGCCCCCAAAGTCTCGGGCCATTCCGAGTCCGGCGGACGAACTTCGCCCACGCCCCCCACCAAGGCTATAGCCCACCCGTTTTTTGGCCATTTGGGGGGTTTTGGCACCCCCACCTTCGGGCGCTAATTTTTGGGTGCGGCTGTGCCCTTGGCCTGTTTTTGGCACACGAAGGCCGCCCGCAAAGTCATGGGCCATTCCGAGTCCGGCGGACGAACTTCGCCCACGCCCCCCACCAAGGCTATAGGCCACCCGATTTTTGGCCATTTTTCCGCTGGGGAGTTTTGGCACCCCGACCTTCGGGCACTAATTTTTGGGCGCGGCTGTGTCCGTGGAATATTTTTGGTACACGGAGGCCGCCCGCAAAGTCTCGGGCCATTCCGAGTCCGGCGAACGAACTTCGCCCACTCCCCCCACCAAGGCTATAGCCCACCCGTTTTTTGGCCATTTGGGGGGTTTTGGCTCCCCGACCTTCGTGCGCTAATTTTTGGGTGCGGCTGTGCCCGTGGCCTATTTTTTTGGCATACGGAGGCCACCTGCAAAGTCTCGGGCGATTCCGAGTCCGGCGGACGAACTTCGCCCACTCCCCCCACCTAGGCTATAGTCCACCCGATTTTTGGACATTTTTCCGCTGGGGGGTTTTGGCACGCCGACCTTCGGGCGCTAATTTTTGGGGGCGGCTGCTCCCATGGCCTATTTTTATGACACGGAGGCCGCCCGCATAGTCTCGGGCCATTCCGAGTCCGGCGGACGAACTACGCCCACGCCCCCCACCAAGGCTATAGCCCACCCATTTTTTGGCCATTTGCGGGGTTTTGGCACCCCGACCTTTGGGCGCTAATTTTTGGACGCGGCTGTGCCCGTGGTCTATTTTTTTGGCATACGAAGGCCACCCGCAAAGTGTCGGGCCATTCCGAGTCCGGAGGACGAACTTCGCCCACGCCCCCCACCAAGGGTGTAGTCCACCCGATTTTTCGCCATTTTTCCGCTGGGGGGTTTTGGCACCCCGACCTTCGGGCGCTAATTTTTGGGCGCGGCTGTGCCCGTGGCCTATTTTTAGCACACGGAGGCCGCCCGCAACGTCTCGGCCCATTCCGAGTCCGGCGAACGAACTTCGCCCACTCCCCCCACCAAGGCTATAGCCCACCCGTTTTTTGGCCATTTGGGGGGTTTTGGCACCCCGACCTTGGGGCGCTAATTTTTGGCGCGGCCGTGCCCTTGGCCTGTTTTTGGCACACGAAGGCCGCCCGCAAAGTCACGGGCCATTCCGAGTTCGGCGGACGAACTTCACCCACGCCCCCCACCAAGGCTATAGGCCACCCGATTTTTGGCCATTTTTCCGCTGGGGAGTTTTGGCACCCCGGCCTTCGGGCACTAATTTTTGGGCGCGGCTGTGCCCGTGGCCTATTTTTGGCACACGGAGGCCGCCCGCAAAGTCTCGGGCCATTCCGAGTCCGGCGGACGAACTTCGCCCACTCCCCCCACCAAGGCTATAGCCCACCCGTTTTTTGGCCATTTGGGGGGTTTTGGCACCCCGACCTTCGGGCGCTAATTTTTGGGCGCGGCTGTGCCCTTGGCCTTTTTTTTGCACACGAAGGCCGACCGCAAAGTCACGGGCCATTCCGAGTCCGGCGGACGAACTTCGCCCACGCCCCCCACCAAGGCTATAGCCCACCCATTTTTTGGCCATTTGCGGGGTTTTGGCACCCCGACCTTTGGGCGCTAATTTTTGGACGCGGCTGTGCCCGTGGTCTATTTTTTTGGCATACAAAGGCCACCCGCAAAGTCTCGGGCCATTCCGAGTCCGGAGGACGAACTTCGCCCACGCCCCCCACCAAGGGTGTACTCCACCCGATTTTTCGCCATTTTTCCGCTGGGGGGTTTTGGCACCCCGACCTTCGGGCGCTAATTTTTGGGCGCGGCTGTGCCCGTGGCCTATTTTTGGCACACGGAGGCCGCCCGCAACGTCTCGGCCCATTCCGAGTCCGGCGAACGAACTTCGCCCACTCCCCCCACCAAGGCTATAGCCCACCCGTTTTTTGGCCATTTGGGGGGTTTTGGCACCCCGACCTTGGGGCGCTAATTTTTGGGCGCGGCCGTGCCCTTGGCCTGTTTTTGGCACACGAAGGCCGCCCGCAAAGTCACGGGCCATTCCGAGTCCGGCGGACGAACTTCGCCCACGCCCCCCACCAAGGCTATAGGCCACCCGATTTTTGGCCATTTTTCCGCTGGGGAGTTTTGGCACCCCGACCTTCGGGCACTAATTTTTGGGCGCGGCTGTGCCCGTGGCCTATTTTTGGCACACGGAGGCCGCCCGCAAAGTCTCGGGCCATTCCGAGTCCGGCGAACGAACTTCGCCCACTCCCCCCACCAAGGCTATAGCCCACCCGTTTTTTGGCCATTTGGGGGGTTTTGGCACCCCGACCTTCGGGCGCTAATTTTTGGGCGCGGCTGTGCCCGTGGCCTATTTTTGGCACACGGAGGCCGCCCGCAAAGTCTCGGGCCATTCCGAGTCCGGCGGACGAACTTCGCCCACGCCCCCCACCAAGGCTATAGCCCACCCGTTTTTTGGCCATTTGGGGGGTTTTGGCACCCCCACCTTCCGGCGCTAATTTTTGGGTGCGGCTGTGCCCTTGGCCTGTTTTTGGCACACGAAGGCCGCCCGCAAAGTCACGGGCCATTCCGAGTCCGGCGGACGAACTTCGCCCACGCCCCCCACCAAGGCTATAGGCCACCCGATTTTTGGCCATTTTTCCGCTGGGGAGTTTTGGCACCCCGACCTTCGGGCACTAATTTTTGGGCGCGGCTGTGCCCGTGGAATATTTTTGGTACACGGAGGCCGCCCGCAAAGTCTCGGGCCATTCCGAGTCCGGCGAACGAACTTCGGCCACTCCCCCCACCAAGGCTATAGCCCACCCGTTTTTTGGCCATTTGGGGGGTTTTGGCTCCCCGACCTTCGTGCGCTAATTTTTGGGTGCGGCTGTGCCCGTGGCCTATTTTTTTGGCATACGGAGGCCACCTGCAAAGTCTCGGGCCATTCCGAGTCCGGCGGACGAACTTCGCCCACGCCCCCCACCAAGGCTATAGTCCACCCGATTTTTGGCCATTTTTCCGCTGGGGGGTTTTGGCACCCCGACCTTCGGGCGCTAATTTTTGGGCGCGGCTGCGCCCGTGGCCTATTTTTGTCACACGGAGGCCGCCCGCAAAGTCTCGGGCCATTCCGAGTCCGGCGGACGAACTTCGCCCACGCCCCCCACCAAGGCTATAGCCCACCCGTTTTTTGGCCATTTGGGGGGTTTTGGCTCCCCGACCTTCGTGCACTAATTTTTGGGTGCGGCTGTGCCTGTGGCCTATTTTTTTGGCATACGGAGGCCGCCTGCAAAGTCTCGGGCCATTCCGAGTCCGGCGGACGAACTTCGCCCACGCCCCCCACCAAGGCTATAGTCCACCCGATTTTTGGCCATTTTTCCGCTGGGGGGTTTTGGCACCCCGACCTTCGGGCGCTAATTTTTGGGCGCGGCTGTGCCCGTGGTCTATTTTTGTCACACGGAGGCCGCCCGCAAAGTCTCGGGCCATTCCGAGTCCGGCGGTCAAACTTCGCCCACGCCCCCCACAAAGGCTATAGCCCACCCGTTTTTTGGCCATTTGGGGGGTTTTGGCACCCGAACTTCGGGTGCTAATTTTTGGGTGTGGCTGTGCCCGTGGCCTATTTTTGGCACACGGAGGCCGCCCGCAAAGGCTCGGGCCATTCCGAGTCCGGCGGACGAACTTCGCCCACGCCCCCCACCAAGGCTATATGTTGCGGACCGCCCAATTCGCTAGCCCAATTGCCCACAATTTCGGGCTAGAGAGCCAACACAAGGCCAAGAGTGCTAGCTTGGCCCAATTCCGGAAGGTTCTAGGCAACTCTAGCACATGTGAACATGTAAATATTCTAGAATACTTTATACAATTCCAGCACATGCAAATAGCTAGGAAATTGTAGAATACTCTAGAGTTTGACCAAGTTAGGCAAAGTTAGGCAAAGCCTCCCCTATAAATATGGGATGACATTAGGCATTTGTATCCAACAAGCATTGTAATCTCTCTTTGTGCAATACAAGTTTCTTTGGCTCAATTGCTCTCTTCTCTTGTTCGAGAATCTCTAGGCTTACTTAGCAACATTCGGCAAAGTTGTCTAAGTGCCGCACGGGTTAGCTGCGCAAAACACTCATCCCGTGACAAGTGGTATCAGAGCTAAGGTTTGCACGCACGCAAATTAGCTCACGAAGCAATGGCCAACCCTTCGAACGTAGCACAAGAGGGTGTTGTTGGTGTGGATGTTCCACCGGAACCAAGCCGCGGCCGAGAGGGAGATCGCGCCCAAGGCAAGACTCGCGGCAAGTCCAAGGCTCTATCCGTGGATGCGTTGGAGCCTCGTGTAGGCACTCTCGAAATAGCATTGTCTGCCGCTCAAGATAGCCTCGTGGGATTGGAGGAAAGAGTGGACGGTCTCGAGGGAGAATACGCAGAGTTCACGGTGGCCACAAAAGCTCTCATCCATGAGCAAGCGAACATTCTCCGAGGTGAGTTTCGTTCTTTCCATGATGAGTTGCTCAAAATTCGTAGTTTTGTTCAGGACGAACTACGCGCTGTCCGTGCGGAAGTGGATGAAGTCCGCTCGGATTGGGCATGGCACAAGCGCACACTCTCCACAAGTCCAGCTTCCGCAAACTCGAGTGATGCGCGCCGCATTGACGTGCCAAAGCCCGACACTTATGATGGCACACGCAATGCCACAATTGTGGACAACTTCCTATTCGGGCTGGATCAATACTTTGATGCCATGGGTGTCCGAGATGAGGCATCGAGAGTGGGCACTGCACCCACCTATCTTAGAGGCGCTGCACAACTATGGTGGCGTCGCAAGCATGGCGAGATGGGCAAGGGCATTTGCGCCATCGACACTTGGGCCGACTTCAAGCAAGAACTCCGAAAGCAGTTCGCCCCAAGCAATGCGGAGAAGGAAGCGCGAGTGCGCTTACGTCGCCTCAAGCAATCGGGTAGCATTCGGGACTACATCAACGAGTTCACTACCCTCATGTTGGAGATAAGCGACATGTCCGACAAAGATTCACTCTTCTACTTCCAAGATGGCCTCAAGGATTGGGCCAAGACCGAGCTTGATAGGCGTGGTGTTCAAACACTTGACGACGCCATCGCCGCTGCGGAGTCGCTCACCGAATACTCTACCCAATCCAAGGACAAAAAGGCCAACCAAGGCAAAGGTGGGGGAGAGAGTCGCAAGGACAAGGGCAACAACCGCAAAGATTGGGGGCAGAAAAAGCCGCCTAGCAACAAGAGTTGGCAAGGAAAATCGGAGGACAAGAAGGAGGTGCCAAAGCCGCGAAGCCCATGCTTCATATGCAACGGTCCTCATTGGGTACGCGACTGTCCGGAGAAGAGGTCGCTTAATGCTCTTGCTGCCCAACTCAAGAGCAACCCCACAATGTCCACGGAGGAACCCCAACTCAGCATGGGTTCTCTCCAACGCCTCGGCGCACTCAATCGCCAACAGCCCGCACTCGTCAAGAAAGGGCTCATGTATGTAAGCGCAAAGGTAAACGGTCAGTCCGTTCGCAGGCTGCTAGACACGGGAGCAACGCACAATTTCGTGTCTGTAGATGAGGCCAAGCGCTTAGGCCTCAAGGCTACCAAGGAAGGAGGCACGATGAAAGCGGTGAACTCACCCGCCAAGCCAATTGCGGGAATTGCACAAGGCGTGCACATCACACTTGGTACGTGGAGCGGAAAGCTTGACTTCTCCATCGTGCCCATGGACGACTTCAAGATGGTCCTCGGCATGGAATTCTTCGACCAAGTCCATGCCTTCCCGCTGCCCGCTACAAACTCCTTAAGCATCCTTGACGGGAGTAAAGCATGCATGGTTCCCACGGAACGAGGCAAGTCCGAGGAGAAGACACTCTCCGCCATGCAATTCAAGAAGGCTTTCAAGAAGGACCCAAGCTTCTTAGTCTCCATTCGGGAACTAAATGAGGAAGGAAATAGCGGAACTTCGCCAAGCCAAGTCCCTCCGCAAATTCAAGCCGTCCTCAAGGAGTACAAGGACGTGATGCCTCCAGAACTTCCGAAGAAGCTCCCACCTCTGCGAGAGGTAGATCATGCGATCGAGCTGGAACAAGGCGCGAAGCCACCAGCCTTGGCGCCCTACCGCATGGCGCCACCCGAATTAGAGGAGTTGCGGAGACAACTCAAAGACTTGCTGGACGCAGGCTACATTCGCCCCTCAAAGGCCCCATTCGGTGCACCGGTCCTCTTCCAAAAGAAAAAGGATGGATCGCTGCGGATGTGCATCGACTATAGAGCGCTCAACAAGATCACCATCAAGAACAAGTATCCGATTCCCTTGATTGCGGACTTGTTCGACCAGCTTGGCAAAGCACGGTACTTCACCAAACTTGACTTGCGCTCCGGGTACTATCAAGTGCGCATCGCCAAGGGAGACGAACCAAAGACAGCGTGCACAACAAGGTACGGGTCTTTCGAATTCCTTGTGATGCCTTTTGGCCTTACTAATGCACCCGCCACATTTTGCACACTCATGAACAAGGTACTCCAACCATTCCTCGACCGCTTCGTGGTCGTGTACTTGGACGACATTGTGGTGTATAGCACCACACTCGAGGATCATGCCCAACACTTGCAACAAGTCCTCCAAGTACTTCGAGACAATGAGCTCTTCCTCAAACTAGAGAAGTGCTCGTTTGCCCAACAAGAGGTGGAGTTCCTTGGTCACAAGATTGCGGGCGGGAAGATCATGATGGAGAATGACAAAGTAAAGGCCATCCTCGATTGGGAGCCTCCCTCGAAAGTACCCGAGCTCCGCTCATTCCTTGGGCTGGTGAATTACTACCGCCGCTTCATTAAGGGCTATTCAGCCAAGGCGGCACCCTTGACGGATATGCTCAAGAAAAACAGAACGTGGCATTGGTCCGAAGAGTGCCAACGTGCATTCGAGGAGTTGAAGAAGGCAATTTCGGAGGAACCAGTCCTCGCTCTTCCGGACCACACCAAGCCCTTCGAAGTTCAAACGGATGCCTCGGATTTCGCCATAGGTGGAGTCCTTATGCAAGAAGGCCACCCAATAGCGTTCGAGAGTCGAAAGCTAAATGACACGGAACGCCGCTACACGGTGCAAGAAAAGGAGATGACAGCCATCATCCATTGTCTAAGAGTGTGGCGACATTACTTGCTTGGCTCACACTTCACGATCATGACGGACAACGTGGCGACAAGCTACTTTCAAACTCAAAAGAAGTTGAGTCCGAAGCAAGCACGGTGGCAAGATTTCCTTGCGGAATTCGACTATCGACTAGAGTACAAACCGGGGAAAGCCAATGTTGTTGCGGACGCTCTAAGCCGCAAGGCGGAATTGGCAACACTTAGCATGAGCCAACCGAAGTCCGACCTTGTCTCACGCATCAAGGAAGGCCTCCAACAAGATCCGCTAGCAAAGGATTTGCTGGAGAAGGTGCTCGAGGGAAAGACAAGGCGATTTTGGCAAGAGGAAGGCATTCTCCTCACCAAGGGAGATCGGCTGTTCGTGCCAAGGTGGGGAAACTTGCGGAAGGAAGTAATCAAGGAGTGCCATGACTCCAAGTGGGCTGGTCACCCAGGAATTGAGCGCACCACCGCACTAGTCCAAGCCTCGTATTTTTGGCCGCACATGAGGGACGACATCGAGGCATATGTGCGAACTTGTCTTGTGTGCCAACAAGACAAGGTGGATCATCAACTTCCAGCAGGATTGTTGGAGCCGCTACCACTAGCAACAAGGCCATGGGAAAGTGTCTCCATGGACTTCATCACATCGCTGCCCAAGTCCGAAGGTTGCGGTAGCATCATGGTCATTGTCGACCGATACAGCAAGTATGCCACATTCATTGCCGCACCCGTCGATTGCAAAGCGGACGAGGCAGCCCGCCTATTCGTCAAGCACATTGTGAAGCTTTGGGGAGTTCCGAAGAGCATTGTGAGCGACCGAGACCCTCGGTTCACTGGACGCTTTTGGACGGAGCTCTTTAAGATGTTGGGGACCGATCTCAAGTTCTCGACAAGCTTCCACCCACAAACGGATGGGCAGACCGAGCGCATTAATGGCCTCCTCGAGATGTACCTGAGGCATTATGTGAGCGCTCACCAGCGGGATTGGGCGAAGCTACTCGACATCGCCCAATTTTCTTATAACTTGCAGCGAAGCGAGGCTACAGGCAAGAGTCCGTTCGAGATCATCATGGGATTCCAGCCCATGACCCCCAATGCCATAGCCTCGACTTACGGAGGGAAAAGCCCCGCGGCACACAAGCTCGCCCGCGAATGGCATGAGGAAGCGGACATCACGCGAGCCTACCTCGACAAAGCCGCGAGGAAAATGAAGAAATGGGCGGATACAAGGAGACGGCATGTTGAGTACAAGGAAGGTGATCAAGTCATGATCAAGCTCCTACCCCAACAGTTCAAGACTTTGCGGAAAGTTCACAAGGGGTTAGTGAGGCGCTACGAGGGACCCTTCCAAGTTGTTCGACGTGTGGGCAACGTCTCGTATCAACTCCAACTTCCGCCAAGACTCAAGATCCATCCGGTCTTCCATGTGAGCCTTCTCAAGCCATATCACGAAGACATGGGAGAACCAAGTCGCGGAGAATCGAGGCGCGCGCCAACTGCCGTTGTCACCGCATTCGACAAAGATGTGGACTACATCATTGCGGACCGCACGGTTTCGAGGAGGGGCGTGCCAGCACATAGCGAGTACTTGGTGAAGTGGAAAAACCTCCCCGAGAGCGAAGCCACTTGGGAACGTGAAGATGATTTGTGGCAATTCGCTGAGCACATCCAGAATTTCAAGCACGAAAGCGCGACGAGGACGCCGCGAGCTTAGGTGGGGGAGGATGTTGCGGACCGCCCAATTCGCTAGCCCAATTGCCCACAATTTCGGGCTAGAGAGCCAACACAAGGCCAAGAGTGCTAGCTTGGCCCAATTCCGGAAGGTTCTAGGCAACTCTAGCACATGTGAACATGTAAATATTCTAGAATACTTTATACAATTCCAGCACATGCAAATAGCTAGGAAATTGTAAAATACTCTAGAGTTTGACCAAGTTTGGCAAAGTTAGGCAAAGTTAGGTGAAAGTTAGGCAAAGTTAGGCAAAGCCTCCCCTATAAATATGGGATGACATTAGGCATTTGTATCCAACAAGCATTGTAATCTCTCTTTGTGCAATACAAGTTTCTTTGGCTCAATTGCTCTCTTCTCTTGTTCGAGAATCTCTAGGCTTACTTAGCAACATTCGGCAAAGTTGTCTAAGTGCCGCACGGGTTAGCTGCGCAAAACACTCATCCCGTGACATATAGCCCACCCGTTTTTTGGCCATTTGGGGGGTTTTGGCACCCCGACCTTTGGGCGCTAATTTTTGGACGCGGCTGTGCCCGTGGCCTATTTTTTTGGCATACGAAGGCCACCCGCAAATTCTCGGGCCATTCCGAGTCCGGCGGACGAACTTCGCCCACGCCCCCCACCAAGGCTGTAGTCCACCCGATTTTTCGCCATTTTTCCGCTGGGGGGTTTTGGCATCCCGACCTTCGGGCGCTAATTTTTGGGCGCGGCTGTGCCCGTGGCCTATTTTTGGCACACGGAGGCCGCCCGCAAAGTCTCGGGCCATTCCAAGTCCCGCGGACAAACTTCGCCCACGCCCCCCACAAAGGCTATAGCCCACCCGTTTTTTGGCCATTTGGGGGGTTTTGGCACCCGAACTTCGGGTGCTAATTATTGGGCGCGGCCGTGCCCGTGGCCTAGTTTTGGCACACGGAGGCCGCCCGCAAAGTCTCAGGCCATTCTGAGTCCGGCGGACGAACTTCGCCCACGCCCCCCACCAAGGCTATAGCCCACCCGTTTTTTGGCCATTTGGGGGGTTTTGGCACCCCGACCTTCGGGCGCTAATTGTTGGGCGCGGCTGTGCCCGTGGCCTATTTTTGGCACACGGAGGCTGCCCGCAAAGTCTCGGGCCATTCCGAGTCCGGCGGACAAACTTCGCCCACGCCCCCCACAAAGGCTATAGCCCACCCGTTTTTTGGCCATTTGGGGGGTTTTGGCACCCGAACTTCGGGTGCTAATTTTTGGGCGCGGCCGTGCCCGTGGCCTAGTTTTGGCACACGGAGGCCGCCCACAAAGTCTCGGGCCATTCCGAGTCCGGCGGACAAACTTCGCCCACGCCCCCCACAAAGGCTATTGCCCACCCGTTTTTTTGGCCATTTGGGGGGTTTTGGCACTCGAACTTCGGGTGCTAATTTTTGGGCGCGGCTGTGCCAGTGGCCTATTTTCGCACACGAAGGCCGCCCGCAAAGTCTCGGGCCATTCCGAGTCCGGCGGACGAACTTCGCCAACGCCCCCCACCAAGGCTATAGCCCACCCGTTTTTTGACAATTTGGGGGGTTTTGGCACCCCGACCTTCGGGCGCAAAATTTTGGGCGCGGCTGTGCCCGTGGCCTATTTTTTTGGCATATGGAGGCCACCCGCAAAGTCTCGGGCCATTCCGAGTCCGGCGGACGAACTTCGCCCACGCCCCCCACCAAGGCTATAGTCCACCCGATTTTTGGCCATTTTTCCGCTGTGGGGTTTTGGAACCCGAACCTTCGGGCGCAAATTTTTGGGCGCGGCTGTGCCCGTGGCCTATTTTTGGCACACGGAGACCGCCCGCAAAGTCTCGGGCCATTCCGAGTCCGGCGGACAAACTTCGCCCACGCCCCCCACAAAGTCTATAGCCCACCCGTTTTTTGGCCATTTGGGGGGTTTTGGCACCCGAACTTCGGGTACTAGTTTTTGGGCGCGGCTGTGCCCGTGGCCTATTTTTGGCACACGGAGGACGCCCGCAAAGTCTCGGGCCATTCCGAGTCCGGCAGACGAACTTCGCCCACGCCCCCCACCAAGGCTATAGCCCACCCGTTTTTTGGCCATTTGGGGGGTTTTGGCACCCCGACCTTCGGGCGCGGCTGTGCCCGTGGCCTATTTTTTTGGCATATGGAGGCCACCCGCAAAGTCTCGGGCCATTCCGAGTCCGGCGGACGAACTTCGCCCACGCCCCCCACCAAGGCTATAGTCCACCCGATTTTTGGCCATTTTTCCGCTGGGGGGTTTTGGCACCCCGACCTTCGGGCGCTAATTTTTGGGCGCGGCTGTGCCCGTGGCCTATTTTTGGCACACGGAGGCTGCCCGCAAAGTCTCGGGCCATTCCGAGTCCGGCGGACAAACTTCGCCCACGCCCCCCACAAAGGCTATAGCCCACCCGTTTTTTGGCCATTTGGGGGGTTTTGGCACCCGAACTTCGGGTGCTAATTTTTGGGCGCGCTGTGCCCGTGGCCTATTTTTGGCACACGGAGGCCGCCCGCAAAGTCTCGGGCCATTCCGAGTCCGGCGGACGAACTTCGCCCACGCCCCCCACCAAGGCTATAGTCCACCCGATTTTTGGCCATTTTTCCGCTGGGGGGTTTTGGAACCCCAACCTTCGGGCGCTAATTTTTGGGCGCGGCTGTGCCCGTGGCCTATTTTTGGCACACGGAGGCCACCCGCAAAGTCTCGGGCCATTCCATGTCCCGCGGACAAACTTCGCCCACGCCCCCCGCAAAGGCTATAGCCCACCCGTTTTTTGGCCATTTGGGGGGTTTTGGCACCCGAACTTCGGGTGCTAATTTTTGGGCGCGGCTGTGCCCGTGGCCTATTTTTGGAACACGGAGGCCGCCCGCAAAGTCTCCGGCCATTCCGAGTCCGGCGGACGAACTTCGCCCAGGCCCCCCACCAAGGCTATAGCCCACCCGTTTTTTGGCCATTTGGGGGGTTTTGGCACCCGAACTTCGGGTGCTAATTTTTGGGCGCGGCTGTGCCAGTGGCCTATTTTCGCACACGAAGGCCGCCCGCAAAGTCTCGGGCCATTCCGAGTCCGGCGGACGAACTTCGCCAACGCCCCCCACCAAGGCTATAGCCCACCCGTTTTTTGACAATTTGGGGGGTTTTGGCACCCCGACCTTCGGGGGCAAAATTTTGGGCGCGGCTGTGCCCGTGGCCTATTTTTTTGGCATATGGAGGCCACCCGCAAAGTCTCGGGCCATTCCGAGTCCGGCGGACGAACTTCGCCCACGCCCCCCACCAAGGCTATAGTCCACCCTATTTTTGGCCATTTTTCCGCTGTGGGGTTTTGGAACCCGAACCTTCGGGCGCAAATTTTTGGGCGCGGCTGTGCCCGTAGCCTATTTTTGGCACACGGAGACCGCCCGCAAAGTCTCGGGCCATTCCGAGTCCGGCGGACAAACTTCGCCCACGCCCCCCACAAAGGCTATTGCCCACCCGTTTTTTTGGCCATTTGGGGGGTTTTGGCACTCGAACTTCGGGTGCTAATTTTTGGGCGCGGCTGTGCCAGTGGCCTATTTTCGCACACGAAGGCCGCCCGCAAAGTCTCGGGCCATTCCGAGTCCGGCGGACGAACTTCGCCAACGCCCCCCACCAAGGCTATAGCCCACCCGTTTTTTGACAATTTGGGGGGTTTTGGCACCCCGACCTTCGGGCGCAAAATTTTGGGCGCGGCTGTGCCCGTGGCCGATTTTTTTGGCATATGGAGGCCACCCGCAAAGTCTCGGGCCATTCCGAGTCCGGCGGACGAACTTCGCCCACGCCCCCCACCAAGGCTATAGTCCACCCGATTTTTGGCCATTTTTCCGCTGTGGGGTTTTGGAACCCGAACCTTCGGGCGCAAATTTTTGGGCGCGGCTGTGCCCGTAGCCTATTTTTGGCACACGGAGACCGCCCGCAAAGTCTCGGGCCATTCCGAGTCCGGCGGACAAACTTCGCCCACGCCCCCCACAAAGTCTATAGCCCACCCGTTTTTTGGCCATTTGGGGGGTTTTGGCACCCGAACTTCGGGTACTAGTTTTTGGGCGCGGCTGTGCCCGTGGCCTATTTTTGGCACACGGAGGACGCCCGCAAAGTCTCGGGCCATTCCGAGTCCGGCAGACGAACTTCGCCCACGCCCCCCACCAAGGCTATAGCCCACCCGTTTTTTTGCCATTTGGGGGGTTTTGGCACCTCGACCTTCGGGCGCAAAATTTTGGGCGCGGCTGTGCCTGTGGCCTATTTTTTTGGCATATGGAGGACACCCGCAAAGTCTCGGGCCATTCCGAGTCCGGCGGACGAACTTCGCCCACGCCCCCCACCAAGGCTATAGTCCACCCGATTTTTGGCCATTTTTCCGCAGGGGGGTTTTGGAACCCCAACCTTCGGGCGCTAATTTTTGGGCGCGGCTGTGCCCGTGGCCTATTTTTGGCACACGGAGGCCACCCTCAAAGTCTCGGGCCATTCCAAGTCCCGCGGGCAAACTTCGCCCACGCCCCCCACAAAGGCTATAGCCCACCCGTTTTTTGGCCATTTGGGGGGTTTTGGCACCCGAACTTCGGGTGCTAATTTTTGGGCGCGGCTGTGCCCGTGGCCTATTTTTGGCACACGGAGGCCGCCCGCAAAGTCTCGGGCCATTCGGAGTCCGTCGTAGGAATTCCGCCCAGGCCCCCACCAAGGCTATAGCCCACCCGTTTTTTGGCCATTTGGGGAGTTTTGGCACCCGAACTTCGGGTGCTAATTTTTCGGCGCGGCTGTGCCCGTGGCCTATTTTTGGCACACGAAGGCCGCCCGCAAAGTCTCGGGCCATTCCGAGTCCGGCGGACAAACTTCGCCCACGCCCCCCTCAAAGGCTATTGCCCACCCGTTTTTTTGGCCATTTGGGGGGTTTTGGCACTCGAACTTCGGGTGCTAATTTTTGGGCGCGGCTGTGCCAGTGGCCTATTTTTTGCACACAAAGGCCGCCCGCAAAGTCTCGGGCCATTCCGAGTCCGGCGGACGAACTTCGCCCAGGCCCCCCACCAAGGCTATAGCCCACCCGTTTTTTGGCCATTTGGGGGGTTTTGGCACCCGAACTTCGGGTGCTAATTTTTCGGCACGGCTGTGCCCGTGGCCTATTTTTGGCACACGAAGGTCGCCCGCAAAGTCTCGGTCCATTCCGAGTCCGGCGGACAAACTTCGCCCACGCCCCCCACAAAGGCTATTGCCCACCCGTTTTTTTGGCCTTTGGGGGTTTTGGCACTCGGGTGCTAATTTTTGGGCGCGGCTGTGCCAGTGGCCTATTTTCGCACACGAAGGCCGCCCGCAAAGTCTCGGTCCATTCCGAGTCCGGCGGACGAACTTCGCCAACGCCCCCCACCAAGGCTATAGCCCACCCGTTTTTTGACAATTTGGGGGGTTTTGGCACCCCGACCTTCGGGCGCAAATTTTTGGGCGCGGCTGTGCCCGTAGCCTATTTTTGGCAAACGGAGACCGCCCGCAAAGTCTCGGGCCATTCCGAGTCCGGCGGACAAACTTCGCCCACGCCCCCCACAAAGTCTATAGCCCACCCGTTTTTTGGCCATTTGGGGGGTTTTGGCACCCGAACTTCGGGTACTAGTTTTTGGGCGCGGCTGTGCCCGTGGCCTATTTTTGGCAGACGGAGGACGCCCGCAAAGTTTCGGGCCATTCCGAGTCCGGCAGACGAACTTCGCCCACACCCCCCACCAAGGCTATAGCCCACCCGTTTTTTGGCCATTTGGGGGGTTTTGGCACCCCGACCTTCGGGCGCAAAATTTTGTGCGCGGCTGTGCCCGTGGCCTATTTTTTTGGCATATGGAGGCCACCCGCAAAGTCTCGGGCCATTCCGAGTCCGGCGGACGAACTTCGCCCACGCCCCCCACCAAGGCTATAGTCCACCCGATTTTTGGCCATTTTTCCGCTGGGGGGTTTTGGAACCCCAACCTTCGGGTGCTAATTTTTGGGCGCGGCTGTGCCCGTGGCCTATTTTTGGCACACGGAGGCCAGCCTCAAAGTCTCGGGCCATTCCAAGTCCCGCGGACAAACTTCACCCACGCCCCCCACAAAGGCTATAGCCCACCCGTTTTTTGGCCATTTGGGGGGTTTTGGCACCCGAACTTCGGGTGCTAATTTTTGGGCGCGGCTGTGCCCGTGGCCTATTTTTGGCACACGGAGGCCGCCCGCAAAGTCTCGGGCCATTCCGAGGCCCCCACCAAGGCTATAGTCCACCCGATTTTTGGCCATTTGTCCGCTGTGGGGTTTTGGAACCCGAACCTTCGGGCGCAAATTTTTGGGCGCGGCTGTGCCCGTAGCCTATTTTTGGCACACGGAGACCGCCCGCAAAGTCTCGGGCCATTCCGAGTCCGGCGGACAAACTTCGCCCACGCCCCCCACAAAGTCTATAGCCCACCCGTTTTTTGGCCATTTGGGGGGTTTTGGCACCCGAACTTCGGGTACTAGTTTTTGGGCGCGGCTGTGCCCGTGGCCTATTTTTGGCACACGGAGGACGCCCGCAAAGTCTCGGGCCATTCCGAGTCCGGCAGACGAACTTCGCCCACGCCCCCCACCAAGGCTATAGCCCACCCGTTTTTTTGCCATTTGGGGGGTTTTGGCACCTCGACCTTCGGGCGCAAAATTTTGGGCGCGGCTGTGCCCGTGGCCGATTTTTTTGGCATATGGAGGCCACCCGCAAAGTCTCGGGCCATTCCGAGTCCGGCGGACGAACTTCGCCCAGGCCCCCCACCAAGGCTATAGCCCACCCGTTTTTTGGCCATTTGGGGGGTTTTGGCACCCGAACTTCGGGTGCTAATTTTTCGGCGCGGCTGTGCCCGTGGCCTATTTTTGGCACACGAAGGTCGCCCGCAAAGTCTCGGGCCATTCCGAGTCCGGCGGACAAACTTCGCCCACGCCCCCCACAAAGGCTATTGCCCACCCGTTTTTTGGCCATTTGGGGGGTTTTGGCACCCGAACTTCGGGTGCTAATTTTTGGGCGCGGCTGTGCCCGTGGCCTATTTTTGGCACACGGAGGCTGCCCGCAAAGTCTCGGGCCATTCCGAGTCCGGCGGACAAACTTCGCCCACGCCCCCCACAAAGGCTATAGCCCACCCGTTTTTTGGCCATTCGGGGGGTTTTGGCACCCGAACTTCGGGTGCTAATTTTTGGGCGCGGCCATGCCCGTGGCCTAGTTTTGGCACACGGAGGCTGCCCGCAAAGTCTCGGGCCATTCCGAGTCCGGCGGACGAACTTCGCCCACGCCCCCCACCAAGGCTATAGTCCACCCGATTTTTGGCCATTTTTCCGCTGGGGGGTTTTGGAACCCCAACCTTTGGGCGCTAATTTTTGGGCGCGGCTGTGCCCGTGGCCTATGTTTGGCACACGGAGACCACCCGCAAAGTCTCGTGCCATTCCAAGTCCCGCGGAAAAACTTCGCCCACGCCCCCCACAAAGGCTATAGCCCACCCGTTTTTTGGCCATTTGGGGGGTTTTGGCACCCGAACTTCGGGTGTTAATTTTTGGGTGCGGCTGTGCCCGTGGCCTATTTTTGGCACACGGAGGCCGCCCGCAAAGTCTCGGGCCATTCCGAGTCCGGCGGACGAACTTCGCCCAGGCCCCCCACCAAGGATATAGCCCACCCGTTTTTTGGCCATTTGGGGGGTTTTGGCACCCGAACATCGGGTGCTAATTTTTCGGCGCGGCTGTGCCCGTGGCCTATTTTTGGTACACGAAGGCCGCCCGCAAAGTCTCGGCCATTCCGAGTCCGGCGGACAAACTTCGCCCACGCCCCCCACAAAGGCTATTGCCCACCCGTTTTTTTGGGCATTTGGGGGGTTTTGGCACTCGAACTTCGGGTGCTAATTTTTGGGCGCGGCTGTGCCAGTGGCCTATTTTTTGCACACGAAGGCCGCCCGCAAAGTCTCGGGCCATTCCGAGTCCGGCGGACGAACTTCGCCAACGCCCCCCACCAAGGCTATAGTCCACCCGATTTTTGGCCATTTTTCCGCTGTGGGGTTTTGGAACCCGAACCTTCGGGCGCAAATTTTTGGGCGCGGCTGTGCCCGTGGCCTATTTTTGGCACACGGAGACCGCCCGCAAAGTCTCGGGCCATTCCGAGTCCGGCGGACAAACTTCGCCCACGCCCCCCACAAAGTCTATAGCCCACCCGTTTTTTGGCTATTTGGGGGGTTTTGGCACCCGAACTTTGGGTACTAATTTTTGGGCGCGGCTGTGCCCGTGGCCTATTTTTGGCACACGGAGGACGCCCGCAAAGTCTCGGGCCATTCCGAGTCCGGCAGACGAACTTCGCCCACGCCCCCCACCAAGGCTATAGCCCACCCGTTTTTTGGCCATTTGGGGGGTTTTGGCACCCCGACCTTCGGGTGCTAATTTTTGGGCGCGGCTGTACCCGTGGCCTATTTTTGGCACACGGAGGCCACCCGCAAAGTCTCGGGCCATTCCGAGTCCGGCGGACAAACTTCGCCCACGCCCCCCACAAAGGCTATAGCCCACCCGTTTTTTGGCCATTTGGGGGGTTTTGGCACCCGAACTTCGGGTACTAATTTTTGGGCGCGGCCATGCCCGTGGCCTAGTTTTGGCACACGGAGGCCGCCCGCAAAGTCTCGGGCCATTCCGAGTCCGGCGGACGAACTTCGCCCACGCCCCCCACCAAGGCTATAGTCCACCCGATTTTTGGCCATTTGGGGGGTTTTGGCACCCGAACTTTGGGTGCTAATTTTTGGGCGCGGCTGTGCCCGTGGCCTATTTTTGGCACACGGAGGCCGCCCGCAAAGTCTCGGGCCATTCCGAGTCCGGCAGACGAACTTCGCCCACGCCCCCCACCAAGGCTATAGCCCACCCGTTTTTTTGCCATTTGGGGGGTTTTGGCACCTCGACCTTCGGGCGCAAAATTTTGGGCGCGGCTGTGCCCGTGGCCGATTTTTTTGGCATATGGAGGCCACCCGCAAAGTCTCGGGCCATTCCGAGTCCGGCGGACGAACTTCGCCCACGCCCCCCACCAAGGCTATAGCCCACCCGTTTTTTGGCCATTTGGGGGGTTTTGGCACCCCGACCCTCGGGCGCCAATTTTTGGGCGCGGCTGTGCCCGTGTCCTATTTTTGGCACACGTAGGCCGCCCCGAGACTAATTTTTGGGCGCGGCTGTGCCCGTGGCCTATTTTTGGCACACGGAGGCCGCCCACAAAGTCTCGGGCCATTCCGAGTCCGGCGGACAAACTTCGCCCACGCCCCCCACAAAGGCTATTGCCCACCCGTTTTTTGGCCATTTGGGGGGTTTTGGCACCCGAACTTCGGGTGCTAATTTTTGGGCGCGGCTGTGCCAGTGGCCTATTTTTTGCACACGAAGGCCGCCCGCAAAGTCTCGGGCCATTCCGAGTCCGGCGAACGAACTTCGCCCACGCCCCCCACCAAGGCTATAGCCCACCCGATTTTTGGCCATTTTTCCGCTGGGGGGTTTTGGCACCCCGAACTTCGGGTGCTAATTTTTGGGCGCGGCTGTGCCCGTGGCCTATTTTTGGCACACGGTGGCCGCCCGTAAAGTCTCAGGCCCTTCCGAGTCCGGCGGACGAACTTCGCCCACGCCCCCCACCTAGGCTATAGCCCACCCGTTTTTTGGCCATTTGGTGGGTTTTGGCACCCTAAACTTTGGGTGCTAATTTTTGGACGCGGCTGTACCCGTGGCCTATTTTTGGCACTCGGAGGCCGCCCGCAAAGTCTCGGTCCATTCCGAGTCCGGCGTACGAACTTCGCCCACGCCCCCCACCAAGGCTATAGCCCACCCGTTTTTTGGCCATTTGGGGGGTTTTGGCACCCCGACCCTCGGGCGCTAATTTTTGGGCGCGGCTGTGCCCGTGTCCTATTTTTGGCACACGTAGGCCGCCCCGAGACTAATTTTTGGGCGCGGCTGTGCCCGTGGCATATTTTTGGCACACGGAGGCCGCCCACAAAGTCTCGTGCCATTCCTATTACGTCGGACGAACTTCGCCCACGCCCCCCACCAAGGCTATAGCCCACCCGATTTTTGGCCATTTTTCCGCTGGGGGGTTTTGGCACCCCGACCTTCGGGCGCTAATTTTTTGGCGCGGCCGTCCCCGTGGCCTATTTTTGGCACACGGAGGCCGCCCGCAAAGTCTCGGGCCATTCCGAGTCCGGCGGATGAACTTCGCCCATGCCCCCCACCAAGGCTATAGCCCACCCGATTTTTGGCCATTTTTCCGCTGGGGGGTTTTGGTACCCCGACCTTCGGGTGCGGCTATGCCCGTGGCCTATTTTTGGCACACGGAGGCTGCCCGCAAAGTCTCGGGCCATTCCGAGTCCGGCGGACGAACTTCTCCCACGCCCCCCACCAAGGCTATAGCCCACCCGTTTTTTGGCCATTTTTCCGCTGGGGGGTTTTGGCACCCCGACCTTCGGGCACTAATTTTTGGGCGTGGCTCTGCCCGTGGCCTATTTTTGGCACACGGAGGCCGCCCGCAAATTCTCGGGCCATTCCGAGTCGTCCACGCTCCCCACCAAGGCTATAGCCGACCCGATTTTTGGCCATTTTTCCGCTGTGGGGTTTTGGCACCCCGAACTTCGGGTGCTAATTTTTGGGCGCGGCTGTGTCCGTGGTCTATTTTTGGCACACGGAGGCCGCCCGCAAAGTCTCGGGCCATTCCGAGTCCGGCGGACGAACTTCGCCCACGCCCCCCACCAAGGCTATAGCCCACCCGGTTTTTGGCCATTTGGGGGGTTGTGGCACCCTGAACGGGGGGGGCTAATTTTTGGAAGCGGCTGTACCGTGGCCTATTTTTGGCACACGGTAGCTGCCCGTAAAGTCTCGGGCCATTCCGAGTCCGCGGACGAACTTCGCCACCCCACCAAGGCTATAGCCCACCCGGTTTTTGGCCATTTTTCCGCTGGGGGGTTTTGGCACCCCGAACTTCGGGTGCTAATTTTTGGGCGCGGCTGTGCCCGTGGCCTATTTTTGGCACACGGTGGCCGCCCGTAAAGTCTCGGGCCCTTCCGAGTCCGGCGGACGAACTTCGCCCACGCCCCCCACCTAGGCTATAGCCCACCCGTTTTTTGGCCATTTGGTGGGTTTTGGCACCCTAAACTTTGGGTGCTAATTTTTGGACGCGGCTGTACCCGTGGCCTATTTTTGGCACTCGGAGGCCGCCCGCAAAGTCTCGGTCCATTCCGAGTCCGGCGGACGAACTTCGCCCACGCCCCCCACCAAGGCTATAGCCCACCCGTTTTTTGGCCATTTGGGGGGTTTTGGCACCCCGACCTTCGGGCGCTAATTTTTGGGCGCGGCTGCGCCCGTGGCCTATTTTTAGCACACGGAGGCCGCCCGCAAAGTCTGGAGCCATTCCGAGTACGGCGGATGAACTTCGCCCATGCCCCCCACCAAGGCTATAGCCCACCCGATTTTTGGCCATTTTTCCGCTGGGGGGTTTTGGTACCCCGACCTTCGGGTGCGGCTATGCCCGTGGCCTATTTTTGGCACACGGAGGCTGCCCGCAAAGTCTCGGGCCATTCCGAATCCGGCGGACGAACTTCGCCCACGCCCCCCACCAAGGCTATAGCCCACCCATTTTTTGGCCATTTGGGGGGTTTTCGTACCCCGAACTTCGTGTGCTAATTTTTGGGCGCGGCTTTGCCCGTGGCCTATTTTTGGCACACGGAGGCCGCCCGCCAAGTCTCGGGCCATTCCGAGTCCGGCGGACGAACTTCTCCCACGCCCCCCACCAAGGCTATAGCCCACCCGTTTTTTGGCCATTTTTCCGCTGGGGGGTTTTGGCACCCCGACCTTTGGGCACGAATTTTTGGGCGTGGCTCTGCCCGTGGCCTATTTTTGGCACACGGAGGCAGCCCGCAAATTCTCGGGCCATTCCGAGTCCGGCGAACGAACTTCGCCCACGCCCCCCACCAAGGCTATAGCCGACCCGATTTTTGGCCATTTTTCCGCTGGGGGGTTTTGGCACCCCGAACTTCGGGTATTAATTTTTGGGCGCGGCTGTGTCCGTGGCCTATTTTTGGCACACGGAGGCCGCCCGCAAAGTCTCGGGCCATTCCGAGTCCGGCGGACGAACTTCGCCCACGCCCCCCACCAAGGCTATAGCCCACCCGTTTTTTGGCCATTTGGGGGGTTTTGGCACCCTAAACTTCGGGTGCTAATTTTTGGACACGGCTGTACCCGTGGCCTATTTTTGGCACACGGTAGCTGCCCGTAAAGTCTCGGGCCATTCCGAGTCCGGTGGACGAACTTCGCCCACGCCCCCCACCAAGGCTATAGCCCACCCGGTTTTTGGCCATTTTTCCGCTGGGGGGTTTTGGCACCCGAACTTGGTGCTAATTTTTAGCGGCTGTTCCCGTGGACTATTTTTGGCACTCGGTGGCCGCCCGGAAAGTCTCGGGCCCTTCCGAGTGCGGCGGACGAACTCGCCCCCCCACCTAGGCTATAGCCCACCCGTTTTTGGCCATTTGGTGGGTTTTGGCACCTAAACTTTGGGTACTAATTTTTGGACACGGCTGTACCGTGGCCTATTTTTGGCACTCGGAGGCCGCCCGCAAAGTCTCGGTCCATTCCGAGTCCGGCGGACGAACTGCGCCACGCCCCCACCAAGGCTATAGCCCACCCGTTTTTGGCCATTTGGGGGTTTTGGCACCCGACCTTCGGGCGCTAATTTTTGGCGCGGCTGTGCCCGTGGCCTATTTTTAGCACACGGAGGCCGCCCGCAAAGTCTGGAGCCATTCCAGTACGGCGGACGAACCGCCCACGCCCCACCAAGGCAATAGCCCATCCGATTTTTGGCCATTTTTCCGCTGGTGGGTTTTGGCATCCCGACCTTCGGGCAATAATTTATGGGGACTTCTGTGTCCGTGGCCTATCTTGAGCACTCGGTGGCCGCCCGCAATGTCTCGGGTCATTCCGAGTCCGGCGTACGAACCGCCCCCCACCAAGGCTATAGCCCACCCGTTTTTGGCCATTTGGGGGTTTTGGCACCCGGGCACTAATTTTTGGGCGCGGCTGTGCCCGTGGCCTATTTTTAGCACACGGAGGCCGCCCGCAAAGTCTGGAGCCATTCCGAGTACGGCGGACGAACTTCGCCCACGCCCCCCACCAAGCCAATAGCCCATCCGATTTTTGGCCATTTTTCCGCTTGGGGGTTTTGGCATCCCCGGGCGCTAATTTTTGGGCACGGCTGTGCCCGTGGCCTATTTTTGGCACTCGGAGGCCGCCCGCAAAGTCTCGGTCCATTCCGAGTCCGGCGGACGAACTTCGCCCACGCCCCCCACAAAGCCTATAGCCCACCCGTTTTTTTGCCATTTGTGGGGTTTTGGCACCCCGAACTTTGGGTGCTAATTTTTTTGCGCGGCTGTGCTCGTGGCCTATTTTTGGCACACGGAGGCCGCCCGCAAAGTCTCCGGCCATTCCGAGTCCGGCGGACGAACTTCGCCCACGCCCCCCACCAAGGCTATAGCCCACCCGATTTTTGGCCATTTTTCCGCTGGAGGGTTTTGGCACCCCGACCTTCGGGCGCTAATTTTTGGGCGCGGGTATGCCGTGGCCTATTTTTGGCACACGGAGGCCGCCCCCAAAATCTCGGGCCATTCCGAGTCTGGCGGACGAACTTCGCCCGCGGCCCCACCCAGGCTCTAGCCCACCCGTTTTTTGGCCATTTGGGGGGTTTTGGCACCCCGATCTTCGGGTGCTAATTTTTGGGAGCTGCTGTGCCCGTGTCCTATTTTTAGCACACGGAGGCCGCCCGCAAAGACTGGAGCCATTCCGAGTACGGCGCCGACGCCCCCCACCAAGGCTATAGCCCATCCGATTTTTGGCCATTTTTCCGCTGGGGGGTTTTGGCATCCCGACCTTCGGGCGGTAATTTTTGGGCGCGGATGTGCCCGTGGCCTATTTTTGGCACACGGTAGCTGCCCGTAAAGTCTCGGGCCATTCCGAGTCCGGTGGACGAACTTCGCCCACGCCCCCCACCAAGGCTATAGCCCACCCGGTTTTTGGCCATTTTTCCGCTGGGGGGTTTTGGCACCCCGAACTTGGTGCTAATTTTTAAGGCTGTGCCCGTGGCCTATTTTTGGCACACGGTGGCCGCCCGTAAAGTCTCGGGCCCTTCCGAGTCCGGCGGACGAACTTCGCCCACGCCCCCCACCTAGGCTATAGCCCACCCGTTTTTTGGCCATTTGGTGGGTTTTGGCACCCTAAACTTTGGGTACTAATTTTTGGACACGGTTGTACCCGTGGCCTATTTTTGGCACTCGGAGGCCGCCCGCAAAGTCTCGGTCCATTCCGAGTCCGGCGGACGAACTTCGCCCACGCCCCCCACCAAGGCTATAGCCCACCCGTTTTTTGGCCATTTGGGGGGTTTTGGCACCCCGACCTTCGGGCGCTAATTTTTGGGCGCGGCTGTGCCCGTGGCCTATTTTTAGCACACGGAGGCCGCCCACAAAGTCTGGAGCCATTCCGAGTACGGCGGACGAACTTCGCCCACGCCCCCCACCAAGGCTATAGCCCATCCGATTTTTGGCCATTTTTCCGCTGGGGGGTTTTGGCATCCCGACCTTCGGGCAGTAATTTTTGGGCGCGGATGTGCCCGTGGCCTATTTTTGGCACTCGGAGGCCGCCCGCAAAGTCTCGGTCCATTCCGAGTCCGGCGGACGAACTTCGCCCACGCCCCCCACCAAGGCTATAGCCCACCCGTTTTTTGGCCATTTGGGGGGTTTTGGCACCCCGACCTTCGGGCACTAATTTTTGGGCGCGGCTGTGCCCGTGGCCTATTTTTAGCACACGGAGGCCGCCCGCAAAGTCTGGAGCCATTCCGAGTACGGCGGACGAACTTCGCCCACGCCCCCCACCAAGGCTATAGCCCATCCGATTTTTGGCCATTTTTCCGCTGGGGGGTTTTGGCATCCCGACCTTCGGGCGGTAATTTTTGGGCGCGGATGTGCCCGTGGCCTATTTTTGGCACTCGGAGGCCGCCCGCAAAGTCTCGGTCCATTCCGAGTCCGGCGGACGAACTTCGCCCACGCCCCCCACAAAGCCTATAGCCCACCCGTTTTTTTGCCATTTGTGGGGTTTTGGCACCCCGAACTTTGGGTGCTAATTTTTTTGCGCGGCTGTGCTCGTGGCCTATTTTTGGCACACGGAGGCCGCCCGCAAAGTCTCCGGCCATTCCGAGTCCGGCGGACGAACTTCGCCCACGCCCCCCACCAAGGCTATAGCCCACCCGATTTTTGGCCATTTTTCCGCTGGAGGGTTTTGGCACCCCGACCTTCGGGCGCTAATTTTTGGGCGCGGGTATGCCGTGGCCTATTTTTGGCACACGGAGGCCGCCCCCAAAATCTCGGGCCATTCCGAGTCTGGCGGACGAACTTCGCCCACTCCCCCACCCAGGCTATAGCCCACCCGTTTTTTGGCCATTTGGGGGGTTTTGGCACCCCGATCTTCGGGTGCTAATTTTTGGGCGCGGCTGTGCCCGTGTCCTATTTTTAGCACACGGAGGCCGCCCGCAAAGTCTGGAGCCATTCCGAGTCGCCGACGCCCCCCACCAAGGCTATAGCCCATCCGATTTTTGGCCATTTTTCCGCTGGGGGGTTTTGGCATCCCGACCTTCGGGAGATAATTTTTGGGCGCGGATGTGCCCGTGTCCTATTTTTGGCACTCGGAGGCCGCCCGCAAAGTCTCGGTCCATTCCGAGTCCGGCGGACGAACTTCGCCCACCCCCCCACCAAGGCTATAGCCCACCCGTTTTTTGGCCATTTGGGGGGTTTTGGCACCCCGACCTTCGGGCGCTAATTTTTGGGCACGGCTGTGCCCGTGGCCTATTTTTAGCACACGGAGGCCGCCCGCAAAGTCTGGAGCGATTCCGAGTACGGCGGACGAACTTCGCCGACGCCCCCCACCAAGGCTATAGCCCATCCGATTTTTGGCCATTTTTCCGCTGGGGGGTTTTGGCATCCCGACCTTCGGGAGATAATTTTTGGGCGCGGATGTGCCCGTGTCCTATTTTTGGCACTCGGAGGCCGCCCGCAAAGTCTCGGTCCATTCCGAGTCCGGCGGACGAACTTCGCCCACCCCCCCACCAAGGCTATAGCCCACCCGTTTTTTGGCCATTTGGGGGGTTTTGGCACCCCGACCTTCGGGCGCTAATTTTTGGGCACGGCTGTGCCCGTGGCCTATTTTTAGCACACGGAGGCCGTCCGCAAAGTCTGGAGCAATTCCGAGTACGGCGGACGAACTTCGTCCACGCCCCCCACCAAGGCTATAGCCCACCCGATTTTTGGCTATTTTTCCGCTGGGGGGTTTTGGCATCCCGACCGTCGGGCGCTAATTTTTGGGCGCGGATGTGCCCATGGCCTATTTTTGGCACACGGAGGCCACCCGCAAAGTCCCGGGCCATTCCGAGTCCGGCGGACGAACTTCGCCCACGCCCCCCACAAAGCCTATAGCCCACCCGTTTTTTTGCCATTTGTGGGGTTTTGGCACCCCGAACTTCGGGTGCTAATTTTTGGGCGCGGCTGTGCCCGTGGCCTATTTTTGGCACACGGAGGCCGCCCGCAAAGTCTCGGGCCATTCCGAGTCCGGCGGACGAACTTCGCCCACGCCCCCCACCAAGGCTATAGCCCACCCGATTTTTGGCCATTTTTCCGCTGGAGGGTTTTGGCACACCGACCTTCGGGTGCTAATTTTTGGGCGCGGCTATGTCGTTGCCTATTTTTGGCACACGGAGGCCGCCCCCAAAATCTCGGGCCATTCCGAGTCCGGCGGACGAACTTCGCCCACTCCCCCACCAAGGCTATAGCCCACCCGTTTTTTGGCCATTTGGGGGGTTTTGGCATCCCGATCTTCGGGTGCTAATTTTTGGGCGCGGCTGTGCCCGTGGCCTATTTTTTGTACACAGAGGCCGCCCGCAAAGTCTCGGGCCATTTCGAGTCCGACGGATGAACTTCGCCCACGCCCCCCACCAAGGCTATAGCCCACCCGTTTTTTGGCTGTTTGGGGGGTTTTGGCACCCCGACCTTCGGGCGCTAATTTTTGGGCGCGGCTGTGCCCGTGGCCTATTTCTGGCACACGGAGGCCGCCCGCAAAGTCTCGGGCCATTCCGAGTCCGGCGGACGAACTTCGCCCACGCCCCCCACCAAGGCTATAGCCCACCCGATTTTTGGCCATTTTTCTGCAGGGGGGTTTTGGTACCCCGACATTCGGGCGCTAATTTTTGGGCGCGGCTGTGCCCGTTTCCTATTTTTGGCACACGGAGGCCGCCCGCAAAGTCTCGGGCCATTACGAGTCCGGCGGACGAACTTCGCCCACGCCCCCCACCAAGGCTATAGCCCACCCGATTTTTGGCCATTTTTCCGCTGGGGGGTTTTGGCACCCCGACCTTCGGGCGCTAATTTTTTGGCGCGGCTGTCCCCGTGGCCTATTTTTGGCACACGGAGGCCGCCCGCAAAGTCTCCGGCCATTCCGAGTCCGGCGGATGAACTTCGCCCATGCCCCCCACCAAGGCTATAGCCCACCCGATTTTTGGCCATTTTTCCGCTGGGGGGTTTTGGTACCCCGACCTTCGGGTGCGGCTATGCCCGTGGCCTATTTTTGGCACACGGAGGCTGCCCGCAAAGTCTCGGGCCATTCCGAGTCCGGCGGACGAACTTCTCCCACGCCCCCCACCAAGGCTATAGCCCACCCGATTTTTGGCCATTTTTCCGCTGGGGGGTTTTGGCACCCCGACCTTCGGGCACTAATTTTTGGGCGTGGCTCTGCCCGTGGCCTATTTTTGGCACACGGAGGCCGCCCGCAAATTCTCGGGCCATTCCGAGTCCGGCGAACGAACTTCGTCCACGCTCCCCACCAAGGCTATAGCCGACCCGATTTTTGGCCATTTTTCCGCTGTGGGGTTTTGGCACCCCGAACTTCGGGTGCTAATTTTTGGGCGCGGCTGTGTCCGTGGTCTATTTTTGGCACACGGAGGCCGCCCGCAAAGTCTCGGGCCATTCCGAGTCCGGCGGACGAACTTCGCCCACGCCCCCCACCAAGGCTATAGCCCACCCGTTTTTTGGCCATTTGGGGGGTTTTGGCACCCTAAACTTCGGGTGCTAATTTTTGGACGCGGCTGTACCCGTGGCCTATTTTTGGCACACGGTAGCTGCCCGTAAAGTCTCGGGCCATTCCGAGTCCGGCGGACGAACTTCGCCCACGCCCCCCACCAAGGCTATAGCCCACCCGGTTTTTGGCCATTTTTCCGCTGGGGGGTTTTGGCACCCCGAACTTCGGGTGCTAATTTTTGCGCGGCTGTGCCCGTGGCCTATTTTGGCACACGGTGGCCGCCCGTAAAGTCTCGGGCCCTTCCGAGTCCGGCGGACGAACCGCCACGCCCCACCTAGGCTATAGCCCACCCGTTTTTGGCCATTTGGTGGGTTTTGGCACCCTAAACTTTGGGTGCTAATTTTTGGCGGCTGTACCCGTGGCCTATTTTTGCACTCGGAGGCCGCCCGCAAAGTCTCGGTCCATTCCGAGTCCGCGGACGAACCGCCCACGCCCCACCAAGGCTATAGCCCACCCGTTTTTGGCCATTTGGGGGGTTTTGGCACCCCGACCTTCGGGCGCTAATTTTTGGCGCGGCTGCGCCCGTGGCCTATTTTTAGCACACGGAGGCCGCCCGCAAAGTCTGGAGCCATTCCGAGTACGGCGGATGAACTTCGCCCATGCCCCCCACCAAGGCTATAGCCCACCCGATTTTTGGCCATTTTTCCGCTGGGGGGTTTTGGTACCCCGACCTTGGGGTGCGGCTATGCCTGTGGCCTATTTTTGGCACACGGAGGCTGCCCGCAAAGTCTCGGGCCATTCCGAATCCGGCGGACGAACTTCGCCCACGCCCCCCACCAAGGCTATAGCCCACCCATTTTTTGGCCATTTGGGGGGTTTTCGTACCCCGAACTTCGTGTGCTAATTTTTGGGCGCGGCTTTGCCCGTGGCCTATTTTTGGCACACGGAGGCCGCCCGCAAAGTCTCGGGCCATTCCGAGTCCGGCGGACGAACTTCTCCCACGCCCCCCACCAAGGCTATAGCCCACCCGTTTTTTGGCCATTTTTCCGCTGGGGGGTTTTGGCACCCCGACCTTTGGGCACGAATTTTTGGGGGTGGCTCTGCCCGTGGCCTATTTTTGGCACACGGAGGCAGCCCGCAAATTCTCGGGCCATTCCGAGTCCGCGAACCGCCCCCACCAAGGCTATAGCCGACCGATTTTTAGCCATTTTCCGCTGGGGTTTTGAACTTCGGGCTTTAATTTTTGGCCGCGGCTGTGTCCGTGGCCTATTTTTGGCACACGGAGGCCGCCCGCAAAGTCTCGGGCCATTCCGAGTCCGGCGGACGAACTTCGCCCACGCCCCCCACCAAGGCTATAGCCCACCCGTTTTTTGGCCATTTGGGGGGTTTTGGCACCCTAAACTTCGGGTGCTAATTTTTGGACACGGCTGTACCCGTGGCCTATTTTTGGCACACGGTAGCTGCCCGTAAAGTCTCGGGCCATTCCGAGTCCGGTGGACGAACTTCGCCCACGCCCCCCACCAAGGCTATAGCCCACCCAGTTTTTGGCCATTTTTCCGCTGGGGGGTTTTGGCACCCCGAACTTCGGGTGCTAATTTTTGGGCGCGGCTGTGCCCGTGGCCTATTTTTGGCACACGGTGGCCGCCCGTAAAGTCTCGGGCCCTTCCGAGTCCGGCGGACGAACTTCGCCCACGCCCCCCACCTAGGCTATAGCCCACCCGTTTTTTGGCCATTTGGTGGGTTTTGGCACCCTAAACTTTGGGTACTAATTTTTGGACACGGCTGTACCCGTGGCCTATTTTTGGCACTCGGAGGCCGCCCGCAAAGTCTCGGTCCATTCCGAGTCCGGCGGACGAACTGCGCCCACGCCCCCCACCAAGGCTATAGCCCACCCGTTTTTTGGCCATTTGGGGGGTTTTGGCACCCCGACCTTCGGGCGCTAATTTTTGGGCGCGGCTGTGCCCGTGGCCTATTTTTAGCACACGGAGGCCGCCCGCAAAGTCTGGAGCCATTCCGAGTACGGCGGACGAACTTCGCCCACGCCCCCCACCAAGGCAATAGCCCATCCGATTTTTGGCCATTTTTCCGCTGGGGGGTTTTGGCATCCCGACCTTCGGGCAGTAATTTTTGGGCGCGGATGTGCCCGTGGCCTATTTTTGGCACTCGGAGGCCGCCCGCAAAGTCTCGGTCCATTCCGAGTCCGGCGGACGTACATCGCCAGCCCCACCAAGGCTATAGCCCACCCGTTTTTTGGCCATTTGGGGGGTTTTGGCACCCCGACCTTCGGGCACTAATTTTTGGGCGCGGCTGTGCCCGTGGCCTATTTTTAGCACACGGAGGCCGCCCGCAAAGTCTGGAGCCATTCCGAGTACGGCGGACGAACTTCGCCCACGCCCCCCACCAAGGCAATAGCCCATCCGATTTTTGGCCATTTTTCCGCTGGGGGGTTTTGGCATCCCGACCTTCGGGCGGTAATTTTTGGGCGCGGATGTGCCCGTGGCCTATTTTTGGCACTCGGAGGCCGCCCGCAAAGTCTCGGTCCATTCCGAGTCCGGCGGACGAACTTCGCCCACGCCCCCCACAAAGCCTATAGCCCACCCGTTTTTTTGCCATTTGTGGGGTTTTGGCACCCCGAACTTTGGGTGCTAATTTTTTTGCGCGGCTGTGCTCGTGGCCTATTTTTGGCACACGGAGGCCGCCCGCAAAGTCTCCGGCCATTCCGAGTCCGGCGGACGAACTTCGCCCACGCCCCCCACCAAGGCTATAGCCCACCCGATTTTTGGCCATTTTTCCGCTGGAGGGTTTTGGCACCCCGACCTTCGGGCGCTAATTTTTGGGCGCGGGTATGCCGTGGCCTATTTTTGGCACACGGAGGCCGCCCCCAAAATCTCGGGCCATTCCGAGTCTGGCGGACGAACTTCGCCCACTCCCCCACCCAGGCTATAGCCCACCCGTTTTTTGGCCATTTGGGGGGTTTTGGCACCCCGATCTTCGGGTGCTAATTTTTGGGCGCGGCTGTACCCGTGGCCTATTTTTAGCACACGGAGGCCGCCCGCAAAGTCTGGAGCCATTCCGAGTACGGCGGACGAACTTCGCCAACGCCCCCCACCAAGGCTATAGCCCACCCGTTTTTTGGCCATTTGCGGGGTTTTGGCAGCCCGACCTTCGGGCGCTAATTTTTGGGTGCGGCTGTGCCCGTGGCCTATTTTTGACACACGGATGCCGCCCGCAAAGTCTCGGGCCATTCCGAGTCCGGACGAACCACGCCCCCACCAAGGCTATAGCCCACCCGTTTTTTGGCCATTTGGGGGGTTTTGGCACCCCGACCTTCGGGGGCTGATTTTTGGGCGTGGCTGTACCCGTGGCCTATTTTTGGCACACGGAGGCGGCCCGCAATGTCTCGGGCCATTCCGAGTCCGGCGGACGAACTTCGCCCACGCCCCCCACCAATGGGATAGCCCACCCGATTTTTGGCCATTTTTCCGCTGGGGGGTTTTGGCACCCCGACCTTCGGGCGCTAATTTTTGGGCGCAGCGGTGCCCGTGGCCTATTTTTGGCACACGGAGGCCGCCCGCAATGTCTCGGGCCATTCCGAGTCCGGCGGATGAACTTCGCCCACGCCCCCCACCAATGCGATAGCCCACCCGATTTTTGGCCATTTTTCCGCTGGGGGGTTTTGGCACCCCGACCTTCGGGCGCTAATTTTTGGGCGCGGCTGTGCCCGTGGCCTATTTTTGGCACACGGAGGCCGCTCGCAAAGTCTCGGGCCATTCCGAGTCCGGCGGATGAACTTCGCCCACGCCCCCCACCAAGGTTATAGCCCACCCGTTTTTTGGTCATTTGGGGGGTTTTGGTACCCCGACCTTCGGGCGCTAATTTTTGGGCACGGCGATTCCCGTGGCCTATTTTTGGCACACGGAGGCCACCCGCAAAGTCTCGGGCCATTCCGAGTCCGGCGGACGAACTTCACCCACACCCCCCACCAAGGCTATAGCCCACCCGTTTTTTGGCCATTTGGGTGGTTTTGGCACCCCGACCTTCGGGCGCTAATTTTTTGGCGCGGCTGTGCCTGTGGCCTATTTTTGGCACACGGAGGCCGCCCGCAAAGTCTCGGGCCATTCGGAGTCCGGCGGACGAACTTCGCCCACGCCCCCCACCAAGGCTATAGCCCACCCGATTTTTTGCCATTTTTCTGCTGGGGGGCTTTGGCACCCCGACCTTCGGGCACTAATTTTTGGGCACGGCTATGCCCGTGGCTTATTTTTGTCACACGGAGGCCGCCCCCAAAGTCTCGGGCCATTCCGAGTCCGGCGGACAAACTTCGCCCACGCCCCCCACCAAGGCTATTTTGGCACCCGTTTTTTGGCCATTTTTCCGCTGGGTGGTTTTGGCACCCCGACCTTCGGGCGCTAATTTTTGGGCGCACCTATTCCCGTGGCCTATTTTTGGCACACGGAGGCTGCCCGCAAAGTCTCGGGCCATTCCGAGTCCGGCGGATGAACTTCGCCCACGCCCCCCACCAAGGCTATAGCCCACCCGTTTTTTGGCCATTTGGGGGATTTTGGCACCCCGACCTTCGGGTGCTAATTTATGGGCGTGGCTGTGCCCGTGGCCTATTTTTGGCACACGGAGGCCGACCGCAAAGTCTCGTTCCATTCCTAGGCCGGCGGACGCACTTTGCCCACGCCCCCCACCAAGGCTATAGCCCACCCGTTTTTTGGCCATTTGGGGGGTTTTGGTACCCCAACCTTCGGGCGCTAATTTTTGGGCACGGCGATTCCCGTGGCCTATTTTTGGCACACGGAGGCCACCCGCAAAGTCTCGGGCCATTCCGAGTCCGGCGGACGAACTTCACCCACACCCCCCACCAAGGCTATAGCCCACCCGTTTTTTGGCCATTTGAGTGGTTTTCGCACCCCGACCTTCGGGCGCTAATTTTTTGGCGCGGCTGTACCTGTGGCCTATTTTTGGCACACGGAGGCCGCCCGCAAAGTCTCGGGCCATTCGGAGTCCGGCGGACGAACTTCGCCCACGCCCCCCACCAAGGCTATAGCCCACCCGATTTTTTGCCATTTTTCAGCTGGGGGGCTTTGGCACCCCGACCCTCGGGCACTAATTTTTGGGCACGGCTATGCCCGTGGCTTATTTTTGTCACACGGAGGCCGCCCCCAAAGTCTCGGGCCATTCCGAGTCCGGCGGACAAACTTCGCCCACGCCCCCCACCAAGGCTATTTTGGCACCCGTTTTTTGGCCATTTTTCCGCTGGGTGGTTTTGGCACCCCGACCTTCGGGCGCTAATTTTTGGGCGCACCTATTCCCGTGGCCTATTTTTGGCACACGGAGGCTGCCCGCAAAGTCTCGGGCCATTCCGAGTCCGGCGGATGAACTTCGCCCACGCCCCCCACCAAGGCTATAGCCCACCCGTTTTTTGGCCATTTGGGGGATTTTGGCACCCCGACCTTCGGGTGCTAATTTATGGGCGTGGCTGTGCCCGTGGCCTATTTTTGGCACACGGAGGCCGACCGCAAAGTCTCGTTCCATTCCTAGGCCGGCGGACGAACTTTGCCCACGCCCCCCACCAAGGCTATAGCCCACCCGTTTTTTGGCCATTTGGGGGGTTTTGGCACCCCGACCTTCGGGCGCTAATTTTTTGATGCGGCTGCGCCCGTGGCCTATTTTTGGCACACGGATGCCGCCCCCAAAGTCTCGGGCTATTCCGAGTCTGGCGGATGAACTTCGCCCACGCCCCCCACCAAGGCTATAGCCCACCCGATTTTTGGCCATTTTTCCGCTGGGGGGTTTTGGCACCCCGACCTTCTGGCGCTAATTTTTAGTCGAGGCTGTGCCAATGGCCTATTATTGGCACACGGAGGCCGCCCAAAAAGTTTCGGGCCATTCCTAGTCCGGACGAACTTCGCCCCCACCAAGGCTATAGCCCACCCGTTTTTTGGCCATTTGGGGGATTTTGGCACCCCGACCTTCGGGTGCTAATTTATGGGCGTGGCAGTGCCCGTGGCCTATTTTTGGCACACGGAGGCCGACCGCAAAGTCTCGTTCCATTCCTAGGCCGGCGGACGAACTTCGCCCACGCCCCCCACCAAGGCTATAGCCCACCCGTTTTTTGGCCATTTGGGGGGTTTTGGCACCCCGACCTTCGGGTGCTAATTTTTGGGCGCGGCTTTGCCCGTGGCCTATTTTTGGCACACGGAGGCCGCCCGCAAAGTTTCGTGCCATTCCTAGTCCTGCGGACGAACTTCACCACGCCCCCCACCAAGGCTATAGCCCACCCGTTCCTTGGCAATTTGGGGGGTTTTGGCACCCCGACCTTCGGGCGCTAATTTTCGGGCGCGGCTGTGCCCGTGGCCTATTTTTGGCACATGGAGGCAGCCCGCAAAGTTTCATGCCATTCCTAGCCCGGCGGACGAACTTCGCCCATGCCCCCCACCAAGGCTATAGCCCACCCGATTTTTGGCCATTTTTGCGCAGGGGGATTTGGCACCCCGACCTTCGGGCCCTAATTTTTGGGCGCGTCTGTGCAAGTGGCCTATTTTTGGCACACGGAGGCCGCCCGCAAAGTCTCGGGCCATTCCGAGTCCGGCGGACGAACTTCGCCCACGCCCCCCACCAGGGCTATAGCCCACCCGATTTTTGGCCATTTTTCCGCTGGGGGGTTTTGGCACCCCGACCTTCGGGCGATAATTTTTGGGCGCGGCTTTGCCCGTGGCCTATTTTTGGCGCACGGAGGCCGCCCGCAAAGTCTCGGGCCATTCCGAGTCCGGCGGACGAACTTCGCCCACGCCCCCCACCAAGGCTATAGCCCACCCGTTTTTTGGCCATTTGGGGGGTTTTGGCACCCCGACCTTCGGGCACTAATTTTTGGGCTTGGCTGTGCCCGTGGCCTATTTTTGGCACACGGACCCCGTCCGCAAAGTCTTGGGCCATTCCGAGTCCGGCGGACGATCTTCGCCCACGCCCCCCACCAAGGCTATAGCCCACCCGTTTTTTGGCCATTTGGGGGGTTTTGGCACCCCGACCTTCGGGCACTAATTTTTGGGCGCGGCTGTGCCCGTGGCCTATTTTTGGCACACGGAGGCCGCCCACAAAGTCTCGGGCCATTCCGAGTCCGGCGGACGAACTTCGCCCACGCCCCCCACCAGGGGTATAGCCCACCCGATTTTTGGCCATTTTTCCGCTGGGGGGTTTTGGCACCCCGACCTTCGGGCGATAATTTTTGGCCGGGGCTTGGCCTGTGGCCTATTTTTTGCACACGGAGGCCGCCCGCAAAGTCTCGGGCCATTCCGAGTCCGGCGGACGAACTTCGCCCACGCCCCCCACCAAGGCTATAGCCCATCCGTTTTTTGGCCATTTGGGGGGTTTTGGCACCCCGACCTTCGGGCGCAAATTTTTGGGCGCGGCTGTGCCCGTGGCCTATTTTTTTCACACGGAGGCTGCCCGCAAAGTCTCGGGCCATTCCGAGTCCGGCGAGAGAACTTCGCCCACGCCCCCCACCAAGGCTATAGCCCACCCGTTTTTTGGCCATTTGGGGGGTTTTGGCACCCCGACCTTCGGGCGCTAATTTTTTGATGCGGCTACACCCGTGGCCTATATTTGGCACACGGATGCCGCCCCCAAAGTCTCGGGCCATTCCGAGTCTGGCGGACGAACTTCGCCCACGCCCCCCACCAAGGCTATAGCCCACCCGATTTTTGGCCATTTTTCCGCTGGGGGGTTTTGGCACCCCGACCTACGGGCGCTAATTTTTAGGCGCGGCTGTGCCAATGGCCTATTTTTGGCACACGGAGGCCGCCCGCAAAGTCTCGGGCCATTCCGAGTCCGGCGGACGAACTTCGCCCACGCCCCCCACCAAGGCTATAGCCCACCCGTTATTTGGCCATTTGGGGGGTTTTGGCACCCCGACCTTCGGGTGCTAATTTTTGGGCGCGGCTTTGCCCGTCGCCTATTTTTGGCACACGGAGGCCGCCCGCAAGGTTTCGTGCCATTCCTAGTCCTGCGGACGAACTTCGCCACGCCCCCCACCAAGGCTATAGCCCACCCGTTTTTTGGCCATTTGGGGGGTTTTGGCACCCCGACCTTCGGGTGCTAATTTTCGGGCGCGGCTGTGCCCGTGGCCTATTTTTGGCACATGGAGGCCGCCCGCAAAGTTTCATGCCATTCCTAGTCCGGCGGACGAAATTCGCCCACCCCCTCACCAACGCTATAGCCCACCCGTTTTTTGGCCATTTGGGGGGTTTTGGCACCCCGACTTTCGGGCACTAATTTTTGGGCGTGGCTGTGCCCGTGGCTTATTTTTGGCACACGGAGGCCGTCCGCAAAGTCTCGGGCCATTCCGAGTCCGGCGGACGATCTTCGCCCACGCCCCCCACCAAGGCTATAGCCTACCCGTTTTTTGGCCATTTGGGGGGTTTTGGCACCCCGACCTTCGGGCGCTAATTTTTGGGCGCGGCTTTGCCCGTGGCCTATTTTTGGCACACGGAGGCCGCCCGCAAAGTTTCGTGCCATTCCTAGTCCTGCGGACGAACTTCGCCACGCCACCCACCAAGGCTATATCCCACCCGTTTTTTGGCCATTTGGGGGGTTTTGGCACCCCGACCTTCGGGTGCTAATTTTCGGGCACGGCTGTGCCCGTGGCCTATTTTTGGCACATGGAGGCCGCCCACAAAGTTTCATGCCATTCCTAGTCCGGCGGACGAAATTCGCCCACCCCCCCACCAACGCTATAGCCCACCCGTTTTTTGGCCATTTGGGGGATTTTGGCACCCCGACTTTCGGGCACTAATTTTTGGGCGTGGCTGTGCCCGTGGCTTATTTTTGGCACATGGAGGACGTCCGCAAAGTTTCGGGCCATTCCGAGTCCGGCGGACGATCTTCGCCCACGCCCCCCACCAAGGCTATAGCCCACCCGTTTTTTGGCCATTTGGGGGGTTTTGGCACCCCGACCTTCGGGCGCTAATTTTTGGGCGCGGCTGTGTCCGTGGCCTAATTTTGGCACACGGAGGCCGCCCGAAAAGTCTCGGGCCATTCCGAGTCCGGCGGACGAACTTCGCCCACGCCCCCCACCAAGGCTATAGCCCATCCGTTTTTTGGCCATTTGGGGGGTTTTGGCACCCCGAGCTTCGGGCTCTAATTTTTGGACGCGGCTGTGCCCGTGGCCTATTTTTGTAACACGGAGGCTGCCCGCAAAGTCTCGGGCCATTCCGAGTCCGGCGGACGAACACGCCCCCACCAAGGCTATAGCCCACCCGTTTTTTGGCCATTTGGGGGGTTTTGGCACCCCGACCTTCGGGCGCTAATTTTTTGATGCGGCTGCGCCCGTGGCCTATTTTTGGCACACGGATGCCGCCCCCAAAGTCTCGGGCCATTCCGAGTCTGGCGGACGAACTTCGCCCACGCCCCCACCAAGGGTATAGCCCACCCGATTTTTGGCCATTTTTCCGCTGGGGGTTTTTTGCAGCCCGACCTTCGGGCGCTAATTTTTAGGCGCGGCTGTGCCAATGGCCTATTTTTGGCACACGGAGGCCGCCCGCAAAGTCTCGGGCCATTCCGAGTCCGGCGGACGAACTTCGCCCACGCCCCCCACCAAGGCTATAGCCCACCCGTTATTTGGCCATTTTGGGGGTTTTGGCACCCCGACCTTCGGGTGCTAATTTTTGGGCGCGGCTTTGCCCGTGGCCTATTTTTGGCACACGGAGGCCGCCCGCAAAGTTTCGTGCCATTCCTAGTCCTGCGGACGAACTTCGCCACGCCCCCCACCAAGGCTATGGCCCACCCGTTTTTTGGCCATTTGGGGGGTTTTGGCACCCCGACCTTCGGGCGCTAATTTTTGGGCGCGGCTGTGCCCTTGGCCTATTTTTGGCACATGGAGGCCACCCGCAAAGTTTCGTGCCATTCCTAGTCCGGCGGACGAACTTCGCCCACGCCCCCCACCAAGGGTATAGCCCACCCGATTTTTGACCATTTTTCCGCAGGGGGGTTTTGGCACCCCGACCTTCGGGCCCTAATATTCGGGCGCGGCTGTGTAACTGGCCTATTTTTGGCACACGGAGGCCGCCCGCAAAGTCTCGGGCCATTTCGAGTCCGGCGGACGAACTTCGCCCACGCCCCCCACCAGGGCTATAGCCCACCCGATTTTTGGCCATTTTTCCGCTGGGGTGTTTTGGCACCCCGACCTTCGGGCGATAATTTTTGGGAGCGGCTTTGCCCGTGGCCTATTTTTGGCACACGGAGGCCGCCCGCAAAGTTTCGTGCCATTCCTAGTCCTGCGGACGAACTTCGCCACGCCCCCCACCAAGGCTATGGCCCACCCGTTTTTTGGCCATTTGGGGGGTTTTGGCACCCCGACCTTCGGGCGCTAATTTTTGGGCGCGGCTGTGCCCTTGGCCTATTTTTGGCACATGGAGGCCACCCGCAAAGTTTCGTGCCATTCCTAGTCCGGCGGACGAACTTCGCCCACGCCCCCCACCAAGGGTATAGCCCACCCGATTTTTGACAATTTTTCCGCAGGGGGGTTTTGGCACCCCGACCTTCGGGCCCTAATATTCGGGCGCGGCTGTGCAACTGGCCTATTTTTGGCACACGGAGGCCGCCCGCAAAGTCTCGGGCCATTTCGAGTCCGGCGGACGAACTTCGCCCACGCCCCCCACCAGGGCTATAGCCCACCCGATTTTTGGCCAATTTTCCGCTGGGGTGTTTTGGCACCCCGACCTTCGGGCGATAATTTTTGGGTGCGGCTTTGCCCGCGCCACGGAGGCCGCAAAGTCTCGGGCCATTCCGAGTCCGGCGGACGAACTTCGCCCACGCCCCCCACCAGGGCTATAGCCCACCCGATTTTTGGCCATTTTTGGGGTGTTTTGGCACCCCGACCTTCGGGCGATAATTTTTGGGCGCGGCTTTGCCCGTGGCCTATTTTTGGCACACGGAGGCCGCCCGCAAAGTCTCGGGCCATTCCGAGTCCGGCGGACGAACTTCGCCCACGCCCCCCACCAAGGCTATAGCCCACCCGTTTTTTGGCCATTTGGGGGGTTTTGGCACCCCGACCTTCGGGTGCTAATTTTTGGGCGCGGCTGTGCCCGTGGCCTATTTTTGGCACATGGAGGCCGCCCGCAAAGTTTCGTGCCATTCCTAGTCCGGCGGACGAACTTCGCCCACGCCCCCCACCAAGGCTATAGCCCACCCGATTTTTGGCCATTTTTCCGCAGCGGGTTTTGGCACCCCGACCTTCGGGCCCTAATTATTGGGCGCGGCTGTGCAACTGGCCTATTTTTGGCACACGGAGGCCGCCCGCAAAGTCTCGGGCCATTCCGAGTCCGGCGGACGAACTTCGCACACGCCCCCCACCAGGGCTATATCCCACCTGATTTTTGGCCATTTTTCCGCTGGGTTGTTTAGGCACCCCGACCTTCGGGCGATAATTTTTGGGCGCGGCTTTGCCCGTGGCCTATTTTTGGCACACGGAGGCCGCCCGTAAAGTCTCGGGCCATTCCGAGACCGGCGGACGAACTTCGCCCACGCCCCCCACCAAGGCTATAGCCCACCCGTTTTTTGGCCATTTGGGGGGTTTTGGCACCCCGACCTTCGGGCACTAATTTTTGGGCGCGGCTGTGCCCGTGGCCTATTTTTGGCATGCGGAAGCCGTCCGCAAAGTCTCGGGCCATTCCGAGTCCGGCGGACGATCTTCGCCCACGCCCCCCACCAAGGCTATAGCCCACCCGTTTTTTGGCCATTTGGGGGGTTTTGTCACCCCGACCTTCGGGCGCTAATTTTTGGGCGCGGCTGCGCCCATGGCCTATTTTTGGCATACGGAGGCCGCCCGAAAATTCTCGGGCCATTCCGAGTCCGGCGGACGAACTTCGCCCACGCCGCCCACCAAGGCTATAGCCCACCCGTTTTTTGGCCATTTGGGGGGTTCTGGTATCCCGACCTTCGGTTGCTAATTTTTAGGTGCGGCTACGCCCGTGGCCTATTTTTGGCACACGGAGGCCGCCCGCAAAGTCTCGTACCATTCCTAGTCCGGCGGACGAACTTCGCCCACGCCCCCACCAAGGCTATAGCCCACCCGATTTTTGGCCATTTTTCCGCTGGGGGTTTTGGCACCCCGACCTTCGGGGGCTAGCTTTTGGGCGCGGCTGTGCCCGTAGCCTATTTTTGGCACACAGAGGCCGCCCGCAAAGTCTCGGGCCATTCTGAGTCCGGCAGACGAACTTCGCCCACGCCCCCCACCAAGGCTATAGCCCACCCGTTTTTTGGCCATTTGGGGGGTTATGGCACCCCGAAATTCGGGGGCTAATTTTTGGGCGCGGCTGTGCCCGTGGCCTATTTTTGGCACACGGAGGCCGCCCGCAAAGTCTCGGGTCATTCCGAGTCCGGCGGACGAACTTCGCCCACGCCCCCCACCAAGGCTATAGCCCACCCGTTTTTTGGCCATTTGGGGGGTTTTGGCACCCCGACCTTCAGGCGCTAATTTTTGGGCGCAGCTGTGCCCGTGGCCAATTTTTGGCACACGGAGGCTGCCCGCAACGTTTCGGGCCATTCCGAGTCCGGCGGACGAACTTCGCCCACGGCCCCCACCAAGGCTATGGCCCACCCATTTTTTGGCCATTTTTCCGCTGGGGGGTTTTGGCACCCCGACCTTCGGGCGCTAATTTTTGGGCGCGGCTGTGCCCGTGGCCTATTTTTGGCGCACGAAGGCCGCCCGCAAAGTCTCGGGCCATTCCGAGTCCGGCGGACGAACTTCGCCCACGCCCCCCACCAAGGCTGTAGTCCACCCGATTTTTCGCCATTTTTCCGCTGGGGGGTTTTGGCACCCCGACCTTCGGGCGCTAATTTTTGGGCGCGGCTGTGCCCGTAGCCTATTTTTGGCACACAGAGGCCGCCCGCAAAGTCTCGGGCCATTCTGAGTCCGGCAGACGAACTTCGCCCACGCCCCCCACCAAGGCTATAGCCCACCCGTTTTTTGGCCATTTGGGGGGTTATGGCACCCCGAAATTCGGGGGCTAATTTTAGGGCGCGGCTGTGCCCGTGGCCTATTTTTGGCACACGGAGGCCGCCCGCAAAGTCTCGGGTCATTCCGAGTCCGGCGGACGAACTTCGCCCACGCCCCCCACCAAGGCTATAGCCCACCCGTTTTTTGGCCATTTGGGGGGTTTTGGCACCCCGACCTTCAGGCGCTAATTTTTGGGCGCAGCTGTGCCCGTGGCCAATTTTTGGCACACGGAGGCTGCCCCGCCATTCCGAGTCCGGACGAACCACGCCCCCACCAAGGCTATAGCCCACCCATTTTTTGGCCATTTTTCCGCTGGGGGGTTTTGGCACCCCGACCTTCGGGCGCTAATTTTTGGGCGCGGCTGTGCCCGTGGCCTATTTTTGGCGCACGAAGGCCGCCCGCACGGTCTCGGGCCATTCAGTCAATGGACGAACTTCGCCCACGCCCCCCACCAAGGCTGTAGTCCACCCGATTTTTTGCCATTTTTCCGCTGGGGGGTTTTGGTACCCCGACCTTCGGGCGCTAATTTTTGGGCACGGCTGTGGTCGTGCCCTATTTTTGGCACACGGAGGCCGCCCGAAAAGTATCGGGCAATTCCGAGTCCGGCGGACGCACTTCGCCCACGCCCCGTACCAAGGCTATAGCCCACCCGTTTTTTGGCCATTTGGGGGGTTTTGGCACCCCAAACTTCGGGCGCTAATTTTTTGGCACGGCTGTGCCCGTGGCCTATTTTTGGCACACGGAGGCCACCCGCAAAGCCTCGGGCCATTCCAAGTCCGGCGGACGAACTTCGCCCACGCCCCCCACCAAGGCTATAGCCCCCCCGATTTTTGGCCATTTTTCCGCTGGGGGGTTTTGGCACCCCGACCTTCGGGCGCTAATTTTTGGGCGCAGCTGTGCCCGTGGCCTATTTTTGGCACACGGAGGCCGCCATAGCGTTTGGGCCATTCCGAGTCCGGCGGACGAACTTCGCCCACGCCCCCCACCAAGGCTATAGCCCACCCGTTTTTTGGCCATTTGGGGGGTTTTGGCACCCCGAACTTCGGGCGCTAATTTTTTGGCGCGGCTGTGCCCGTGGCCTATTTTTGGCACACGGAGGCTGCCCGCAAAGCCTCGGGCCATTCCGAGTCCGGCGGACGAACTTCGCCCACGCCCCCCACCAAGGCTATAGCCCACCCGTTTTTTGGCCATTTGGGGGGTTTTGGCACCCCGAACTTCGGGCGCTAATTTTTTGACGCGGCTGTGCCTGTGGCCTATTTTTGGCACACGGAGGCCTCCCGCAAAGCCTCGGGCCATTCCGAGTCCGGCGGACGAACTTTGCCCACGCCCCCTACCAAGGCTATAGCCCCCCCGATTTTTGGCCATTTTTCCGCTGGGGGGTTTTGGTACCCCGACCTTCGGGCGCTAATTTTTGGGCACGGCTATGCCCGTGCCCTATTTTTGGCACACGGAGGCCGCCCGCAAAGTCTCGGGCCATTCCGAGTCCGGCGGACGAACTTCGTCCACGCCCCCACCAAGGCTATAGCCCACCCGTTTTTTGGCCATTTGGGGGGTTTTGGCACATCGACCTTCGGGTGCTAATTTTTGGGCGCGGCTGTGCCCGTGGCCTATTTTTGGCACACGGAGGCCGCCCGCAAAGTCTCGGGCCATTCCGAGTCCGGCGGACGAGCTTCGCCCACGCCCCCCACCAAGGCTATAGCCCACCCGTTTTTTGGCCATTTGGGGGGTTTTGGCACCCCGACCTTCGGGCGCTAATTTTTGGGCGCGGCTGTGCCCGTGGCCTATTTTTGGCCATTTGGGGGGTTTTGGCACCCCGACCTTCGGGCTCTAATTTTTGGGCGCGGCTGTATCCGTGGCCTATTTTTGGCACACGGAGGCTGCCCGCAAAGTCTCAGGCCATTCCGAGTCCGGCGGATGAGCTTCGCCCACGCCCCCCACCAAGGCTATAGGCCCCCTGATTTTTGGCCATTTTTCCGCTGGGGGGTTTTGGCACCCCGACCTTCGGACGCTAATTTTTGGGCGTGGCTGTGCCCGTGGCCTATTTTTGGCACACGGAGGCCGCCCGCAAAGTCTCGGGCCATTCAGAGTCCGGCGGACGAACTTCGTCCACGCCCCCCACCAAGGCTATAATCCACCCGTTTTTTGGCCATTTGGGGGGTTTAGGCACCCCGAACTTCGGGTGCTAATTTTTATGTACGGCTGTCCCCGTGGCCTATTTTTGGCACACAGAGGCCGCCCGCAAAGTCTCGGGCCATTCCGAGTCCGGCGGACGAACTTCGCCCACGCCCCCCACCAAGGCAATAGCCCACCCGTTTTTTGGCCATTTGGGGGGTTTTGGTGCCCCGACCTTCGGGTGCTAATTTTGGGGCGCGGCTGTGCCCATGGCCTATTTTTGGCACATGGAGGCCGCCCGCAAAGTCTCGGGCCATTCCGAGTCCGGCGGACGAACTTCGTCCACGCCCCCACCAAGGCTATAGCCCACCCGTTTTTTGGCCATTTGGGGGGTTTTGGCACATCGACCTTCGGGTGCTAATTTTTGGGCGCGGCTGTGCCCGTGGCCCATTTTTGGCACACGGAGGCCGCCCGCAAAGTCTCGGGCCATTCCGAGTCCGGCGAACGAACTTCGCCCACGCCCCCCACCAAGGCTATAGCCCACCCGTTTTTTGGCCATTTGGGGGGTTTTGGTACCCCGACCTTCGGGCGCTAATTTTTGGGCGCGGCTGTGCCGGTGGCCGATTTTTGGCACTCGGAGGCCGCCCGCAAAGTCTCGGACAATTCCGAGTCCGGCGGACAAACTTCGCCCACGCCCCCCACCAAGGCTATAGCCCACCCGTTTTTTGGCCATTTGGGGGGTTTTGGCACCCCGAACTTCGGGCGCTAATTTTTGGACTCGGCTGCTCCCGTGGCCTATTTTTGTCACATGGAGGCCACCCGCAAAGTCTCGGGCCATTCCGAGTCCGGCGGACAAACTTCGCCCACGCCCCCCACCAAGGCTATAGCCCACCCGATTTTTGGCCATTTTTCCGCTGGGGGGTTTTGGCACCCCGACCTTCGGGCACTAATTTTTGGGTGCGGCTGTGCCCGTGGCCTATTTTTGGCACACGGAGGCTGCCCGCAAATTCTCGGGCCTTTCCGAGTCCGGCGGACGAACTTCGCCCACTCCCCCCACCAAGGCTATAGCCCACCCGTTTTTTGGCCATTTCGGGGGTTTTGGCACCCCGACCTTCGGGCGCTAATTTTTGGGCGCGGCTGTGCCCGTGGCCTATTTTTGGCACACGGAGGCCGCCCGCAAAGTCTCGGGACATTCCGAGTCCGGCGGGCGAACTTCGCCCACGCCCCCCACCAAGGCTATAGCCCCCCTGATTTTTGGCCATTTTTCCGCTGGGGGGTTTTGGCACCCCGACCTTCGGGCGCTAATTTTTGGGCGTGGCTGTGCCCGTGGCCTATTTTTGGCACACGGAGGCCGCCCGCAAAGTCTCGGGCCATTCCGAGTCCGGCGGGCGAACTTCGCCCACGCCCCCCACCAAGGCTATAATCCACCCGTTTTTTGGCCATTTGGGGGGTTTAGGCACCCCGAACTTCGGGTGCTAATTTTTATGTACGGCTGTCCCCGTGGCCTATTTTTGGCACACGGAGGCCGCCCGCAAAGTCTCGGGCCATTCCGAGTCCGGCGGACGAACTTCGCTCACGCCCCCCACCAAGGCTATCGCCCACCCGTTTTTTGGCCATTTGGGGGGTTTTGGCGCCCCGACCGTCGGGTGCTAATTTTTGGGTGCGGCTGTGCCCATGGCCTATTTTTGGCACATGGAGGCCGCCCGCAAAGTCTCGGGCCATTCCGAGTCCGGCGGACGAACTTCGTCCACGCCCCCACCAAGGCTATAGCCCACCCGTTTTTTGGCCATTTGGGGGGTTTTGGCACATCGACCTTCGGGTGCTAATTTTTGGGCGCGGCTGTGCCCGTCCCCTATTTTTGCACATGGAGGCCGCCCGCAAAGTCTCGGGCCATTCCGAGTCCGGCGGACGAACTTCGCCCACTCCCCCCACCAAGGCTATAGCCCACCCGTTTTTTGGCCATTTTTCCGGTGCGGGTTTTGGCACCTCGACCTTGGGCTCTAATTTTTGGCGCGGCTGTATCAAGTGGCCTATTTTTTTGGAGGCTGCCCGCAAAGTCTCAGGACATTCCAGTCCGCGGACGAGCCGCCACGCCCACCAAGGCTATAGCCCACCCGTTTTTTGGCCATTTGGGGGGTTTTGGCACCCCTATCTTCGGGTGCTAATTTTTGGGTGCGGCTGTGCCCGTGGCATATTTTTGGCACACGGAGGCCGCCCGCAAAGTCTCGGGCCATTCCGAGTCCGGTGGACGAACTTCGCCCACGCCCCCCACCAAGGGTATAGCCCCCCTGATTTTTGGCCATTTTTCCGCTGGGGGGTTTTGGCACCCCGACCTTCGGGCGCTAATTTTTGGGCGTGGCTGTGCCCGTGGCCTATTTTTGGCACACGGAGGCCGCCCGCAAAGTCTCGGGCCATTCCGAGTCCGGCAGGCGAACTTCGCCCACGCCCCCCACCAAGGCTATAATCCACCCGTTTTTTGGCCATTTGGGGGGTTTAGGCACCCCGAACTTCGGGTGCTAATTTTTATGTACGGCTGTCCCCGTGGCCTATTTTTGGCACACGGAGGCTGCCCGCAAAGTCTCAGGCCATTCCGAGTACGGCGAACAAGCTTCGCCCACGCCCCCCACCAAGGCTATAGCCCACCCGTTTTTTGGCCATTTGGGGGGTTTTGGCACCCCGACCTTCGGGCGCTAATTTTTGGGTGCGGCTGTGCCCGTGGCCTATTTTTGGCACACGGAGGCCGCCCGCAAAGTCTCGGACAATTCCGAGTCCGGCGGATAACTTCGCCCACGCCCCCCACAAAGGATATACCCACCCGTTTTTTGGCCATTTGGGGGGTTTTGGCACCCCGACCTTCGGGCGCTAATTTTTGGGCTTGGCTTTGCCCGTGGCCTATTTTTAGCACACGGAGGCCGCCCGCAAAGTCTCGGGCCATTCCGAGTCCGGCGGACGAACTTCGCCCACGCCCCCCACAAAGGCTATAGCCCAACCGTTTTTTGGCCATTTGGGGGATTTTGGCACCCCGAACTTCGGGTGCTAATTTTTGGGTACGGCTGTGCCCGTGGCCTATTTTTGGCACACGGAGGCCGCCCGCAAAGTCTCGGGCCATTCCGAGTCCGGCGGATGAACTTCGCCCACGCCCCCCACCAAGGCTATAGCCCACCCGTTTTTTGGCCATTTGGGGGGTTTTGGCACCCCGACCTTCGGGCGCTAATTTTTGGGCGCGGCAGTGTCCGTGGCATATATTTGGCACACGGAGGCCGCCCGCAAAGTCTCAGGCCATTCCAAGTCCGGCGGACGAACTTCGCCCACGCCCCCTCCAAGGCTATAGCCCACCCGTTTTTTGGCCATTTGGGGGGTTTTGGCAACCCAAACTTCGGGTGCTAATTTTTGGGCACGGCTGCGCCCGTGGCCTATTTTTGGCACACGGAGGCCGCCCGCAAAGTCTCGGGCCATTCCGAGTCCGGCGGACGAACTTCGCCCACGCCCCCACAAGGCTATCCCCACCCGTTTTTGGCCATTTGGGGGTTTTGGCGAACTGGTGCTAATTTTTGGGCGCGGCTGTGCCCGTGGCCGATTTTGGGACACGGAGGCCGCCCGCAAAGTCTCGGGCCATTCGAGTCCGGCGAACGCCACGCCCCGTTTGGGGGTTTTGGCACCCAAACTTGGTGCTAATTTTTGGGCACGGCTGTGCCCGTGGCCTATTTTTGGCACACGGAGGCCGCCCGCAAAGTCTCAGGCCATTCCGAGTCCGGCGGACAAACTTCGCCCACGCCCCCCACAAAGGCTATCCCCACCCGTTTTTTGGCCATTTGGGGGGTTTTGGCACCCCAAACTTCGGGTGCTAATTTTTGGGCGCGGCTGTGCCCGTGGCCTATTTTTGGCACACGGAGGCCGCCCGCAAAGTCTCGGGCCATTCCGAATCCGGCGGACGAACTTCGCCCACGCCCCCCACCAAGGCTATAGCCCACCCGTTTTTTGGCCATTTGGGGGGTTTTGGCTCCCCGACCTTCGGGCGCTAATTTTTGGGTGTGGCTGTGCCCGTGGCCTATTTTTGGCACACGGAGGCCACCCGCAAATTCTCGGACCATTCCGAGTCCGGCGGACGAACTTCGCCCACGCCCCCCACCAAGGCTATAGCCCACCCGATTTTTGGCCATTTTTCCGCTCGGGGTTTTGGAACCCCGTCCTTCGGACGCTAATTTTTGGACGCGGCCGTGCCCGTGGCCTTTTTTGGCACACGGAGGCCGCCTGTAAATTCTCGGGCCATTCCGAGTCCGGCGGACGAACTTCGCCCACGCCCCCCACCAAGGCTATAACCCACCCGTTTTTTGGCCATTTGGGGGGTTTTGGCACCCCGACCTTCGCGCGCTAATTTTTAGGCACGGATGTGCCCGTGGCACGGCAGGAGGCCGCCCGCAAAGTCTCGGGCCATTCCGAGTCCGGTGGACGAACTTCGCCCACACCCCCCACCAAGGCTATAGCCCACCCGTTTTTTGGCCATTTGGGGGGTTTTGGCACCCCGACCTTCGGGCGCTAATTTTTGGGCGAGGCTGTGCCCGTGGCCGATTTTTGGCACTCCTAGGCCGCCCGCAAAGTCTGGGGCCGTTCCGAGTCCGGCGGACGAACTTCGCCCACGTCCCCCACAAAGGCTATAGCCCACCCGTTTTTTGGCCATTTGGGGGGTTTTGGCACCCCAAACTTCGGGTGCTAATTTTTCGGCGCGGCCGTGCCCGTGGCCTATTATTGGCACACGGAGGCCGCCCGCAAAGTCTCGGGCCATTCTGAGTCCGGCGGACAAACTTCGCCCACGCCCCCCACAAAGGCTATAGCCCAACCGTTTTTTGGCCATTCGGGGATTTTGGCACCCCGAAGTTCGGGTGCTAATTTTTGGGTGCGGCTGTGCCCATGGCCTATTTTTGGTACACGGAGGCTGTCCACAAAGTCTTGGGCCATTCCGAGTCCGGCGGACTAACTTCCCCCACGCCCCCCACAAAGGCTATAGCCCACCCGTTTTTTGGCCATTTGGGGGGTTTTGGCACCCCGAACATCGGGTGCTAATTTTTGCGGCTGTGCCGTGGCCTCCCATTTTTGGCACACGGAGGCCGCCCCGCAAAGTCTCGGGCCATTCCAGTCCGCGGACTCGCCCCACCCCCACCAAGGCTATAGCCCACCCGTTTTTTGGCCATTTGGGGGGTTTTGGCACCCCGACCTTCGGGCGCTAATTTTTGGGCGCGGCTGTGCCGGTGGCCGATTTTTGGCACTCGGAGGCCGCCCGCAAAGTCTCGGGCCATTCCGAGTCCGGCGGACGAACTTCGCCCACGCCCCCCACAAAGGCTATAGCCCACCGCTTTGGCCATTTGGGGGTTTTGGCACCCCAAACTATTTTGGTGCTTCGGGCTAATTTTTCGGCGCGGCCGTGGCCTATTATTGGCACACACGGAGGCCGCCCCGCTATAAAGTCTCGGGCCATTCTGAGTCCTATAGCGGACAAACTTCGCCCACGCCCCCCACAAAGGCTATAGCCCAACCGTTTTTTGGCCATTCGGGGGATTTTGGCACCCCGAACTTCGGGTGCTAATTTTTGGGTGCGGCTGTGCCCATGGCCTATTTTTGGTACACGGAGGCTGTCCACAAAGTCTTGGGCCATTCCGAGTCCGGCGGACTAACTTCGCCCACGCCCCCCACAAAGGCTATAGCCCACCCGTTTTTTGGCCATTTGGGGGGTTTTGGCACCCCGACCTTCGGGCGCTAATTTTTGGACGCGGCTGTGTCCGTGGCCTATATTTGGCACATGGAGGCTGCCCGCAATGTCTCAGGCCATTCCGAGTCCGGCGGACGAACTTCGCCCACGCCCCCCACCAAGGCTATAGCCCACCCGTTTTTTCGCCATTTGGGGGGTTTTGGCACCCCAAACTTCGGGTGCTAATTTTTGGGCACGGCTGTGCCCGTGGCCTATTTTTGGCACACGGAGGCCGCCCGCAAAGTCTCGGGCCATTCTGAGTCCGGCGGACAAACTTCGCCCACGCCCCCCACAAAGGCTATAGCCCAACCGTTTTTTTGCCATTTGGGGAATTTGGCAGCCCGAACTTCGGGTGCTAATTTTTGGGTGCGGCTGTGCCCATGGCCTATTTTTGGTACACGGAGGCTGTCCACAAAGTCTTGGGCCATTCCGAGTCCGGCGGACTAACTTCGCCCACGCCCCCCACCAAGGCTAGCCCACCCGTTTTTTGGCCATTTGGGGGGTTTTGGCACCCCGACCTTCGGGCGCTAATTTTTGGGCACGGCTGCGCCCATGCCTATTTTTGGCACACGGAGGCCACCCGCAAAGTCTCGGGCCATTCCGAGTCCGGCGGACAAACTTCGCCCACGCCCCCCACAAAGGCTATCCCCACCCGTTTTTTGGCCATTTGGGGGGTTTTGGCACCCCGAACTTCGGGTGTAAATTTTGGGCGCGGCTGTGCACGTGGACTATTTTTGGCACACGGAGGCCGCCCGCAAAGTCTCGGGCCATTCCGAGTCCGGCGGACGAACATCGCCAACGCCCCCCACCAAGGCTATAGCCCACCCGTTTTTTGGCCATTTGGGGGGTTTTGGCACCCCGACCTTCGGGCGATAATTTTTGGGCACGGCTGTGCCCGTGGCCTATTTTTGGCACACGGAGGCCACCCGCAAAGTCTCGGGCCATTCCGAGCCCGGCGGACAAACTTCGCCCACGCCCCCCACCAAGGCTATTGCCCACCCGATTTTTGGCCATTTGGGGGGTTTTGGTACCCCGACCTTCGGGCGCTAATTTATGGGCGCGGCTGTGCCGGTGGCCGATTTTTGGCACTCGGAGGCCGCCCGCAAAGTCTCGGGCCATTCCGAGTCCGGCGGACGAACTTCGCCCACGCCCCCCACAAAGGCTATAGCCCACCCGTTTTTTGGCCATTTGGGGGGTTTTGGCACCCCAAACTTTGGGTGCTAATTTTTGGGCGTGGCTGTGCCCGTGGCCTATTTTTGGCACACGGAGGCCGCCCGCAAAGTCTCGTGCCATTCCTAGTCCGGCGGACGAACTTCGCCCACGCCTCCTACCAAGGCTATCGCCCAGCCGATTTTTTGCCATTTTTCCGCTGGGGGGTTTTGGCACCCCGACCTTCGGGCTCTAATTTTTGGCCACGGCTGTGCCCGTGGCCTATTTTTGGCACACGGAGGCCGCCCGCAAAGTCTCGGGCCATTCCGAGTCCGGCGGACGAACTTCGCCCACACCCCTCACCATGGCTATAGCCCATCCGTTTTTTGGCCATTTGGGGGGTTTCGGCACCCCAACCTTCGGGCGCTAATTTTTGGCCACGGCTGTTCCCGTGGCCTATTCTTGGCACACGGAGGCCGCCCGCAAAGTCTCGGGCCATTCCGAATCAGGCGGACGAACTTCGCCCACGCCCCCCACAAAGGCTATAGCCCACCCGTTTTTTGGCCATTTGGGGGGTTTTGGCACCCCAAACTTCGGGTGCTAATTTTTGGGTGCGGCTGTGCAGAGTAGCCTATTTTGGCACATGAGGCTGCCCTGCAAAGTCTCGGGCCATTTCGAGTCCAGTGGAACGCCACGCCCCACAAGGCTATAGCCCACCCGTTTTTTGGCCATTTTCCGCATTTGGGGTGATTTGGCACCCGACCTTCGTTTTAATTTTTAGGCGCGGCTGTGCCCGTGGCCTATTTTTACACGGAGTAACGCCACAAAGTCTCGGGCCACTCCGAGTCTGGCGACGAACCCGCCCCCCCAAGGCTATAGCCCACCCGTTTTTGGCCATTTGGGGTTTTGGCACCCCGACTTCGGGCGCTAATTTTGGGCGCGCTGTTCACCCGTGGCCTATTTTTGGCACTCGAAGGCCGCCCACAAAGTCTCGGGCCATTCCGAGTCCGGCGGACGAACTTCGCCCACGCCCCCCACAAAGGCTATAGCCCACCCGTTTTTTGGCCATTTGGGGGGTTTTGGCACCCCGACCTTCGGGTGCTAATTTTTGGGCGCGGCTGTGCCCGTGGCCTATTTTTGGCACACGGAGGCCGCCCGCAAAGTCTCGGGCCATTCCGAGTCCGAGACGAACTCGCCCACGCCCCCACAAAGGCTATAGCCCACCCGCTTTTGGCCATTTGGGGTTTTGGCACCCCCGACCTTGGCGCTACTTTTGGACTGTCCCCGTGGCCTATTTTTTGGCACCAGGTGGAGGCGCTTCGCAAGTCTCGGGCCATTCCGAGTCCAGCGGACGCCGCCACGCCCCACTCAAGGCTATAGCCCACCCGTTTTTGGCCATTTTTCCGCTGGGGTTTTGGCACCCGACCTTCGGGCGCTAATTTTGGATGCGGCTGTGCCCGTGGCCTATTTTTGGCACACGGTGGCCGCCCGCCAAGTCTGGGCCATTCGAGTCCAGGCGGACAGGAACTTCCCCGCCCCCAAAGGCTATAGCCCACCCGTTTTTGGCCATATGGGGTTTTGGCACCGAACTTCGGGTGCTAATTTGGGGCGGCTGTGCGGCTATTTTTGCACATGGAGCTGCCCGCAAAGTCTCGGCCATTTTCGAGTCCGGCGAATCATCTCGCCATGCCCCCGGCTATAGCCCGCTTTTGGCCATTTAGGGGTTTTACATCTGACCTTCAGGCGCTAATTTTTGGGTGGGTTGAGCCCGTAGCCTATGTTTGGCAGTCGGAGACCGCCGCGAAGTCTCGGGCCATTCAGAAACCGCGGGACGAATCTCGCCACGCCCCGAAGGCTATAGCCCACCGCTTTTGGCTATATGGGGTTTTGGCACCCGAACTTGGTGCTAACTTTGGGGCGGCTGTGGTGGTGCCTATTTTGGCACACGGAGGCCGCCCGGCGTAAAGTCGTGCCATTCGAGTCAGGCGGAAACCGCCCACCCCACCAAGCGCTTATAGCCCACCCACCCGTTTTTTGGCCATTTGGGGGTTTGGCACCCGACCTTATTGCTAATTTTGGGCAAAGCCTGTGGTGGGCTCATTTTGGCACAACGGAGGCCGCCCGCAAAGTCTCGGGGCCATTCCAGTCCGAGGCGGACGAACCGCTTCGCTGTGCCCCTTGAGGTAACATAGTTCTTACCCGCGTTTTTGGCCATTTGAAGTTTTAAACTTCGGGTGCTAATTTTTGGGGCGCGGCTGGCGCGGCTGTGCCTAGTGGCCTATTTTTGGCACATGGAGGCTGCGCAAGTCTCAGAGCCATTTCGCGGGAGTCCGAGGCGGGTGGACGAACTTAAGCCATGCTACCCCCTCTACCAAGGCTATAGCCACCCACCTTTAGTTTTTAAAGGCCATTTGGGGTTTTTGGTACTTTTACTCCGACCTTCAGGCGCTAATTTTTGGGCGTGGTTGAGCCGTGGCTCCAGGCCTATGTTTTCGGAGACCGCAAAGTCTCGGGCCATTCCGAGTCCGGCGGAGCCGAACCACCGCCCCAGCAAGGCTATAGCCCACCCGTTTTTGGGTGTTTGGGGTTTGCACCCCGACACCTTCGGTTTGCTAATTTTTGGGGCGGCTGTTGCCAGTTTCGTGGCCTATTTTTGGCACACGGAGGCCGCCGCATGAAGAGTCTCGGGCCATTCCGGAGTCCAGCGGACGAACTTCGACGGAGGCCCAGGCCCAGCAAGGCATGGCCAGCCCCGTTTTTGGCCATTTGGGGGTTTTGGCACCCAAACTTCGGTGCTGGTACAGTGGGCGGCGTTGCCCGCTGTGCCAGTATTTCCGCAAAGTCTTTTCCGGCGGGTCAGGCGGCGAACCCACACCCAGGGTGCTAGCCACCGTTTTTTTGGCCGTTTTGGTACCGGGCGACTGTGGCACCGCGGAGCCACGCAAAGTCTCGGGCGACGAGTCAGTGGCCGTCCATGAAGTCTCGGCAATGGACGATCCGCCAGGCTCCCCACCTTAGCCATGGATTTTGGCCATTTGGGGTTTTGCTTTTGACATCCATTTTTTGGCGGCTGTGCCGGTAGCCATCTGGGGGGTTTTCCAGCACACGGAGCCGCCATAAGTCTCGTGCATTCCCCGGCGGGTGAACTAGCCTTATGAGGTATCTCGAGCCATTTGGCTTTGGGCACGGCTGTGCCGTGGCCTATTCTCTGGCACACGGAGGCCGCCCGCAAAGTCTCGAGGCCATTCGATCCGGCGGACCAGGAACCGCGCCGCGCCCCCCGCAGGCTATAGGCCATCCGTAAAGTCTTTTGGCTATTTGAGCTGCCCACCTTGCCGAGCATTGGTGCCATTGACTATTTTTTGGCATTTTGGGTGCGGCTAGTGTGCCATTTGGTGCTATTTACTAATTTTTTGTGCCCGTGGCCTCATTTTTAGTCTCACATGGAGGCCCTTACGCAAGTTCTGGCCATTTCGAGTCAGCCAACCTTGACGGGCGAGGAGGCTGTCCCACCCAGCGGGTGGGCCAGGGAGGCCTAGCCCGTCTTAGATTTCCCTGGAGCCGAGGCGGACGAACTTCGCCGCCCACCGTTTCATGGCGTTTGGCCATTTGGGGGTTTGGCACCCCTAGGCAAACTTCGGGTGCTAATTTTTGGAGTGCGCGGCTGCGCCCGTGGGCCTATTTTGGCACATGGAGGCCCCATGAGCAAAGTGCCCTCGGGCCATTTCGAGTCCGGCCGGATGAACTCGCCATGCCCACCAAGGCTATAGCCCACCCATTTGTTTTTAGCATTTGGGGGTTTTTGGCCTGACCTTCAGCTAATTTTTGCGGCGTGGTTGAGCCCGTGGCCTATGTTTGGCAGTCGGAGACCGCCTGCAAAGTCTCGGGCCATTCTGAGTCCGAGGCGGACGAACCGCTCACCTCCCAGCTTCGGAAGGCTATAGCCGCGCTGCTGGCTATATGGGGTTTTGGCACCCGAACTTGGTGCTAATTTTGGGAGCGGCTGTGCTTCGTGGCCTATTGCACCGGAGGCCGCCGTAGTCTCGGCCATTCTCAGTCCGGCAGATTTAACTGAACTTCGCCCCACGCCCCTTGAGGCTATAGCCCACCCGATTTTTGGCCATTTTCCGCTCCATTGGGGTTTTGGCACCCCGACCTTCGGCGCTAATTTTTTAGGCGCAAGCATGCCTGGGTGGCCTATTTTGCATATGGAGGCCGCCCGCAGTCTCGGGCCATTCCCGAGTCAGGGCGACCGACTTATGAGATTAGCCTACGCCCACTTGAGCTATAGCTGGTAGCCCATTTTTGGCCATTTGGGGGTTGTGGCACCCCGACCTTGGTGCTAATTTTTAGGCGCTGGCGGGCTGTGCCCGTGGCCTTTTTTTTTTGGCTGAAGAGCACCGGAGGCCGCCATAGTCTAGGGCTCGGTTACCCGAGCCCGGCGGATGAATCCGCCCATACGCCCACTTCAAGGCTATAGCCCACCCGTTTTTGGCCATTTTTCCGCTTGGGGTTTCTTTGGCACCCGACCTTGGGGCGCTAATTTTTGACGCGGAGTGCCCGTGGCCTATTTTTGACACACAGAGGCCGCCTCGTAAATGTCTCGGGCCATTCCAGAGTCAATGGACCGAACATACGCCCACTCCCACCCAGGCCCGCTATAGCCCATAATTTTTGGCCATTTGGGGGTTTTGGCACCCGAGCCTTCGGGGCTAATTTTTGCAAGCGCAGCTGTGCCGTGGCCTATTTTTGGCACTGACGGAGGCTGCCCGCAAAGTCTCGGGCCATTCCGAGTCCGGCGGATGACGAACTCTCGCCACGCCCCACCAAGGCGAGAATAGCCACCGCCGTTTTTGGCCATTTTTCCGCTGGGGTTTGGAACTTTCCCGCAACCTTCAGGCGCTAAATTTTTGTAAGCGGCTGTGTCCGTGGCCTAGCTTTTTTTGCACATTAATTTTGAGGCTACCCGCAAGTCTCGGGCCATTCCGAGTCCAGCGGACGAACTTCGCCGCCCCCCAAAGGCTATAGCCCACCCGTTTTTGGCCATTTGGGGTTTTGGCACCCCGACCTTGGGCTAATTTTTGGTGCCGGCTGTGCCGTGGCCTATTTGCATATGGCACGCGCCATGAGGGCTTGCCCACAAAGTCTCGGGCCATCTTTAGTCCGTTGACGAACTTCGCCCACTTGTCCCTGTTCAAGGCTGCTATAGAAGCCCACCCGATTTTTGGCCATTTTTCCGCTGGGGGGTTTTGGCACCCCGACCTTGGGCGCTAATTTTTGGGCGCGGCTGATGCCGTGGTCTATTTTGGCACACGGCCGCCCGCAATGTCTAAGGCCATTCCGAGTCCGAGGCGGACGAACTTGCCCACGCCCCGCCACCAAGGCTATAGCCCACCCGATTTTTGGCCATTTTCCGTGGGGGGTTTTGGCACCCACTCCTGGCCCAGCTAATTTTTTGGGCGCGGCTGTGCCCATGGCCTATTTTTGGCACAGACACGCGCAAAGTCTCGGGCCATTCCGAACCGGTGACGTGAATGATTTAACTTCCCACGCCCCCAAGGCTAAGTAAGCCCACAGGTTACAGCCATTTTTGCTGGGGTTTGGCACCTTGACCGGGCGCTAAATTTTGGGCGCGACTATGCAGTGGCCCTATTTTTGGCATATGGAGGCCGCCCTTGAGTCTCGGGCCATTCGAGTCAGGCGGACGACGTTAGCCACGCCCCACCAGGCTATAGCCCACAGTTTTTGGCCATTTGGGGGTTTTGGCACCCAAACCTTGGTCTTAATTTTAGTAGCCAGCTTTGCCGTCGCTTTGTGCAGCTGCGGATGCATGTAGTCGTGCCATTCCTAGTTCGTGGACAGACATCGCCGCCCCCCACGAGGCTATACTCCACTTTAGTTTTTATGCATTTGGGGGTTTTGGTACTGACCTTCGGGCACTAATTTTAAGGCGCGGCTGTGCCGTGGCATGACCCAGTACAGGAGGCCGCCCATGAAAGTCTCGGGCCATTCGGAGTCAGCGAGACCGGGAACCGCCCCCACCAGGCTATAGCTGACGATTTTTAGCCATTTTTCCAGCTGGGGGTTTTGGCACCCAGTTCAGCAATACGT